>JAQJVK010000031.1:3616063-4216063 GCA_035578135.1 Flexamia atlantica
GGTTATGAGGCTTTAAATAACATACAAACCAATAACATGGACCTACTAATTTTGCCGTCATCATCTGTACGAAATCATCTGACAATTATCTTGTAATATATTAATGTTAAGAGTGTTTAAAAAAATATACAACTACATACTTGAAAATAAACAATTCAAAATTATCTTTATATTAATAGACAAGCATTTTTTCCATAAGGTTTTTGTGCTCCTTTTTTCTCAGCCAGTGTGCATCGTAGCGAAAATCTAAGCACACCGATAGAATTGTATTTTCCTGTAGATGTGCAGAATCCTATTGAAATTTATATTAGTCTTTTAGACAAGTAGAAAATTGAATTTAAAATTTCAAAAAAATTAACATTGGTCTTATGAGTTGCTGTTTTGGTGATAGAAAAACAAAACAGAACTGTGCTTTTGTCGTCATATGTAGCTGTTATCACATGCTATTTTTCGTAGAGTAAAGATTAGATGTAGAAATATTATGTGAGGGCGAAAAGTGGGCAAACATTTACGCTGTTTTTTTCTGTCATCTGATGAGATATAAAACACGTTTTTATCAAGCAATAAACAAATGTAAGGAATTCATTAATGACTCGAGTAGTATTTGTCCAGTAAAAAATCCAAATTATTATTTTTAAACAATTTCAAGCCACATGTTTTATTGGGGCATGGAGTAATAATAGAGTATTTGATTGAAATCCAGGGCTATTTAGAGAAGATTGAATGGGTTTCAAATAAAGTTTGCTCACTTCAATAAGATTAAGAGATAAAAATTAGCTGATAAAAAGGGAAGAAAAAAGAACATGAAGTTGTGTCTCCACCATCCGATGTACTTTTGTGCAACTGCAGTACAGATGGACATTACATTCAAATTGTGTGTTTTATTGGTAGAGAATGCGTAAAATATGTGTAATATTTTAGTGATAATGTTAGGGAGAGAGGGGAGGATGGGAAAATGTCCTAAGGGTAAGGAAGGAGAGAAAAAATTTTGAAGGGGAGTTTTAGGTCTCAAATAATAACTAGGCACATAAATGTTAGGTGTTATTATTTCAAAAAAAAAAGGAAAGGTAGGAAAGGAGGGACGAGAGGTGGTAAGAAGAGGATGAAGGAGAAAAGTGGTGAAAAGTAGAAAGAAGGTCAAAAGGAAGGAAGTACATAGAGAGTAAGGGAAGGAATTAATGGAGGGAGTGAGGGAGAGAACTGTAGTAAGGGGTGTATGGGATAAACTGATTTGATGACTGAATTTTTACCGTCCTCTGAATCAATAACCAGCTCAGTGTTAAAGAAATAAACATGGAATCTTAATATTGTACAATACTTATTACTAAAAACCATGTCATAGATATGTGCCAATGGCGAGGCAAGATAATTAGTCAAAGATTGAGTCTTTCTCTTTTGCTTTTGGTTCCCATTTGGTTCTATTATGTGTTTACGTGGAAAATGTTACTATATGAAATGTATTGTGAAACACATTGGTGTATGCAAAGTTCAAAATTAGCTATCCATATGTCTTGATTTAAAAATTGGTCGAATATTCGACCACTGGCGATCTCTAGTAACTATAAATACGGTGATTTTATTATAAATTCTAGAGTGAGTAAAAACTACAAAAATAAAAGAACAGCTGTGAAAACCAATTTATAACCATGCCTCTAACTCACAATAATCCATAAATCAAACTCTTATATTCGTTTAAAATTGTGGTCGAACCACGTAGGTACATCCGTTTCTGAAGCCAAATTATAAAGGCATCAAAAGCTAAGATTCCAATATGTAATTTAGTTAGGGTGTATCAACGGAGGATTGTAAAAATTATGTAAATCTGTTATTGTATCGTATACTAGCTGTTAATCCCAGATTTGCTTAAGGGATCACTTTTTTCTTACTGACTTAGGAAGTGCTGCATTCTGTTGGTAATCATTTGAATTATTTCAAATTATGACTTTATGTTTTTCTATAAACAAATCTTACCAACTTCCTTTATATATATTAATTTTATGCTTTTATGTCTTCAAACGAAAATCAATAAAACAACTATGTCTAATTAACTATCATGGACTAACCAAATTTTTCTTTTTTCAGATTGATTTCCACTTGAGCACCCTCTCTCTGTAAGTGTTACTTTTATTTAACATCAATACAAAAAAAAACTTTTTAACTAGATACTTTTTAGAAAAACAGTTGAAATATTCGTAAATAACAGACTATTTCTAATCTAAGATAAGATGAGATAGGAATATTAAATTCGTTACCTTCTTGTGGAGATTAAAGTCTTTGATAGATATTGAACTGTATTACACCCTGCGAATTAAGCACACTTACCAACACGATATCTTAATACATGTCCTTCAGATGTCAGAACCAGGGCAGAGGAGAGTAGTTACTTGTATAACAATTGTTTTACAAACACATTTCGTAAGCGTTGATTACCATGTATTAGTATATTGATTATAACATTTTATTTTGATAATAAGTCGTCCACTACATACAGCTGGTTTATGATTATTATTTTATTTGTTTCTAGAGTTAAATGGGCCAGTGCTGAACCTTGACGGCTCTCCAATGGTTTTTGGGTAATTTTGCTTAAAAGGCACATTTACTGGTTTTGGGGCCTTTAACAATATAAAAACGAATAACATTGACCAAGCAATTTTGTCATAATCATTTGCACCAAAAACACCTGACAATATTTGTTTATATATTAATGGTAAAAGTGTTTAAAAAATACAACTACCTGTTTAAATTTAAATGTTGCGTTGCTTCCAATTCAGTTTTATAAGAGTAATAAAATATAGTTACGGTTGTATTAGCTTATTATGCTGCAAATTTCTCATCTTACAATATTAAAATAACGTCAGAATAATGGTTTTCGAGTTTGGAGGCAAATTTATCATAAACTAATAAAATAACACATTAAAAATAAATCATGATATAAAGTTTAATTTATTTTTCATATTAAGAGAGCAAAACCAACTCGATATTTACCTCTTTGTTTATTTGAATCGGAAATCCTTCCCACCACCCAAATGTTCTGAGCCACATTTGAAATAGCCTTCGAAATTTCCAGAATATTTTTAATATATTTCATAAAACGCGTAGTGTGTAAAATTATTTGCTGTCCATCATTATTGCATTGCAATGCTATCTTCAATGACGTTGTGCAGCATTACAATAAACTTTGGAAAACAATTAAGGTCATGTAATGCAAACCTTTAACCATTGTAAATAACTTTTTATTTCAATTTAACTTTAAATTTTATCTCTTCCGTTAAATGTTATTCCTACTTTCAAATTACTATACCTTTCATGAATATGTATTACTACATAGGAACGGCGAGCTTGTAAACATGACTGATTCTGAGAACCGGCGAGGCTTGACCTAGATACACATGAAAGTCTGCAGGGCGGCGAAAAGTGTTTAGCTTATGTAAACTTCAAATCAAAAGTCATTTAGTAGTGTTTCATTGGTGCATATTCAATAAACATAACTCCTGATAAAAATTTATTATAGGATTATAATTTTCATTTCGTATACCGGGATGATAAATTGACCAATTGGTAAATTTTATAGGGCAGGTAATGATCGATATCATTCATTAATTTGTTGTTTTAGTTCTTGTCATAATACTGCACATATTTCAGGCTAGCCCTCGTATACCATGAAACTTTAGCAAAATTTTCCTATATAATTAGTAATTTTTGTAATTCTATCCAAATAAACTTACTCGATCCTCAATTGCATTTATAATGGAAGGAGCACCACATTATATTTACCTTTAAAAAGTGGGAAGCTGATAAAAAAGTGTTTATGTTCCCGCCTGAAGAACTGAAAGCATTTCTAAATAAATGCACAAAAGTTCCAAAAATAAAGTTTGTAAAGACGGTACATTGAAATAGAACTTCGAGGCCTTGTTCGTTCGAGGAACATATTCGCTCAAGCGTTCAGGTTAAACTTCTATTACTCTCTCTATAACTCGTTTCCAAGTCAGCAAAGGTAAAATGTTCTACTTGGAATGAATCGTTACGAATAGGATTCTAATTTCAGGTTGGTTATTAATGATGATTTACAAATATTTACAAAAGTATATTACTGTGCATCTATTTGTTATAATTATGTTGTATTTTATAAACAGTTTTAAATGTTTACAACTACAAGCAATTGATACATACAAATCATCATTCATAAAATAGAGTGGGGTTTTGTTAGTTTTACACCTTTGCAGTGTTTTATGTTTAACATTCTTTGTTACATGTCCCTTCATGTCAGAAATTGAATTTTATAGGTTCAGAAACTCACCTCGGTCACAGCTCCGGGCCTAGCGGACGCAGTTGAGTTGTATTATAAATGTTTGGCGATTGTTCCTGGACCACAGATAAGTCAAAATATCAAATTCACAAATTCTAAATCTGAAAACCAACTAGTACAGCCGCCATTGAGTTAATTTTTAACAAAGTAATTTTAATTTAGACTTCAAAATTGTCGACTTTGAGTTGTTAGTGGATATATTTGTTTTAGAGCTCCCTGAACCCCCCAAAAAATGGTTTTCGGAGTGGTGTCTGTCCGGGTGTGTGTGTGTGTGTGTGTGTGTGTGTGTGTGTGTGTGTGTGTGTGTGTGTGTGTGTGTGTGTGTGTGTGTGTGTGTGCGTGTGCGTGCGTGCGTGCGTGCGTGCGTGCGTGCGGGCGGGCGGGCGTGCGTGCGTGCGGGCGGGCGTGCGTGCGTGCGTGCGTGCGTGTGTGTGTGTGTGTGTGTGTGTGTGTGTGTGTGTGTGTGTGTGTGTGTAGGCAAAGCTAGAGACACTAGTGGTCCGATTTTCATAAAGTTTTACAAGTAGGTAGAAAACCCATCATATCTCCAGGTGTTTTTAAATTTTTATAATTTTTCTTTTTTAAGGGTATTTACCCCATAAAAAAACTACATAAAGCTAAATTTCTCTAAAACGGTTCTAACGATTTTGATCAAAATGTCATAGTTTTTAGTGCTTAGGTGATACAAAAATTACACCACCCGTATGTCTGTGAAAATTCAGGTTCAGAAATTATGGGGGTTTAAGTGTATTTTTTTTTAATTTCACTAAATTTGTTACTTTGAAAGAAAATATACTTGCAACCATTAATCTTGGCTTGCAAAAATAAATAATTTAGTAATTTGAATTATTAGTTTACGTTAACTGGTTGCGGAGATAATTGATTTTTTTGTTTGTATAATTGATATATTGATTTACGTTGTCTAATGTTATTCTTATGACAAACATTAAAAATCCGATATCTCTGTTAATTGCTAGTTGGTTTCGATAAAATTTAGGATGTATCTGGGAGATAATTGTAAATTTAATTTATTTTACTGTAGATTTTTTAGCTTTAAGCGAGAAATCATGTGTCAGTATGCTGATAACGTTTATTTAACGTACAGTAACAACGGGCTGACGTATCAGAATTAAACTTGGTATAAATTCCTACTTGTTTCAAATAGTTAAACTATTAAATGTTTTCTGTTTTAATTTTATTCCTGAATACGTAAAGCTATACCTTTGGTCACATTATAGTGAGGTTTGTTTGCTTCGAAATAAGATTTGCCTTTAAAAAACTTTTAGGTACGGTTTACCTAGGATGGAGTGTCAAAGCACGAGTCAAGGCTATAACATCTTTAACTCAGCTTAAATTATGCTGAGTTCAGGATGTACCATCTCTTACCAACCCAATTGAAATCAACGATTAATCAAACTCCACGTGAATAATCATAGACGATGCTTGTCCTTTTGATCTGTAATCATTATACAACAATGACCTATAAATGAACAAACCACTCACAAATTCTCACTGAATTACACTGGATTATATTGTTAAAATGTTCGATCGTGAAGGACTGAAAGCACCAGGGTTTCTGGATTAGGCACGTCTCCCAGTAGGAATTGCGCTTATAGAGAGGAATGGATTTGCAGGGATGTCGTAGTCAGTTAGTCTCACACCTGGAAATGAGAGTTTTTTCCCATCCTATCCCTGGGCTCCTGCCGGGACGACTCGCCCTGCAATCCAAAAATCTCCCAGGCCAGACATGAACTGCCGACTAGGAGTTCTCCTGGGCGCAGTAAAGACTCTAGGCCAGCAGACCGTAGGAGTTTTTTTTTCTTACCCTGGATGGTAATTTAGTAATCCTAGATAGGAATGCTTTACCGGATTAAATTCATTGGGTAAACAACAGTTCAGTTTAAGAGTGTATTAAATCAATGGGAACACTAAAAGCTAACTTCTAACAAACATTTAGTTAAGCAGTATAAGTTTTGAAAGGTTTAGGCACCATTAGTTGACTTTAAATGATTGACTTATTGATTTTGTTCTGTTTGGTAGACAAAGGAGAAAAAAACTGAACACAGAAAGTTTTTTCTTAAACGTTATGCTTAAACACTGTGTAGGTCTAAAGTAAAAAAAATGAAACTGTAACGTATTTTTACATTTAAAATGTATGTTGTGTAATTTATATACAAGATATTTGTGTTTAGACAGTAGATTAAAGTATGGAAAATTAAAAAACTAACTCATGTTCAAATGTTTAATTGTTTTTTAATGTGCCTAAAATTATAAAAATTAACAAGCAACAGATGGGGCCATCCGATCCGCCTTAAAACTCTCCTGTTTTAAAGAAAATTAAGTTAACCTTATTTAATTTTTAGATCAAGATCTATCTGTTACCACATTTCATGCCTATACTCTATTTTAAAGAAATGAGTCCATTTCGATTGACGTACTACGTTACATTATGTCTCAATTGTCATAGATTACACTCCATTAAGAACTGGCGGTTCCATAACGGAAATGACGGGCCGCACCGGTCTGAAATTAATTTTTTGAATGAAAGGATGTTTTGAGTAAACTGAGTTTTATGTTGGTTCAATTTACAAATTTTTGGGTAATTGGTGTCATGGTTTTATCCGTCTAAAAATATGAAAATCTTACCAAAACGTAAACGTTTTAATCATCCTAAACAATAAAAAAAGTGAATGCTCCTAATTATAAATTAGAATTCCAAATAACATCGATAACAGAATCAGATTCAACCATAACATATTAAAAAGTGAGTAAAATAAACAAATTCAAGATTACTTGTTAGCCATAAATCCATTAAAAAGACTTACTTTAGTTTTATTTTTGTTGTTCAGATGATTTATGATAAGGTTTCTTGGTTAAAGTTAGCAAAACTCGTAGATAGCTGCATGAGGAAATATATGAGAAAATTAGATTGCTTGAGAATTAAGTTATTATTAATAAAAGTTAATATCAGTTAAGCCTTTTCAGATACAAACCAATTTATTCATATAATGATAGAAACATTTAAAACAAAATTTATTCAGTTCACAAGCAAAACGTGGATTACCAATTACATTTACATTTGAAACTAGCCAACGTTGATGCTTTAACAACAATTATATAACGTTCATTTATCTATTAGTTCGCAATGTTTATTCCAAAGCACTGAAACAAGTTTCTATTTGAAAATGTTGATTCAGCACTAAACTACCCCATTTTGGGGATTGGGGTGATTTTTTTAGAACCAAAAACTTCCTTTTTACACAGACAAAGGAGTGTGTTTATTTATATAATATTTTTATCTCCAAAACAAACCATAACTTAAGGGTGTAACTTTTGGGTCACACGATAACTAACCATTATCTTTTCAAATCAAGTTTATAGTATTCATAAAATATACAGTATCAATGTTCTACAACGGTTGAAATAATAAGTGAGGTGACATATATAGTCGGTTTACAAAGGTAATTTATTTAGTTGCCTTGTCAAAACAGCAGTCCTCCATAAATTGAATTCCATTTTTGTCTTTCGGTCTTAAAAAAATCTTTTATAGGTTATCGGTGAGGGGGTATTTTCGCCATGATAAAATACACAAATGCACACTTTAGAACTCTATTTCGCTAGACTGTGGTATTTGAAAGTTTCATATTTTAGTTCTGTGATTTACTAAAAAATAAGTTTGTTTTTCTTCGTTTCAGAGATCTCAGTTATATAATCCTTCAAACTGGAAAGCACATCGTTACAGTAATTACAAACTGTTAAAAAACAATCAGTCATAGTACTACCATTTTAGTTTTTTACCCTGTTACATCTTTGAGTACTATCGTTAGACAGGCTGTTACTGTAACGATAATTGAATTATCTTTGAACAAAAGGCTTTTAGCTTAACCACTGTAGTCTATTTAAATGATAGCTTTTTTAAACAAAAAAATACTTTTAAATAAACGACGTATTACTCTTACTTTCAAAAATGTTTTATGAGAAAACACGACATATTTTTTAATCTCGTGTAACTATAAACCTTTTCTAGGTGAAGAATGGGACAATTCTAAACGCAATTTTTTAATTGATTCTAAACCAATCTGTGTTACGACTTCATATTTCACTCCAGCCAAAAATGGTTTGTCATGGTAAACTCCTACTGACATGACAGTTGAATTAGTCGGGGAAGTTTCAGATCTACTTGTCACTTGGCCCACCTCAAGTCTGAGTATCTCGCTGCTTATCCCCAACTTCCGCTTTAACTTCCTTTCCAACTTCCCTGACTGATGAATTCTCAGTTTGAAGTTAGTTAAAAACCTGTAGAACATTACTATTTATCATTTAACCAGATAGAAACGTTTTTGTTCAAAACAATGTAACAATATGAAGTTCAAGGTCTTGAGATTCACTAATATTAACGGCTAAGGCAAAAATAGAATATTCTCTATTTTTAATTTATTTTTTTCTCAAATGTTTTGGACTCTAAGGGTCAAGATATAAATTTTAAGAAATGATTTTGGATAATGAAGATACAAATTATGGTACATTTACTTACCTAAATAAATTTCCTATCTTTTAATTATTTTCAAATAATTTATGAGCTAAGCGTGAATAACTAAATGAAACATCATTTTAATTTGGAGTTCATAATCGGCTCTAGGTGTTAGCGTGTACCTTCATTTGTAAACACAGAAAACCTTTTTTCGTTATACTGCTTCAAAAACAGATGTTTTTAATGCATGTTTTCCGGACCTAAATACACTCTTTTTATTCCTAGCAATTAAAAGCTGATGTACTCGATACCAGCTGACTCTTTATAGTCCTAGGACTATAAAAGTCAAAAAGTGCCGAGTACGTCGTAATAATCGAACAATATTCATTCGATTACAAATAATCGAAACATTCATCGTTATTATCGAAACATTCATTGTTGTCAGTTTAATCAATTTGTGAAACTCGCTCATTTCACCAATCGATTATTACATGCGTTCGATACGTCGACAGTTGTTCATTGTTGTCAGTCTACCCTAACACAAATTAAACAGATAATCAGCTGATTGCTTCAAATAGCAAGAACAAGACGGTGGCATCTTTTGAAGGCATCTTTAAAGGTAAACAAGCTGTAACATTTTGGTTTTCTTAAGTAGTTTACGTATTGAATTGAGCAATATAACGAAAAATATAGTTCATCACATGGACCTAAAGCTACTTTTCGTTACTCGGTCATTTTTCAACCTCGGCTTACAGCCTCGGTTGTAAAACTTGACCTTGTACGAAAAGCGTCACTTTAGGTCCTTGTAATGAAATATACTATTACTTATACTAGGCTTAGCTGCAAATACATCTGTCAAAAGTATCGCACAAACGGAATGGATTTCAATCCTATTATCTACTATTAGTATTATATTGATCTCCATATTTATAAATTATTCTAAAAAAAGAATGAAGTTTATAGGGACCTTTTTTCACAGTAGTTTCTACTCAGAACAAATCAGTGTTATATATTTAATGCAACAGTTTCAATATTGTATTACCATAGTGGTCTCTGCAGGGGCGAAGTGGCTTTGGATGTTCGCCGATTCCCAGTCCCTTTTAAGCCATTTTAGTTTTACTCTGAAAGAAGTTTTGATATTTACTAAAACGTTGTGCTATAGCGGGTTGACTGTGATTTATTCTGAGATCAGTTTTAATAATTTTTGTCACTAGAGAATAAATGAGAGTCATTATGGTGATTGAAATTGTGGAGATGATAATAATAATAATAATATATCTAATTAATAAATCCTTACGACAATAAGAACAAGATAAAATATCGGCTAGTGAATTAAATATCGAAAGGAAGCTAAACTAGGCCTACCTAAAAAAAGGTTTATTCAGCTCATGAAAAAAATCAAAGTAGTTCGTTTGTGGTTTAGCCTTTCCTCCGTTATCAGAAATAGGGGGAGAGGTGTAAGTGTAAATCGCTCGACCCTTGTTTATTTTATTTTTAACTTCCTGCTCTACAACTGGAAATACACTTGTGGATGGACGCACCACACTGGGGTATGCGGTTTCTGTCTACCGACATGTATACCGCCTCAAGGATATTTCGTCCCTTCCATCTTGGCTCTATAAACAATTCCCGACCTATTGACGAGATGTTTGGTCGATAAAACATGTTCTGCCAAGGTGGAAACTTTTGGCATCGGCTTTTTGTAACAGCTTTTTGTGCTCCCAAATTCTTACAGTAGCAGGCTTCGATGTCAGTCGATAATAATTCTTTACACAGCTACATCAGGGCGACGATAATTTTATTTTTTATTTTTTTTAATTTTTTTATTTATTTTATTTTTTATCTGGGATTTGTATTAGTTAAAAATTTTCTTTGTGACCACGTGGTAACTGAGGGGCTTAAAATTTGTCTTAAATCGCACTTGTCGCTTTCGTAATAAGTAATAATTTAATTCCAGTAGTTATTTTAAGTCACGTTTAATACGAGTATAAAACCATAAAACCAAACCATAGGATAATTCAACTATTTACAGCTAAACGTATAGAATTTCTCAAGTTTAATTTGAAATAAAAGAAAATCCATTTCGATTGATCAGATATGATCTCAGTGATGCAGCCCACACGACGAACAAGAAGTTTCCCAATTTCATCGCAACGGACTTTCCCCACCCACAAACAACAGGAGTTTTTCAATTGGGCTGTGTTTTTTCGTACGGATGTTCACCGATTATTAACTAATGAAGAAACCGTCACAGCAATGACGTATCACAGTATACAACTACTAGTGACCCTACCTGTGGCCGGGGGGGTCACTAATAGTTATACAAACTAATAATAATAACAATAATAATAATAAAGAAAACTTTATTCACCAAAATATATATACAAAAAGCTCACAAAAGTTTGCATTGCACAGTAAATTATACATAAATAAGCTTAAACTAACATAAAAAATAAACAAGATATTAATGGTGAATAAATTAGGTGATCCCCTAGGCAAGCCCGTTTGGGGACACCCTCAGAATTGTAAACAAAAGAAAGAAAAGGACAAACCTATCAATAAAATAATTAATATTTTAGCAAAATAAACCTTTTTTAAATAAGAAATATAAAAAAATAAAGCTTGCTTGCTCGCAATAATAATCAACCATTTACATATTTGACTTCACTGACAAAGTCTATAAAACAAAATTAAAATATCTTTATAATAAACCAAACAAAAACAAACCATGAAATTATTTCAAAGAAATCGCTCGACGTTTTCCTCTCGCATTAACCAAACCTTGATATTCTTTAAAGTGAAAGGTTTACTTAAGTCATTTGAAATCTTTTTAAAAGCAAGGTTGTAAAGACAAGGTCCATTATAAGAAAAAGATTGTTTGTAGAGGGTCATTTGTGGTCTTGGAAGTGGGATAGAAAAGGCATTTCGAAGACAATAAGGTTTATCAAGAAATAGATTACAGTCTATGCTCCTTTTAAAAAATATTTTAAGAACTTTGAAAATGTGTAATTTTCGTAGTGGAAGTATTTTTAACTGAACAAACAATGGTCTTGAATGCTGAAATCTGGACCTTTTCATAATTATTCTCACTATATATTTTTGTAATGTAGCTATTGGCTTTAGGTTGGAAAAGTATGCGCCTCCCCAGCATGACAGCCCGTATGTTAATCTTGACCCTGCCAGAGCATGATATAAGTTTACCAATATTTTCCTGGGACAAATATCTCGCAGAATTTACGCACCGACACATTAAGTTCATTTTTTAATTTTGAAATGTGACTCTTCCATGTTAATTTTGAATCTGTAATCAAACCCAAATATTTAATCTGATCCACTTGATCAATAAAAATTTTATTTTTACAATTTTTAATGGAGCAAACACTATGATAGCAAAGTCGATCATTAAAAGTTACATTATTTTTTGCATTAAAAATCATGAATTTAGTTTTATCACTTAAGGTGAGAAAATTACTGTTAAACCAAAATTCAATAAGTTCTAAATCTTGTTTCATATGATTGTAAACATTGATTTTGGAGGCATTGGAATAACTAAGTGCAGTGTCGTCTGCAAACGAGGTGACAGATCCATTAAATGTTGCATCACATAGATCTTTGATATAGATTAAAAATAGTATCGGTCCCAAAACCGAACCCTGAGGCACGCCATACTTAATCAAACCAGCTTCACTCACAAATTCACCAGCTTTCACTTTTTGAATTCTATTTTTTAAATAACTAGAAAACCAAACATGGGGTAAGCCTCTAACACCAGCCATCCACATCTTTTCCAAAAGCACACAGTGATCCACCGCATCAAAAGCTTTGGTGATGTCTAAGAAAATGGCCGCTGATGTTTCACCGTTATTTAAGCTTTCATAAATTTGTTTTAAAAATTTCAAAAGAGCGTCTTCTGTGGATAATTTTTCCAAACTTTTCCATTCTATCACAAAACTTGGTTTACGACTACCTAATGTGACATACGATTTGGTTGTCATAAGAGAAATTGAGAAACCATGTGAATGTAAGTCGAAATTTTATGGATTCTAGGAAACACAACTTTGCAATATTCGACGAAAAAAACAAGTAATATAAAACTGATTTCAAAGGACGATAGTAATATTGAATCTTCTCTTCCAGAGAATAAGAGGTTGTTTGAGAACGTATCCTAGAGGATTGGAAAGTCAATTAAGGATGAAAATGTCAGAATCGTGTATGATAAATGTACAAAGGGTGTCCCCGAACTCTCTACCAATAACTTTGGGTACTGCTCCTGGGCAATGGAAAGTTAAAAATATCATATTTATAATTTTTAAATCTCAAAATTTACTCTTGAAGCCGTTATTTTCTTTTATACACAAAATAAATTTAATTTAAGAATGGTCTTTCGTATCATATTAAAACTTGGTATAATATTTCATAATCCAAAGAACTAATTACAGAACAATTTAAATCTTTTGCAATGTTTATTTAAAAAAAAACGGCGTAAAAAATTTTCAAACGTAAACATCTCAAAATCTCCACTGGGTAGATAACTCTTTATTTTTTTTAGTATATTCAATTATAAGACCAATGATACCAAAATTAAGAAAATCGGTTCATAAATAAGGGAGAAAACATATTTTTAAGAAAATAAGTTTATGTCAATATGATTTGTTATTATGTTAAACCACTGCTGGTGAGTCACATCAATCAGCTGCGTTAAGTTTATTTGCACTGATCAGCTGACTGTAAGACCAATTAACTGTTTTAAGTTAATTTACAATAATCAGCTGACTGGTTCAGTCAAAAGCCCCTCGTTATTTCTGGCATTAAATAGTGGGGGTTTTTGTGAAACATAAAAACCAAAAAAACACCAGAATTACAAAAAATTAAATTTATTTATTTACATGAGATATGAGTAAGGAGTCGAAGTAATTAAAACCAAGTAGACGAAAATGTTTCATTGTCTATAGCCCGAATAACATTATTTACGTTGAACATTAAAACTCATTTTTAAATTGAATTGTTCAGGCCATCACATTTTCTCATTGTGGTTAGCTTTAATCACTTCGATTCTTTACTCTTATCTCTTATAAATTTTACATGAGACCTCACCTTATCCTAGAAATAATTAGGTTATTGTTGACTAAAACAGTCAGCTGATTAGTGGAAATAAACTTAAAACAGCTGATTAATGTTTTAATCAACTGATCAGTGTAAATTAACTTAACACAGGTAAATAATGTGGCTCACCAGCAATGGTTTCACATTATTACGGCTGATATTGTCATAAACTCCTTTGTTAAATTAATTAAGTTTTCTTACTTTTTTATGAAACAATTTTCTTTGTTTGGGTATCATTGGACATTGAGAATAATTTTCTACAAAACACAAACAAAATAAAAGTTATCTCATTGGATTTTTGAGATACTAACGTTTGAAAATTGTATGCAGCTGACACCTCAAAAATAAACAATGAAAAAGATTTAAAATTTTCCTGTAATTAGGTCTTTATATCATTGTTGTTTTACAGATTCTATTACTACTAAAAACGTATTCAAGAAAATTATATTTCAAAGACTAAAAAGCTACTGCACTGATGGAGAAATTGGAGTAGACAAGACCCAGGTAAATTCATCAAACTCTAATTCATTGACTAAACTCATCAGAGCGAATTAGAGTTGCCAAAATTGCTTTGGAAACCCATTTACAACAGATTGCAGAACCCTTGTTTAGTTAAACCGTATACAACTATCAATACGATGAAACCAGTTGAATTAATAGCTCAATGCAGTTTATGTGAACAACTTGTAACATGCGATTCGATTCTGGTCAGCGAAATTGAGAAGCCATGTGTTTGTAAACCGCAGTGATATGGCTGCTAGTGAATATAGTTATACAATATTCAACAATAACGGTGAAAGTAATATGATATCGACCTCTGAGTGAGAAAACCTATATAATTTTTCTCCGTTGGAGTAGAATTCCAGAGATGTTTGGTTATGTATAAATACAAAACTGTAACCAATGTAACAAAAACATACAATTTTTTTATTATTTTCCAGTTAGTTTATTTTTGTTTAGTCATACGTTATCTTAATTGTGAAATAAATTCTACATTCACCCGACACTTAGATCGGAATTTAAATCATCCTAAAGCACTGAAAACAAAAGATTGTTTTTGGGTTTTCATGTCCAAAATCGATTTGATAGAATTTAAAACTGTTGAGCCATGAAAGACATAGCAATTAAAAAATGTTTACTGACACGCCAGTTTGAAACAAATTGAATATAATATTAAATAAATCTCAATAAAGTCATTTCTTTCCCATAGTTTAACTAATGTATCTCAAGGTAAAGTAATAAATCAACTGTAATAATGACAATACTTTTTCCACTTTTTTAATATCTTACGATACTAACATTATTAAGGTTCCAAAACGTCTATCGGAGTGAGATCTTGCTGGCTTCCCCAATTGTTGAAGAGGACGAATGAACCAATGTGGCACAGGATGCAACGGTGCGTAGAGAATAAATGGATTCAAAGAGATGCTTTGGATCTTTCTTAATATGTGAAATAACTTTAAAAGATAACGAGTCTTTATTAATTAAATCTTTTTCTGTACTTACCCCTAATGCCCTGACAAACTAATGTTCTACTAATGCTCCTAACAAACCTGTATTAACTCTTAACCCCTAAATTAAAATTTTGCAGCAAGTGGTTAGGGACATTTCGCCCTCTATTACCCAATTTCCAGTAGACGGAGCTGTCACACACAGTTACTTAGCGTTAGAATGGAGGTGTAAGCTACATGTAGGGGAGGGAGCATTCTGGTGTTACGTCAGTGCACAAATTAATAGAGTAGCAAGTAAACAGGATAGACCTGTCGACCCGTCAATTTTAATTTATCATGTTTTTTTTTATATTTTGTTCCTATAAAAAGATTTTTAAGACCGATAAAAGAGATTCAGCTCAATACATCCTACTTATAGAGTTGCGTTTAAAATTAGCGTTAAGTACATTATACATTCGCAAAAGTAATTGAAAAATTTATTGCCATTCATATAAAAGTTTTGCTTATAAAAAACGAGGATACCACTGCATTCCCACAGTTATGATTGTTTGGTTGATATAGTAATCTTAAAATTTTATACGGAACTATAAGAGCCAAGAGACACAAGCAAAGGTAGTAATTTATTGTGACCCGAGATTGGTATATATATATATAACAAATAAATTAAATTTCCTTATCCAATTACTTATGTTCAAAAGATGATACCACCATTCAAAATACGAGATTTTAACCATTTTAGCATCATGACAGCTTTTTATTACTATGACTGTGACAACATTTTAGTGAATCAATTTACTTTCCACAAAGTACCAATACATTGATTAATGTGGCTGCATACTCATAAGACCTGATGATGTTCCAAGGAACGAAATGTATTGTCTTTTGAATACTAGTGACTGGATGAGGTGATTTTATTTATTTGTTAGTAATTTTGGATTTTTATTATTACTAGTACTTTTCTTTGTATTAGGTAGACCGATTAAGCCTAATAATGTATTATTTTTACCCATTCATCTCATAAGAATGAGACAATTTAGAGATACTATCTATCATCATACACATTTTTAAGAGAGTTTTTGCCATCCACGGTAATGCAATGCGATAAACGTTGTACGGTATTTTTTTAAATTGTGATAAATTAATGTATAAAATCAGCTGATTTAATCGTTGTTTTACCGTAGATTTAAAAAAATCTCCATAAAACCATGCTGTCTTCATTCTACATATTGAAATGAAATTGCTGTATTCCCATGGTTGAGTCTGTAAACTGCTGATATGACTTGCCATCATTTTCATTGTTAATAATGAATCTGCTAACATTGTAACCCACAAAGCTCAACATTAAAATCTTACAATTTTCAAACTAACTTATTATATATGTAATTAGATTCATGCATATATAATATCATATAAAATCATATATATCCCTATTATATATATTAGGATAACATTTGAAAATTTATTAAATAAAAGTAATTATTTGTTTATAATCTGACATTATTTTTAGTTTGAATCTAATTATAATTTCACTCGAACTCTAAGCTTAATTTAATAAACCAATTTCACGGATCATGAGGCTTGAACAATAAAATTATAACTGTCAATATTTACCTTATTTTGATTTGCGTGCAAGTTAAACTACGCATAAAAATTATACCCCTTTTTCATTTCTAAGATTTTTATTTTATTGTGCTTTATTATAGTAATTCAACACTTATTAATGATTCATTAATTAAATTTTTAAACTTGGCTCTACGATATATTTAATTTATACGATAAAAATGGCTACCGGCTCTTCTCGGATATTTGAAAATATGTAGAATAAAAAGATAGAAACAAACCTGACAAACCATTTCATGCTATATAAAGGAAATGAAAGCAATATTAAACATCAAGGCAAAATTAAACATTAGACTGCCCATAATCTGCAGTAAAACGCGGCGTCAGTTTTCATGTTCGTTACCCCAGGGAGTCAAGCAACAGGAAAATATTATTCTAGGTTAATTTACTATGATCACACTTATCTTATAATTTGTTGCAATTATACATGCTTTGATGTTAATGCATATTTTTCGTAAATTCTTCTTAAATTTTTGAAAAACGTATCGATTTTTTCCTGATAACCATTATATTCTTGATAAGGGTAAAAACCTTAAAAAAATGTACTAGCCTAAAACCTTTCAAAAAAGGTTAAACCTTTTCAAAATGTACGGTAAAACAAGGATTGGAATATCCTCATTGTAATCGAATTAACTGTCTTCGTAGGCTTCAGTACCAAAAATGGTGTCAAAAGTTTAAATATTTAAATTTACAAGGAAAATACATCAATTTTTACTCATTTGTTTTTCTTATCTGAAATTCTTATGAATGTCAGTTAATATGACTTTAACTATAATTTTTTTAACAAAATTTAAGCAAACTGATGTGAGATTTTTTAAAGGCTTCATTGAAAACGATAACTCAACAATGATCTAAAAAAGAAATATTTAAAGTTATTGCATTTTTCATTTAAGACTAAAAGCACAAAAAAATGAGTAGAAGGAAATATTGCACGTATTAAAGCTTAAATTATTTTTCCAATATTTATACATTCTCCTTAATATTGTTTGAAACGTATTTAACTGATTATGATTATATTTACAATAGATTAAGTTTGCGCTATAATTGGCTTAACACTTATTGCCTCATATTAACTTTGGTGATTGGGTCATTGTTTTGAGTCAGCTATTTCAAATGGTAACCGTAATAACTATTCAAACAAATTCAAAAATCTTGGACATGGGTCCCTTTTGGACGATGCTGTGCCTAAGTCATAAAATATATAAAACCAAATCACCATAGTGCATATCATGAGAATCTAAGCTTAACTTGACACCTAGATCAAAAGTCAACAACGTGAAGTTAAGGCTGTAGCACATAATATACCAACACTCTAATCTCTTTATCTATACATGGATTACAGCCACATACTTTATATTTTGTCAAAACCATTTTACAGCTAACTATTAGCCAATTATTAACGTCTCCCGTTTTTTAATCGATTTTATGCATGGCAAACCAATAAAAAAGCGTCAGGTGAACTTAAATCGGTAACTACTTTGCGAATGCCCCATCACCAGATATTTGATGATTGTTTTTCTTTGGTCATCAATTTTCAAAATGATCCGAAGAAAAAAAAATATTGTTACAGTTTAAATAATTTATAATCCGTGTCGGGAGGTAGCGAAATTTCGACAAACTAAATAGGTTAAAACTTTATTCAAAAATGTGTACTCGTGATAAAAACGGTGGGAAATATATTCCGTCAACAAATTTGACTGTTCTTTTCAGTTTATTACTCTTGGAATAGTCTTTATAGACAAATAATAATTATTTGGTATTTTTTCAAATGAATATTTTTATTAAATAAACGGGAGTGTGTACATTAATTCATTAATTTGGGTTTTCTCTCACTCGGCTTCATTTGACTGGTTATGAGATTTATGTCAACTAATCTTATGGCAAACAACAATATTAGGTTAATTATATTCAACGAACATCTTTTATATGCGAGTATTTGTAGAATAAAATATATTTTGCAGCTTCTTGCACTTGCAATAATAGGAAACCCAGGCTGATTTATAGCCCCATGTCCTTCTTGACCCCTCAAATATTCCAACCTCCCCCTCCGCCTCCAACTCCCCTCCATTTCTCCATGTATTGTATAACCCCTTTACACTTCCGCTTGTTATGTGTCCTATTCTAGGATGTAGCTCTTATTCAAATTTCTTGTTCAGGAATAAGATATTCATATAGTTTTGTTACTGTTCTAATTTTTATATGCCTTGTTTTTACAACATTTAACAGGCTGAGGGATCACATTAACAGCTCAGCAAAAAATCACATTTAATTAACATATGAAATTTGAATACGTTCTAGTACTTTGGAATGCAATTGTGGAAAAAACTTAACTCGTTTTAAAATGTATCTCTTGAATTATGTTTATTAAAATTACATAAACATTAATTATGTATGTATTAATTACATACATAATTAATGTAATTAATTTGAATTATGTTTATTAAAATTACATCAGTGAGGAAACTCACTGATTTGTCTTATTATAGGATAGGACACATTTGTAAGTAGACCTATCGGTCGTTACACTCTATAGCAAATATAAATATATTGATGCAATTGGCTTTATTTAATCCATGTAAATTTCGGAATTTGTGTTCAAATGTTAGTAATGTGCGTAAAAGTCTGTTTTGAATAAATATGCAAATCCTACTTCTTACTCAAGTATGTTACAATGTTTAGGGAAACTACAATCTATATGTAAATATTTCAGAAGAACCTAGATTTAGTATTTTTCTCGCAATCAAGATTTTAATAAAGACATTTGTTTAGAGAATATAATATGTATCAAACTATAAACTATTAAGCAATTAATTATTGTTAGCTGAATTAATATTGACTATTCTAGATAATCTGGGCATAATAATGTATGTACAGGGTTAGGTAAGTGTGGATACCGTCACCTAACGTTTTAACCGCCAATTTGTTTAGGGGTGTGATATTGACCTCCAGTTTGAACAGTTGAATTTCATTCACAATTCCTTTAAAATGTAAGTCACTCGATAGGGGTTTACATTTAAAAATTTGCGGTTGCCCCCAAAATACCCCATGGGTGCAAAAATGGGACTCTCATAAAAAAGTGCAGTTTTCCATGTTGAGAAGGTATGCCGAGTTGAGGTTTCCTACTATGACGCGTTGAAAACTTAGGTGGGGTATCCATGCTTTTGCCTAACCCTGTATTATTGCTAGCCGGTATTCCAGATATTGCCGGATTTTCATGGATTATGCGCCTCTTCCCTCATATCTGACCTGAAATATTTTACTGAAAACAAAACCTAACGCCTAGCTCAACCCAATTACGCCTTAATTTTCAATTTCGTCAAATTACGTCCAGTTTTCAGTTCCACTTTACCTTACCACATGTCCTCTGCACCTCTGCGACTAAACCATTCAGTATGATTTCATTAAAAGAAAACAATTGCAGTTGTCTTTCCAGCGTTGTCTGCCTCCGAGAAAGCTTTGAATGTAAAGTAGTTCTTTCCGTGATTCATTCTGAATACATTACCTTGAATTTTCTTTGTGAAAAGAAACCAACTCACTTTGACTCCCGAATCTTTGAAATGTTTATTATTTCATTTACTTTTTTTAATGATTGATCCACAAGTTAATAAAATTCAGTAACAGAAATAGAGACGCGTTCTTAAAAGCTGTTACTGGTAACTATTTCAAAAGCTATAGATTCAGTGTTATTAAATGGTCACATATTCCAAAAACCGACAAATTTGTGACGCTTTGTTCATAGTAATTATTTATAATAATTGTTTGTTACGCTTTAAAGATAAGGCACAGAAGTTAAATAACCACTTTATGTTTCACATCAATAACGAAGATGTTAAAGTGTTTTTAGAACGCAAGCATAAGGTGGTTTTCACTAATTTTTCTTTAACAAATGCGTCAAAAGCTTATTGATGCAATTATGAACAATCTAATTCACATAAAACTTCTTATACAAGGATGAATACGTAATGTTGGAAACTACAATAAAATAAATACTGATAAAATAAATTTACATTTTAATTTATTTCAGACTTGAATAATGAACAACAAATAAATATATATTTACTCAGATGGCAAATCCTGCTCCTCTGTTTTTGAATTACAGGCTTTTGTTGTAAGTTGCATAGAGACGTAATAACTAAAAGTCATCATCTTAAGTTTTTGTTTGTATTGTAAAATTTAATTTAACGTAGGCTTACTTTTAGGCTAATTCCATAAAAGTTTTCTTACTATATTTAAAGGTGTTATTTTTTCTGAACTAAAGAAGATGCTAGGGTTTCAAAATTATTTTATGACCAGGCCGAGATAAAAGTCAACTTGGAAGTTTACCTTTATGAGTTGGCAACGGAAACGCTGCGTTTACTGCGAATGATCTTCAACTCTAACTTCATGACATAAGAGAAAGGAAATTCTCATGTGGCTAATGGAACTTTTAAACTTATCACATTTCTTGTCCTTTGTTCTTACGAGAGTTCTTTATTTTTACCATCTACTACGTTAAGTCGCATTTTACCTCTTCTCATAAGTGAGTAAAATAAGACTTTGTCTACCAGAGGGAGCAAAGACCATTTGTGAACATCAATTGTTAAATTATCGAGCGCCTTCATGTTTTCACGCAGACATGCAAATATTATGTTGCAGTTTAACAGATTGATTGAAGGTGCTAACAGCTGATAGTAGCAGACAGGAAATGACAGAAAAACCGGAAAAGCTTAAGCTTTCCATGTTTGACGTCACCTTGTGGACGAGCAAAGTTTTATATTTTCTGAGTATAAAACATTCGAGTAGGCACAGCAATGTAAGCTGCGGGGGATACTACAATTTGACAGATACAAGGACAGCTAATCCAAGTTAACTAAAATGCAAATTCCATTATCCCATGATTATGGATTTTAACAAACTAACTTTTAACTAAGCGTTAAAATGGGTATAGTCTAGAACAATGCATTTTAATTGTATATCCGTAATCTCGAGTTAGTTGATATGAACCATGATATTGCATTATATATTCCCCAATTATAAATCCTTATAAACTATTTCAAAAGAATTAGTACAAATTGAGACAAATTTCGCAACAAAACAAAATGTATTAAAGCTGCAGTCTTTAAAAATCGTTTGTTTAATATTTATTGAGAGCTTTGAATTTTTCTTAATTCCCTTGTTATAAATAGCTAATGAATGTTCTTAACATGAATGGAAGTCTATTCACAGCGCAAGTGTTCCAGTGACGTCTAAAGAACTTTATGAACACATATATTCTGACTGGATGTAAATGAAAAATGTCTTACAATAGGCCTAATTAACATTTATTCTCACTGTTACAGTACTTACGTTCAATACGGTAAGTATTGTAATCGATATAATAGTAAATATAGTAGTAGTAAACCACTATATAGTATCAATCAATAAAATATGATACTTACGTACAAAAAAACAGACAGAATATCAGCCTACAATATTTTATATACAGAAACAGCCAGAATATTTTATGGCTGTTTTTTTTGTGGCTGTTACGTATAGCCTAACAGTAATCAAGAAATAATTTAATATACTGAAAAACGTATTTCGTTGTTAAATTATATTTATTTATCCCTTCATTATTTATTACGTATCACACGGGGTTTTACTGCAATGAATTGTAAGCAGGCACTTTGATTAACACGCAGTTATTCAAACGTCATATTATCCCACCTGTTTGAATATGGAAATGGAGGCTTATGGAGCGTATGTCGAATGTCAAAGTTTGCAAGTGGAATACACCCCAAAGCTAAGTTTTTTACATTTAAATTATTTTCAAGCCGTACTTAATATTTCAATGTCTATTTTTATTCATTATTAAAATTTTGTATGAATCTTACACAACATATCTTCTTAATAATTATGTTGTTCGTGTTGTAAACATATATTTATTGTTTTGATGTGAAAAACGTGTCGTAATTTCTGGGCCTAATGTCCAAAAAACCTAATCAATCATACCTATCATACTGCTAAACCCCTTCAATTCTAACACAAGATGAAACCAGAAGAATAAACATTGTAAAGGGATTTAGAAGAATACTCCTATTCCCAGCTGTCATCAAACTTGGATGTTTGAATTTTACTTTCCTTCTTCTTTGACGATTTCCTACTTTATTACAAAAGTATTTGTTTAACATTTTTTTCATTTTATTTTTTTTTATAAAAAAAACCTCAACTGCCCGTCGCCATGGGCCAATAAGCCTGTGCGGCGATCTAAAGACAGCGAGGTACCGTAGCGGTAATAGTCACATAGGCCAGCCAGAGGTGACCGCTCATGATGGAACAGGAGTCGCCCGCCGCTGGGATCGAACCAGCGACGTTTGAAACGTGAAGCTAGCGCTTTACCTCTGAGCTACCGCCTCGGTAAACATTCTAACACATAACATACTTATGCCAAATCTCTTGTCTCACCAATTTGAAATTTCAAGTTAGCTTCAGAATTATTTTTAAATATTGAATTTGTATAAATTAAAAAAAAATCACCTGAACTTTAATGATCAATTAATTATTGCAAGTAAAACTGCTTAAAATGCTTCATTTGCGTGTATTTTAATTCTAACGAATTACTGAAAGAAATCATCAAAATTTATGTTTATTTTTTTATTTCTTTGTAGAGTTCTTTGCAGTAATTGGTTGCAGTGTTTGAAGACAACTGCGTTTGGTTTTGTTCGCTTTTCTCTTCGTAAATCTAATTTTAAAGATCCAGAGATACTTAATTTGCAAATGGACCGTCATATTATGTAACCTCAAGCTGATTAAAGTGATCGTGACTTAAGAAAACATCTCTTCATTAACTAAAGTAGTTATTAAGGTTTTATAGAAGAAACCGTAAACCTTAACATTGTAAAGCGATACATATTAATACGCACTAAAATAAATTTTCAAAAGTCTTTTCGATAGTATCATTCATTATATGCGGCACTTTCCACCTTAAAATAGTCAAGGTTAAACAAACCTATAATGTTATCATAATGAAAAGGGCCATACGTTGTACAAACCGGTAATGTCATAATGAATAGGGAGTAAGCAAATGGGAAGGTTTATAATATTGAATAAACTAGGCTATTCTATATTATTTGAAAATGGGTATTGACAAACGTACTGGGCTGGCTGACAAGTCCGTTAGTATGATCAGGGTCAAGGTCGGGCAGTCGTCTTGTGGCCAGAGGAGATCAACCTTCAGTACAGCACCTTCCCTTCCAATTTCAGATAACCATTGATTTAAGAGTGTTTTGTACTTGCTGATGGAACCTTACAGATTTTTATTGGTGCAGGAATATTTCTAAATAAAATATGGACTATATAAAGACAGTTGGACATTGAAAAATATTGACGACGAGTTGAGGAATGTTTAAAAAAAATAGCTCTCTTTTGTTATGGTACCCGTTACTACGGTACCCGTAGAACCGACAAGTACGTTTTGTGCCTACTTATTGGTCAACCTCTAGTTGCCCCAATCAAACCTGAGAAGCCATAACTATGGAATTTGGTTATTATGGTAAATAGTCTGAAGGAAATTGGGTTATTTCGCTTATTCAAACTAGTTATACTCTTAAAATGTGGATTTTATTAAGTTGGTCGCGAAACATTTTTATTCTTAGTTATGGTACTTGCGTAACAAGTTCAGGAGGTTGTATTTTTATGTTCAACCATTTTATGAAATGCTACTTTCATGGTAATGAAAAAATCTCAAATAATTATTTACCCATTTATTTATTAAAAAGCTGCTGTGTAACTCGTTGTGCCGTTTGTTACGATAAAACATTCTTTTCACTCCTGTTGCACTCAACTTTGTTGAAAAATAATACAGAATGGATATAACACTTTAGCGTTAAAATCTGAGGCGGAAGTTCTTGTGTGTTGTGGAACAAAGATTAAGTTGCGAACCATATAACCCCTGGCTGTATGTCATGTAGGACAGGAAACCCTCTCTTATGTGCTGCTGGAGCTTTTAGGAGCTCACATCCGTTGCTTTATAATTAACCAGCTTTAAGTATTATATTTTGCTGCCTTTGAAAGCATGGTAATATACTGGTTTTTATTCCAAGTTATTAGCTATCGGGTCTACTACAATTTTTAGCAAGTTTAGAGATGTTCCGGCCAGATTTTTAGCGAATTTCCTCAAAGGAAGAAGCTATAACCGTAGGACTCATGGTAAGACCTAAGCCCGGGACTATGTTAACTTTTCATTTTGAGGCACCAAGAAGCAAAAAAACACTATTCGTTCGAATTTATATACACGATAGCGGCTGTAAATATGGTCCGATCTTAATGAAAATTACTACAGACGTGTAAAGTGGTAATCACTCGAACGAGTTCTTAGACCACGGAAGGGGGGGAGGAAAATGGGGGTAAACCCCAAAAATGAGTTTTTTCAGTTTTTTGACATAGAAACATAAAAATAATGAAATTTTCGTTTCCACCAATGAATTCAGCTAAAATAAACAAACAATTTTGTATTTTAAATCACTGCTCTATATCCATTGGTTACCGAGATATTGAAAGTGGTAAACACAGTACATCGTCCGAACGTTAACCTTAAGGGGAATAATTAAAAGTCTATATCTCGCTTATTTCTCAACTTATCTTGATAAAACTTGGTGAATGGCTTCTTCTAGTTCAAATCTTCTAATTATTGTATTAAAACCATCCATGTTTAAAATAACTGTAGCAGCAAACCTGCATACTCATGCCCCATGTATTCTTATGGAGCTTACAAAACTATGTCAAATCTCGCTATGTTAGATTGAAATTTGTTTTGCATTTGAAATTCACTGCGTATGCAGGTCTGCTGCAACGGGAGTATTTGTTTTATAGCATTGGTCTTCCTGTTGAATCTTTATATAAGGAAATATCATCACTTCGTACCTGAGTACTCATAAAAGGTGTAGTAATTATATTTTTTACTCTTCCTTTGGTATTAGGTATTAAGATTTCAACACGCTAGTCTTTTATACATTAACGCTTGGTCTACGGAAAAGTTTACAGGTAGAGAAATATCTGAGATTTTAAAAGTACCTTTTGAGCAGGTACATGATGTTAAAACTTAAAGGAACCATGAGTATAAATCATGGCCCACACATTCGATTGCAGGCCCTGTAACCAGGATCAGACTCGGGCCACCGTATGTTCGTGTGCAATGCTACGTTTCAAAAACTACCTGGTAATTTTTTAAATCTTAAAAAATGTTGTTTGAACTCATAATTGAAAATAATGAACAATTAAGGCTATTAGTTCAAACTAAAAAAAAATTATTGTTAAAATAATTTCAAACAATTTTAAATAAATCATTCATTCCCTTTTATTTTACTGAAAGTACTTTTCCATTTTCAGATTGATTTCCCTTACTGACCAAAATGAAAATTCAATTGGGGTCCGAGTACGCTGATTATAGTAATATGCAAACTGCAGTAACTCGCATATTATAGTGACTAACGTCAAATCTAGAATCAATATTATTTTACCAATCTTCATAAACTTTTATATATTTGATTTGTTTTGATTATGGTCTAGCTGCTGTAAAATATTTTTAATAGAAGAATATAAAAGAAATTTGAACAGGGCTAGGGCCCTGTGACTAGAGCTGCACCATCCCCACCCTTGTGGTGATGAAATTAGGATCCGTAGGGGATGAATTGTAGGGGATGAATATTAGGATCTGAAATTAATCCTAAAATACTCATTTTTCCATTTAAGTCTACTGAAAACTGAACACCACTCATCAGGAACTGCATAAAATAATGATTTGAAACTCATTGTGAGTATTGAATTTATTTCATACTATTCGGCAGTTTAATCGAACCCCGAACCCTCGTCAGTATGAGTTTTATCTCATACTATTCGGGGGTTGACTCATTAGTATTTTTAATCCAGTCAATATTGTTTCTCCTTTTGAGTATTTAAATTTGAAAATATCAACAGTAAATTTCCAATTTATAATTAAATGTTATTTTTGTATAAAGAAACAATTAATTATGGATTAGGTATTTGATCAATCCGTTCTCCAACGCTGAGAATATGTATAGTTATAGTTTTTTTTATATTTAACCATATTTTGCTGTAATAAAAGGTTTGTTGGCAGCAAAAAAAGTCCACAAATATTTTCCTCTTTTTAAATTACGTAAACTGTCTTGCAAGAATAGGAGATAATTTTATATATTCATGTCACTCGCGAAGAGTCTCTATGGTATTTGACATTTATGTTTCTACCCATGTCCTTAACACACTTACACATTAGATAGCACGTTCTTTCTTCTTAAATAGCACGTTGATTCAATAAATGAAACTTTGAGGATAAATAATTCAGCCTATCACTTGTTAAGGCGATTAAGTATAATATACCTATATTATATATGATTCTAAATTATTTTCTACACTGATTATTCTGTAAACTCTTGTGAGATTGAATAAATAAGAATAAATAGTACTAAAAGTATTTATAGGGTTATTGGAAAAATTATCAAGCAGCTCTTTGTAAGACTATTTCAAAGAATATCGATTGTCATCAGAGTTGGTTGTTTGACTTCTTTTCTACGGCTTTTTATGAATTCCTTTTCACTTTTAATATCTTCTCAGAGAACATGACAAAACTCTTGTTGGATGTCAAAGGAAATGAAGTTTTTGAGATATTTTGTTACAATATAAAATTGTAGACGATTTTCCGTTTCCTTAAACGATTTACATGAAAATCTTTTATGCCCTCTTTTATCCAGAGGGCAATCCAGAAAGTAACAAAAAAGATGAATTATTTGAATATATTTGTTTTTGTCCTAAAAATATCAATTAGTCGGAATTTAGTTTTTTTATACGCACATGACGCTACATGGTTTTTGCAGGTCAAAGCTTGGAAAACTAGAGCATAGGTAGGATAACTTCAACAAAATTAGGAAGGTGTTCCGTTATTTTTTTAATATTTCCTTTGAATATATTTTTTAAACGCTACATAAATATACGGTTTTTGCTTTTTATAATAAGGACTGTTCCAACTGTTATTATGATATATTGAATAATCGAAATGGAGAAGTTAGGAAATGACATTGTTCATTCAAAACTTCTTTCTTTTCGTAACTTTTAAACAAAAATTGAAATATAAATTACGATATAAGATCAAAACCGTTATAATCTGCATCGTAATTTGTTATTTTCTTTAATACATTAATTTAATGTTTCTTACTTCCTTCACATCTACAAGTGACGAGCAAATTTAGGTTTTTGATTTATTTTCCGTTTGGTTGGGACTACTTGCGTTATGACATTCATTGAAATATGTTAAAACATTACGTAAGGAATTTTGATAAAATATTGAGAAGAACTCTAATTAAATGAGTCGACGAAAGGCACGGACCTTGGTTTTAGTTACGCAATGCCCTTGTGAAAACTGCGGGACCTTCCATCAGTCAGTGGAAGACACGGTTGATAAGAAAATTATGCAATGTTATATCAATATTCATTTGCTTATTTTATCATTCATTCGTGGACTAATAATACAATAAAATAAATAAATAATTAAACTAATAATACAAAAGGTAAAGTTTTTTTTTGGTACAGATATAAAAGTTGTTGTAAGGAAATTAATCTGCAACCTGCATTTTATATGTTTTCCTTAAACAATCCATAACACTAATCCATTATTCAGTTATGTTTATGACTTAGGCTAGTACTCGTCTATATAAAATAATAACTATTTTGTTTAAAAAATACCACTCATTCAAGTAACTTACTTCAGTTCTTAGTTTTAAAACAGATCGAGATCTGTAAGTTAATTTCGAATTTCAACTAGTAACCCATTGCAATTATATGGGTGCTTTAATTCTTGGAAAATTTAGACTTTTTAATTTCTACACTATTTTCAAAGTTATTTCCTTTTTTTCAATATAGTTTTATATTTTTTTATTCATCATAATATGTTTAAGAGTGTATCTGGGATTTTTCAGATAATATTAAATAGAAAATCTGTTAAATTACCGTGTTTCACCCTACAGCTTAAAAATAATTAACTGTACATCATTAAATATAAATGGTCATAATTTAAAAATTATTTAACAACGGGATGCTTTCTTAAAATAGTTTAGCTCCTGTCATTACAAGGTGACAAATAGATGAATTTACTATTCATTTTTCTTCGATTCAGTAATATCAGTACATCACCAAGAACCAAGGTGTCGAAACATTTAATGACAAATTGAAAGAAAAGGTCGAGACTAAAATAACAAACGCCCATTACGTTTCGTAAATAGAATAAATAACGCCTTGCGAGATTCCAATAGTGCCCAAAAATCACTTTGTATGGTAATCTAATTTAGTTCCTCGTGTCCCAAATTGAATCTGTCTCTCTCTTTTTGTATCAGTCTAATTCACATCGTTGTTCCATCTCCGGCTACCAGTTTTGTAATTGTTTCAAAATGTTTTTACGTCACACAAGTGTAGCTAGTTTTGAATGTTAACAGCTTTTATGCTTGTGTATGTGTTTTTATATATTTCTAATTTGGCTACATTATTAAAATATTTTTTGTAACTATTAAGCTTGGTTCATGTAAAAGTAAAAAAAAATATTATTGAGCATATTTGAGTTTAAAAATAAACTGTAAATAAAGGGTCACTACTGAGTTTTTTTTTTTCTATCTGAGAATTCAACACTAACTATGTCGTCTGAACCAAGGCGGTACTGTCGCCATACGTTTCACACTAGCAGTGAAGTGAAAAGTTTCTACGATCTTAAGAAAATCATGAAAAGGCTGACTAAAATCTTGAACATTATCTATGCCAAAACTCTTCAGATGACAGCAAAGCTATTTGTAAAATTAAGTCATTTCATTTATTGTTATGTTCTCGCAAATAAACATTAATTACGATAGTGGAATTCCTATATGTTTTAAATTAGAGGTGTATATTTCTACTGATCATCCAAACATTTTCTATTCTTTTACCTATTTAGAAAGGCAATTCTTGCCATGCATTGTAATTTTGTAGATTTTCGTTTTTCACCAAATACGTTTATGTAAGCTTATCGAAAGACTTAATTTTGCTACTTTGTCATACCTCCTAACCGATCAGCACTCATATACTTACTTGTAACACCATTCACGACCTTGGGAGAAAATTCGACAATCGTCTGTCGCACCAAGACGCATTGTATTTAAATACATACGTTTTCTCAGATTCGTTTGTAACCATTAGCCTTTCCAATTTCCTTTTTAAACCCTATTTGTATTTAAACGTACTTGACTATCTGAGTTTCTATTTTTTATTGTACACAAATCATGACTTTCACTTAGGCTGTACTTTAGACATAGTCTTAGATCATGCGTTTAACACTCAGTGTGATTTTGTAAGACTCAAGTATTTATAAAATATTTAAACACATTTTATAGACTTCTACTTGGCGCACTAAGTATTAAGTGGTACCGAAATTCTCGAATTAATTTCTATCGATAAACAAACAATAAAAATATTATTACACATACATTTATATTTTTTAAGTTATTTAAACTCATGGAATAGCCGTATAAGAGGAAAGTATACAGCATAAAAACCTGTCGTAAATGTAAACGTAAACATTAAAGATAAAATTATGAAACAGCTTCAAAAACCTATTGAATACTAACTGGGAGAAACATGTGACTTGAAATATTTCTATGTATTTTTTTATTCGACTAATTTTGCACTGAAAGAACAAAGCCATTGTGAGCACCGGTCAAAGGGGCTAACGATAAAAACATTTCTATAACGTTTCATTTTAACGAACGTTTTAGAGATTTAATCGTAAACATTGTATAATATCACCAATGCCTAGCGACATCCTCCTTGAAAGCTTTAGAACAATATAGTAGCTACAAATTATATGTGACGCAAAATTCCATGAATTTTCAGAAACATATTCGATATTCATAAGTTTTGAATTTATTATTTATTTAACTGGCAGGTCACATTATTATTTATTATTATTTATTTAATGGCAATCGCCCATTAATGGTAATTCTTTGCAACGGTATGAGAGCGAAATTAATCTTTCCATCAAGTTTGTTCCAGTCTGAACAGTTTGTCTTCAAAGGACAGAGTATTTGCATATTTGAAAAGCCTTAAAATTTTATCAATTTGATTCATAGTTAACTAGCTGTTCCACCTTACTCACTTAAATTTACTAATTATTTTATAATATGTGTTTTTATATGGGCTTTGGTACTGAATAAAATGGTGGAAATTAAATAACAGCTGTTAATTCTCTATAAATGAAACTGAATGAATTGCATAAAACTGTAAACATGAGGCTTCTTTTATTAACATTGACACTCAGTGCGCCCATGGAGAGGAGTGTTACTATCTTCATTAAAAATCCTGATAAAAAATGTTTCAAAATAGCCCCTAGAGTTAAAACGGCATAAAATACTGTACACGGTTTTCCTTAAAAAAACTCTGAAATCCAATAAGTTACTAAATTATAAACTGACTAAAATTTCTCTCCATTTCGAAACCATTTAAAAAAACTGCTTGGAAAATGAGGGGAGCCCACAAAAATTGACAATGTCAGATTTATAGTGGAAAAGTTAGCTATTGGTTAAATTTAGGTGAGACACCCAGGATATAATTTATTCAATTTGTACACTCTTTGACTCACCATTTAAAAAAACTGCTTGGAAAATGAGGGGAGCCCACAAAAATTGATAATGTCAGATTTATAATGGAAAAGTTAGCTATTGTTTCACTTTAGGTGAGACAGCCAGGATATAAATTATTCAATTTGTACACTCTTTGACTCACATTGCGGCTCGCTACCTAGGAAGTGGTAGGCGTGAGTGGGGTAGCTGTTTATCTCCCTTATCGGCGAGGTACAGGCAACCTGGTTTCACTGTTAATTTTTTACTTATACTTTACTTATTTACCAATTTTTGTTTTGAAATTTAATATCATGAAGCATATATTAAATTATAAAAAATAATGTAAATGAGATAATTTTTTTTATATTTTATCATCACACCTTAAGCTTTTCATTATAAAGTTACTCGTGTGTGGAAAAGGAAGGACGTCACTCTTCCTGGCTTAAGAAGTTTTCTAGGAATATTGCGGATTGAAAACTTGTTGCAGAAACATGTTTAAATACTAAGAAAACATGTCTTTGAATTCATTGCAGAGGCGATAAAGACTCTTGATATAAAAAGTAAATTAATGAATGCATTAAAAAAATGTAAATTTTAAATACCTCAATATAGGCAAGCTCAACTAATTTCTAATAATTTTACTTAAATACATTAAATTATTTATTGTTTTATAATTTCCTTAACTTAGAACAACTGCTAGAACAAACTTTTTTTATTTATGTATTTATAATTTTTTTTACCTAAAGAGAAAGATAATACACTATTTCTAAAAAGTTCAAATTGAGCATAAAACAATTGTGGGCATTAGTCAGGCTGTTTAGTTTCTTTGTGTAGCTGGTACCAAACGAAACTTTTAATATTTTTAAGCTGTCCTTTTGACTGTCGCATATCACAAATTAATCCAATATTGAATGCTTTGACCGAGTAAAGCCCGTTCATTTCGAGTTGATGCCTGTTCATGCGCGGTTTTTAATCTACTTCAACTGGTATTCACAAAATTCAAGCTTCATTACATTGTTTGAATTGGAGTATTTTCATGTTTAATCCCTAGGAAATAATAAATGGCTTCGCGTCTCTTGCATGGACAGGCAAAAATAAACACTGAGTGGCGTCAAAACCGCGTGAATTCTAGACTTCATGTTTTGATTGGTAATTAAAACCTCAAAAAGATTTTCTAGTGAGGATTTACTCAGACAGTTTTAAACTGTGTACAATTCGATAAAAAACTTATTTCATTACTTTATGTTTCTATCATTCCGTAAATGATATTTTTTACAGTTATTGAATCAGACGATTCCTTTTCTATTTGCAGGGATTTTGTAAAAAGTTAAATTTGACAACATAAACAAATTTTGATATAGTTTATTATTAACTGATATGGTTATGATTTTTAACTGACTGTTATAAATATTTTACATTCTCTACACATTTCGATAGTATAAAATTAATCCAGTAAGAAATATAAAACTTGGTAATGTAGCTTGAGTACGACATAAAAAAGTATAAAAGGCTAGAATTACGAGAAAATTGAACCAATTAAAATACTTACGTAATATTTTTTTCTTGGTTCTCTTGACGAACTGCGTAAATTAAGAATCATGTGCAGAACTATGTACACGGGTAATCTATGACAAACCAGTGTGCAAGATTTACACAGAGTTTTATGGTCTACAAATAAACACCCTTACCATTACCTACCTAGACTAACTAGGCTCAAATTTAAAACGAGAATATGAAAACTTAATGTACTGTTTGTGTTAGTTATGAAAACAAGAAGGGTAACTTGTTTGTGCAGGTTTTTACTCACAATTTACAACAAAACTAAAAATAAATGTAATTGGATGCAGATTCAATTTCCCGAAAAATTTTCAAGATTTCGTTTAGGATTAATGAAGTTGTGGAGGTTCGACCTATTAATATATAATATGTCACCTTGTGCGTGGTGCCTAAATTTTATTTCAGGAATATTTTATTTAAAGCGAGCGAAAGAATCGTGGAAACGCCGATGGATCCGTAAAAACGTTCGTATTCATAAGATTAAATATTTAATAGGATTTGAAATAAATAAATAAATAAATATATAAATATATATATTTATATATATATTTATATGTATATATATATATATATATATATACATATCTGAATTAAATATGATATTCACAGACATTTATTATGATTATCTTTTATAACACCTACTTAAAATGCAATAATGGCTGCATATTTTAACCGGAATGTAATTAAAGAATAAGTATGGGCTGCAAGACAAAAGGAGTGCTTATGGTACTAACAGAGATCAGTCAATGTATTTTGTCAGGATTATTAATCGCCCAGATATATTATAGTGCAGGAAAATAGTGACGGATTCTGGAATTTTAATTTAGCAGGCTGAAAATTGGTGGAAAGGTCGCAAATAAAGCTGGGATCATCATACTAAAATTCCCAAAAAATCCCACTTGGGCAACATGCCGCCATCTTGAAAAAACCATTTCCGGTCCGTGTTTCTCTGAACATTTTGTTGATTAACACGAAAACCATAATAGATATGAAACAAGTGTAAATGACGGTTTTTGTAGAAAATAAAATTTCCAATAAAATGAGTATAAATATGTACAGGAAATATTGATAATAACTGTTGATATTGTTCATTTTCTAAAATGTTGTAATTCAGATACCACTGCCATAAGGAATACATGTAAAATTTGATGTAAAATACATTGCCTAGGGGACGAATCCATTTAAACTCGTCAAATAATAAACTATACCCATAGAATCCTGATAAAAATGTTTGTTATTTGACACCTCAGTCATCAAAATCGGTTCACTATAAAGGCGTGGGTAAGCTCGCACAAAGGATATTCCTTAAGGAATTTTTACAAATGTTATCAAAGGAATAATCATTTTTTGTGAGCTTACTCACGCTTTTTTAGTGAACCAATTTTGATGTTTGAGGTGGCAAATAACTGGAATTTTCATCAGGATTCTACGGATATAATTTATTATTCATTGAGCTTAAATGGATTCGTCCCCTAGAGAATATATTTTACATCAAATTTTACATGTATTCCTTATGGCAGTGGTATTTGAACTACAACATTTTAGAAAATTAATAATATGAACAGATATAATCAACATTTCCTGTACATATTTATACTCATTTTATTGGAAATTTTATGTTCTACAAAAAACGTCATTATCACTTTTTTCATATCTCTTATGGTTTTCGTGTTAATCAACAAAATGTTCAGAGAAACACGGACCGGAAATGGTTTTTTCAAGATGGCGGCATGTTGCCCAAGTGGGATTTTTTGGGAATTTTAGTATGATGGTCCCAGCTTTATTTGCGACCTTTCCACCAATTTTCAGCCTGCTAAATTAAAATTCCGCAATCACGCTAAATTTTGTATAATTTTCCTGCACTATTAATAAATACTGGAAACCAAATTTCTTGTCATTGTGATTTAATCGAAGCATTCCTTGTTCAATGACAGCTCGATATAGAGGATGAAAGACCGGAACACAAAGCCAGCTTGTATGAAAGACGCCCACATTGGTCATATTGTGTGTGTCGCTCGCTGCCTCCTGTGACGCTCTAGTCGTGCATGCAAGCACTCTGTACACATGCTCGTAGACAATATCACGATGAAATTGATAACAGGTGTCCGATTGAAAATTTAAAAAAGTGATTTTTTATTATTACATTTAACTCAAGGGTGCAGCAGTAATCCATTTGTGTCATTCGGGTAAACTACTCAACTCAAGCAGGTAAAAGCTAAATTATTTGGTATATAATTTTAGGTATACGATTTTAAAAATCGTCAGGTTGTAATTTGGTATATACAGCCTGTATATTGTGTATATATTATAGCCTTTGTATATTTTATATGTACATACAATATACAAAGTTGTAATTTCTCGTGACCTTACATGAAATTCAATGGTCTTGAAATTAACATAATATTTGAAACTTATCATAAAAAATGGAGCAAAAATCATTTCAAGAAAAATTCATGAAATTTGGCGCAATAAGCATGAATATTTCCAATTTTTTGAAGACCATGACAATATATAGGACATAAATATGTAGAACATGACATTATTGTTTATTTCTTTATGTAAAAGACGAACTAGTAGGCAGTAATTTATATTTTTATATAAAGCGCAAACCACCAGTTACTTTTAAAAAAAACCATAGGTCTGACACCCACCAATCCCATACTTGAATGAAGGTCTCAATGAGAAAATTATGGCAAAAATATTATTTTATAAAATTTTGCACGTATTTAAAGAAAAGAGCTAAACAGCTGATGCATTTGTTTTAATTTACACAAAATTCGTGTGAATTAAAATTCGTGTGATTATATTTGTTTACTTAACATCTGCTGAAAAACGCGTGCCTACTATTTAATGTTATGCTTAACATTCATTTCAAACCGATTTTGAAGTCGATTCCTCAAAATGCTGAAATATTATGAACATTGTCGATAAGTTCAGTAATGTTGCAAAGGATATCTTTGATTATTTTTGTTTGTTTTGACTAAAAGAACAAAGGCCAAAGATGAATAGCCATACATGGAAATTGGATTTTATGGTGAAAAGGCTGAAAGTAATGGAGGTTGTTTTCGCTTTTTCAATTATGGTATTTTTTCTAAGTATAGATTGTTCAATCAATCCGTCACCAAACAAGTGATTGCTTATTGTATTTAGGAAACAATTTAAGCGTCTAAGAAAAAATTAAAATAATGATTCACCCAATTACCCATTGAAAAGCAACTGTTTAACTCGGTGCCGTTTATTTAAAATAAATACTCTTTTTACCCATGTTACGCTCAACTTTGTTGACAAACAGTGCAAAATGGATAGAATACTTTAGCGTTTAAACCTTAGAAGTGTAGCTTGACGTTTCTTGTGTTTTACATCAAAAGAGTTATTTGTGAACCAAATCGCACCCAACTGTATCACCCCCATGTCATGAAAATACTTTTTGTACATTTTCATGATTAAATATATCATAAAATAAATATTTTATGCATAGTTTTTTTATTTCACTTTTTTTCCTGTTCTAAGAGGTTTTTCCAGCACAAAACATAATAAAAACATATTTCACTCTGTTGGAATTACGTAAACTGTCTTGCAACAATGGAAGATCATTTTATATATATTCATGTCAAGCAGCGACGTGTCTCTATGGTATTTGACACTTATGTTACCACCCATGTCCTTAACACATTCAACACATACGGATCCCTTCTTGGAAAACGCATTGCCTTGATAAATAAAATATTTGTTGAAAGAACGATAGCGTACCACTTTTAAAGGTAATATTTTGTTATATTTATATTGAATACATAATTCTAAATTATTGGTGACACAGATTTCATGTCGTGAGATTTAATTGCTAAGATTAATAAATACGAAACGTATTCATGGTGTTATATGAAAGATTATTTCGCAGTGCTTTATCAGGGTATTTCAAAGAATATAGATTCCATCAAAGTTGGTTGTTTGACTTCATTATATGCCTTTCATGAATTATTCCTTTTCACTTTTAATAAATTTTATCTACGACCATTGCAATAAGCACCAATTATGGTATTACAATAAACATTATAATGATATACATTAAAACACCAAAAACCAAGCAGTACTCTAATGACGACTTTAGAGTACTGGAGTCACTTTAGAGTACTGGTTCTAGACCAATGAGAGCTCGGCATTTGACGAAAGTAGTGTCATAATAACAATTACGCAATTCGCACATCAGCTGATTGTTGCATTACGATTCATGTTTGAGTTTACTTATCCCATCAGCTGATTGTTCCACAACGATTCATGGTTCAGGCTGCTTATTTGCCTAACCTCAAATTTTAGTTGACCTTTTCCATCATTATTAAAAGTCATGAGTTTTGTTTAACTTTGGGGAAATTTTGTTGTATATTGTTGGTCGTAGATAAAATAGTGTATGCAACGATTGTATTATGCCTTTAAGCCACTCGTGAGATATTTAGAACACTCGCTTCGCTCGTGTTCTAACTTACATCTCACTCGTGGCTTAAAGACATTCATTATACAATCGTTGCATAAACTACTATTTAGACATCTTACACAAATCTTGTTGGATGTTAAAGGAGACAACGTTTTCGAGATCTTTTGATACAATCTAAAATCGTAAGCTTATTACAATGTCATCAATTTGAGATTGAATTACTTAGGTTGAGACTTTTTATTCATACAGTACAGTAATCACTAACTTATAATAGTAGTTTATGCAACGATTGTATAATGAATGCCTTAAAGCCACGAGTGAGATGTAAGTTAGAACACGAGCGAAGCGAGTGTTCTAAATATCTCACGAGTGGCTTAAAGTCATAATACAATCGTTGCATACACTATTTTATCTACGACCATTGCAATAAGCACCAATTATGGTATTACAATAAACATTATAATGATATACATTAAAACACCAAAAACCAAGCAGTACTCTAATGACGACTTTAGAGTACTGGAGTCACTTTAGGGTACTGGTTCTAGACCAATGAGAGCTCGGCATTTGACGGAAGTAGTGTCATAATAACAATTACGCAATTCGCACATCAGCTGATTGTTGCATTACGATTCATGTTTGAGTTTACTTATCCCATCAGCTGATTGTTCCACGATTCATGGTTCAGTCTGCTTATTTACCTAACCTCAAATTTTAGTTTACCTATTCCATCATTAGTAAAAGTCATGAGTTTTGTTTAACTTCGGCGGAAATTTTGTCGTATATTGTTGGTCGTAGATAAAATAGTGTATGCAACGATTGTATTATGCCTTTAAGCCACTCGTGAGATATTTAGAACACTCGCTTCGCTCGTGTTCTAACTTACATCTCACTCGTGGCTTAAAGGCATTCATTATACAATCGTTGCATAAACTACTATTATCTACGACCAACAATATACGACAAAATTTCCCCCGAAGTTAAACAAAACTCATGACTTTTACTAATAATGGAATAGGTCAACTAAAATTTGAGGTTAGGCAAATAAGCAGACTGAACCATGAATCGTTGTGGAACAAACAGCTGATGGGATAAGTAAACTCAAACATGAATCGTAATGCAACAATCAGCTGATGTGCGAATTGCGTAATTGTTATTATGACTCTACTTCCGTCAAATGCCGAGCTCTCATTGGTCTAGAACCAGTACTCTAAAGTGACTCCAGTACTCTAAAGTCGTCATTAGAGTACTGCTTGGTTTTTGGTGTTTTAATGTATATCATTATAATGTTTATTGTAATACCATTATTGTTGCTTATTGCAATGGTCGTAGATAAAGATTATATTAAGCTCAACACTTACATTATGATGGCACCGTTAATTTATTTTAGAAATCGTAACTATGAAATAGTATTTAATTAATTATTCCCAAAAAAGGTGTAAATTACCTGGAAATACAGCCAAAGTGATCCAATCTAATTTAATTTTTTTCATAGTCAATGGTAATATACAGTGATTCGGAGGCTATGACATCATGATAATTATTTCCGTTCACAATTTGTAACTTCTATAATGTAATTAAACTATCTTGAAGTTCTTATTTTACCGTCCATTTCATGCCGATTAAGTCCGGGTGAATCCATAGCATAGTTTAGGCAACCCAACGTGTTGTCAAGAATCGCCCGGTTTTAAAGATGCGTTTCTCGGAGTGAAATCGGGCTAAAACGATCTCCTGTTAGGTATCACGATAAGAGGAATTCTTTGGTGTTTCAATCGCTGGCAACTGTAGAAGACGTCTTGGAACCCCTGCGCTATCCCCTGCGACGACGATTCTGTTTTATTTAATCAAAGTTCACATTTAATGTATACAAATATTTCAACGCTTCATTACTGTTAGTGTCCTAACAATCAAAATACTATGTTAGACTTTAGTTGGAATATTTTATCATACATTTTGTTGTTTCAAATAAAAACAATCGAAATTATTGACGTGCTTCATTTATGATATTTCAGTTCTAATTACTCGGTGTGTGTAAATGGTCGGCCAATCATATTTGCACGGAAACGCCCACTGGACTGCAGCCATTCCATCAACCAAACACTGATTGATGAACGTTTTTAAAAGTGTTGAAAATATAACGAGCGTCCTGCAGAGTAAACTTCACTTTGAAACGGCTCGGTTTCATTTTAGGTTCACTAGAAGATAAACTTGAAAGGAATACCTGTCCCCTGTTCGTTTTCCTGTGTACATATTTATTGTTATTACTATTACTGGTATTGCCTGTACGAATGTATGACTCGAAACAAATAAATATTCGAGCAGGATGCAAAGCCAACTAGAATGTAAATTCACAATATAATACACGGTTGTATTGTAATCCAACCTTACCTCCAACCGTATTTTCAGCAGCAATATGTTTAGGCTATTATTAAATTAATTAAACGTTTCCATAGACTGTTGTAGTTATCTTAATTGCCTAATCAAGAGTAAAAAGGCTAACGAATTTTACAATACTACTGGCCCATGATGTACGTATTGTATAATATTAATGTATTTGACTCTGTAAACAAAAACATTTATCTTGACGTTTATGACGGCGTGGTGTTAATAAAGCTGTATAGCCCACAAAGCACATAATAGACAAAAGTCATCATTCCACTTGTGTTAATGGTCAAATAGATGTTTTCTTTTCACATAGGCTATATGTTAAATTTATACATATTATATTAAATCAAATTCAATTTATGTGTCTGTATGTCTTCTAGTCTATCATAAATATGTAAAATTTATTTTAGTTTGGAACTTCTAATATGGTTTTCCGAAAATATTTATATCCAACCCCTATTCTTTGAACCCTTTCGGTCTCTTAATCGATTGCACATCGCTCTTCCCCTTCAGTTTCGTAAGTTTCGATGTCGTCTTAGAGAGGTGTTCCCAGCCACAGGATGAAATGAATAGTAAAAACAACTTACTGTTCCGGATATTTAGCAGTTCAAAATAAAAATTCCATTTACTATAGACAATGTTTTATGACCCTTGTAAAGAAAAGACTTAACAAATAAAACCTTTAAATACTTTTAAAATGGGTAACAATTTCGTAACAAAAATGTTAGTTTTTTATGATAGATCCTATTCCTTCCTGGATAACAGTATCTAAGTAGCGGCCACAAAAATTATCTGCCTCCGAATTATTAGGTTTGTTTTGATTTCGATCAAAGTATTTTTACATCGAAAATCCTTACTTATTTTACTAACAGAAAATTGCAAAACAGTCATTCGCACGCTATATTTATTAGTGATTATCTACAGTTCCACAGTAACCTTTTAACAATTACTAGAGGTGTAACATGATCTCTCAGTGCCCGCAGTTTTGATTTGCACCATCAGTTTATCTCTTCACGGTCATGAACAAAGAACTAAATCCTTCACAAGGTCCTATTATTCTTCCTAACCGTATTGTTGTTTTACTTTTCTCATGAGACACGCAACGAGATGAAATTATGATCTGAGCTGATATAAGAAGTCCAAATTGTCTCATCAGCAGTAATGTAAGAGTAAGAGGGTAACATTGCTTTTTTAAATTAATAATTTAAATACTTGAAATATTTTGTTTTTCTATTATTGTTGAAGTGGTAAGAGAGAGAGATATACCTAGGTGACCTTTGCCAAAGAAAATGTTTATATGTTAATACAAATGTGAAGGTGAAAAGCGAAGAAGGTCATGAAAGTATTTTCCAACAGCCCACGAATTAATTACAAAACTCCTATTTTACTTACTCAAGGCGACAGATTTATATGTTGGGTCTTAAAATTTTAAATACTTGTACCCAAATTAGAATGAAATGATATTTTAACATTCCTTAAATGTCTAAAGTTTTTACTCATTAAAATAAAAAAAATACAATTATAGGAATAAATGTAACTAATTTGAACCTAACGGTGACTAATTTGAATACCAGAAAACCCTATTGGATTTATAGATACACTTGATACTGTGTTGATACTTGTAAAAATAATTTAAGCAACTAAATAAATAAATGAGAGTGGTATATTAAGTAAAATAAATAAAAATATCTGTAAACGTTAAGCTTATCACTCAAATTAACTAACCAAAAACAGGGCAACCAAAGTCCCTAAGGCGTTAAACGAATAAATGTCACTCTTAACAAACGATTATGTTGTGTTGCTTTTACCCGGAAATTAGGTCGCATTGCTCTTCCTCCTCCTTTGGTGTTTCATTATCTTTTTTATTTCCAGACGCGAGGTTTATATACTTAATTAAATATTTTCTAATTTTATTCCACCGAATAATTTTTAGATACAAGCTTAGTGTATTGACTTTCGTGTCTGAATAATTAAAAACGAGTTACGGAATGTGATTTTCGTTGTTCATATCGTCTTCATTCTAAAATGAAATACATTACAAGGAGTCGCAAGGATGATCTGGTGACTTTTTTTGTCGAAAACATTTCACCAGTCATTTATAGTTTAGTTTTCTGTCCATCCTAAAACAAAACTTTACTGTCTCCAGCTGACTTTAAAATTTAAAAATACTCTAAAACTGCGTTCTATCTACGCATAAAAATGACTAAACTAGAAAATATCGGATTTTTGGTAAAGCTCAGTAAGGTTATTTATATTTTGATGAAAAGTACCGTTCTCTACTAGTAGATATATTTAAATTATTTTTTTTATTTGGGCAATCATGAACACATGTTGGCAATAAGTTTCGGGATGGTTCGGGTTTCGGGAAAATTTATCGAGGAAACGTTTCATCCTGTCATGACAATCTGGGATGGAGATGCTACCTTAGTTTGTAATCAAGCGCTTAAAAACATATAGTTCGGAATATTGAAATCATCAGTCTATTTAGGAATTTGTCAAAACTGCACATTACAAATAACGTATAATTAATTGAACTACACACTTGTTTTCCTTTCAGCGAGCGAAGCCGCGGGTGTATCTACTTTACTCAGCCCCACGTTCACCTTTCAGTACGGAATTTCCATAGCAGTGTATTTCATGTGGCATTTCAAGGTGTAATAGCCAAATTATGTTATAATCATTTGATAATTTCATAAAATTTTGTTATGGATGATTGAAAACAAATATAACCAGTAAAGTTAATAGAATAGCTATCTCCCATACAGGTGAATGTGGAATTGAGTTTAGTAAATGTATAATAAACTGTACACGTTCCTTTTTCAATCAGCCAACACAAAATTTGCCCCCTTTACAATTTCAGCAGAAATTAAAGACACACAATGTAGACACATCGATGATAATCTACATTCTTCATATAGACATCAATACTACCTGGTTAGGGTTAACAAAGATTCAACGGCTTGAATTTGATGAAAAATCCTCTCCTATTTCTAATAAAGTTTTATTTGCAGTTGCTTGGTATTTTTATCCTACGTAGCTAAACAATCCATCTTGTTGGCGTCGTCATCGCTGCAGAAACAACAACCCGCCCGACGCCGACGTTGAGTTCCGCCGCATTGTCTCTCGGTGAAAGATTAATTACTTTGCACAACGACCCTGCTAACACAATTATATTAGAACTATTTCGTGAGCTCGTTTGCTTTAACGAAACAGGCGTTTTTGGATATAAAAGAATCAAATGAATTTGAAAAGTTTAATCGTGGTGAAAATGTTCTAGGATTTATAAATGATTAAAAAAATATAAATATGTTTTTGAATTCATTAGGTTTGTCAAAGGCTGTGTATTTTTTACTACACTTTTCAATCGGCACATCCAATAGTTCAGCGTATTATCTACAATGAGATAATATAAGCAATAGTTAATTAAGTGTAAACTAAAACTCAAGCTCGCAGTATACTCCATAGAACAGAACAACTACGAATATTCGTTAAATAATTGTAATGGTTCGATAACATAGGAACTACAGTTTTTGAGACAAAATAAAATGAGGCTTTAAACAAAAGCTAACGTTCAAACATGTATTTTAGTTTACGGTAAATTAACGGAGAAATCATAAGAATTATTTGATCTTGTTATTAATATAATATACCTGTTTTTCTAACTTCTAATAAACATAAATAAAACTAATTTTACCCAATTCACTGCAATGGTCTAAAAATTAATTAGTTTTAATATTATTATTTTTGTAATGAAAGTTATTCTTTTTCCAGATTGATTTCCACTTTGACATCCTCTGTAAGTATCACTTTTATTTGACAATAATACAATGCAATTTGGAAGGTTTCGACAGTATTTTACTGCAAACTTAGTTTGAAAAAGCTATAATTAATACGTTGAAGGAGTAAGACATGGGAATATTGTATTCGTTACCTCTTTACCTTATTGTGGAAATGAACGCATTAAATAATTATTGAAAAAATATAATTGAATTTTTGTAAATAAAATGTAATATCTTATAAAAGTGTGGAATTGGAATATTGTATTCGTTACCTATTTACTGTCTTGTGGAAATTAACGCTTCAAATAAATATTGAACATCAATACACCCAACATGTTCGCACTAACCACCACGATCTATCTGATGCGTATGCCTTTCGATGTAAAAAGCAGGGTCGGGAAAAGTGTATTTTGTAAGCATTGATTCCCTTTGCGTCGGTATTTCAATTAGAATATTTTTTTATAATAAGTGTTCCATCAGATACAGCTGATATGTGAATTTTTCGCATTTATTTGTTGTTCAGTGTTAAATGAACCAGATTTGTTCTTTAAGTGCTCGCTAAGGGCTTGTCGTTTTGAGTAATTGTGCTTGAAAGGCGTATCTACAGGTTTTGGGGCTTCTAACAACATACAAACAACTAACATGGGACTATAGTAGTTTTATAATAATCTGTACCAATTTTGCTTGACAATTAATTTTTCGATGTGTTAATGCTAAGTGTGTTTAAAATTATACAACTACAACTTTAAAGTAAATGTTGCAATGCTCCTAATTATGTCTTAGAAACGTAATAATAGTATACTGTATTTCATTACAAGGACCTAAAGTGACGCTTTTCGTACAAGGTCAAGTTTTACAACCAAGGCTGTAAGCCGAGGTTGAAAAATGACCGAGTAACGAAAAGCAGCCTTAGGTCCGTGTGATGAACTATATTTTTCGTTATATTGCTCAATACAATACGTAAACTACTTAAGAAAACCAAAATGTTACAGCTTGTTTACCTTTAAAGATGCCTTCAAAAGATGCCACCGTCTTGTTCTTGCTATTTGAAGCAATCAGCTGATTGTCTGTTTCATTTGTGTTAGGGTAGACCAAGGAGGTTATATTACTATACTGGAGGTAGCACTGTCTTCACAAACAGCATTGGAAAGCGTGCCGCAGTTGGTACTAACTGATGTACCGTTCTTTGAGTCGATTCAACTGATTCAAAAACTGATGTATTCATTTCGGAGAGTTGAATCATGTTGATCTGATTCTCATTATGATTGAACGGTTTCTTTGCCTTGGAACAGGTAAGGCCAAATACGATATTATATAAATAATAGAATAGAAAATGTTATTTTTTAAAACCTATGAATAAAGAATAATTAATTTAAAGTTCAATATATAAGTGTTAGTATCCGGCCAGTAAATGACAACTTCACTCCTTATGTACAATTTTGCCATCAGCCATGTTATTATACAAACATTACTGTCGCTCAGCAATATTGTAACACTAAAAGAAAATTGTCCTACTATTTATGTTGCTTACCTGCCAAGTTTCTACCATAATTCTCGTATTTGCATAGTGACTGATTATATCAATTACTTTTAGCCCAGGTATCTGTTTTGCTATTTTACTTTATTTTGCCATTAAAGATATACCCAAAAATAAATTAGGTGAAGTTATTTTCAAACAAAAAACACCTAATAAGTCCTCGTTAGCAGTTTATTATGAGTGTTTAATTCGTTGTTTAAAATATTATTGATTTCCGGTTCCGGAATGAACCAAGCTCAAAATTGAGTCGTGACTCGACTGAATCACTCGATTGATTCGTTCATTTTGGGAAGTCGGTGAAATTGAGGTATTTTGCAAAGGTTGGTACTAACTGATGTACCATTTTTGTGATATTTTGTTCTAAACAGCCGGCACGCTGTTTTACCATGGAGTGCTGCCTCCAGTTTAGTAATATAACCTCCTTGGGGTAGACTGACAACAATGAGCAACTATCGACGTATCGAACGGATGTAATAATAGATTGGTGAAGTGAGCGAGTTTCACAAATTGATTAAACTGACAACAATGAATGTTTCGTTAATAACGATGAATGTTTCGATTATTTGTAATCGAATGAATATTGTTCGATTATTATTACGACGTACTCGGCACTTTTTGACTTTTATAGTCCTAGGACTATAAAGAGTCAGCTGGTATCGAGTACATCAGCTTTTAATTCCTAGGAATAAAAAGAGTGTATTTAGATCCGGAAAACATGCATTAAAAACATCTGTTTTTGAAGCAGTATAACGAAAAATATAGTAATAGTTGTATTTACTTAAGCATCAACATTTTCATCGAACAATATTAAAATAACATCAGAACGATTTTTTTATCTAGATGGGAAAGTATGACAAACGAATAATAAACAGAGTAAAAATGAAATGATAAGATGAAGTTTTATTTATACTTTTCATAATACGAGAGCAAAACCAACTCGATGCCTACCTTTTTTGTTCCTTCGAATCGGAAATCCTTCCCACCTTGCAAATTAACTTTTGAGCCATAATTAAACCAGCCTTTGAGATTTCTAGATTTTTTTTAGTTAAATCCATGAAATGTGCAATGTGTATAACTGTAACAAACACAAAAACCGAGGCATTAACAAACTAAAATAGTCAAGTCGATTGACAAGTCGTTATGACGATTGACAAGTCGTTGCGCTTTAAATTTAAGATAACCATGTTTTTCTTTTTTATTAATTTTTTTAAACATTATGAAATTAGCAACAAAAACAACAACAACAACAACAACAACAAACAACAACAACATCAACAACATTATTATTATTGTAATCAACAACTATTGACATCAATATCGTATTACAACACCTATATTGGTATGCGTTTAATGAGTGATATTTACCCCGTCATTGAGTGCGACTGACACTTATAAATAATCCGAGCATTAAATTCTACTATCAGATGCTGACAGTTATTGACAAGCTGAGTGTAATCAAAATTAAATCAACATCATAAATCAATTATTTAATAGTAACATAATAATCCAGTAGAATTGTCCTAAAAAAAACCCTTCACAGGAAAGTTTTGGGTTAAGTTTTATTTTAACTGTTTCTAGTGTTTTTTGGGCACTGAATCCAAATCCGATATTTGTTAACAAAATGTCTTGATGGGACATTGTCAAAATTGCAAAAAATGCATTAATTCTTAATTTGTTTACGTATTTTTGCGTATAACTTAAAAACTGTACATTTTATGTGATAAACATTAATTTTCAAAAAGAGGGTACATAACATTTCCTACAAGAAACACTACTAGTTTTTATTTCTATGACAAAGTCTATGGGTAGGATTGCAAATTGAAAATCGAAAATTCTTTCCACATGAGCTAATTTCCTTATAAGGAACAAGTTATTTCAGTATGAGTTATAGTAAAACCTAGGCCCCAAGGCTAATATAACTTTTTATTTTGATATCCCCAGACCCCAAAAACACCATCCGTTTAAATTCCTTTACACGTGCATTTATATGTACAGTTGTTTACGTATAGAATTAAACTTTTTTCTACTATAGAAGATAACCTCGTAAAAATGGTTGATTATATTCAAACTTGGTAAATATATTAAACATATTATGCAATTATACCAGTAAAAAAATAGCCACAAGCACACAAGTATATTACTCCAACTCACTGACTGTGTGACATACAGTAATAATTAAAAGAACGAAATTGTTCATTTTTGTGAGCTGAACTCAAATATGAAACTCAAAATTCGAGTATACTACTTTTTACTTGTGAAAATGCCAAAACACCCATTTTTGAAACACAAAATTTTTAAAAGAAATTACTTTCAAATATTAAACATTAATCCCTCTATAATTGACCGATCTGACTAATTTTTCAACGGGTCTAATTAGATTATGTGTTTAATATATTCACCAGGTTTGAATGTAATCAACCCACTTTTACGAGGGTTATTGCCCATTAAAGAAAAAAGAGTAAATTATAATTAAATAACTGTATATGTACATGTATGTCAAAAATAGTTTGAACGGATAGTGTTTTTGGGTCTGGGGACATCAAAATGAAAAGTTAGAGTAGCCTTGGAGACTAGGTTTTACTCATTCTGGAACATTTTCAAGTTTTAAGTGTTGTAAATATTATTTTTCGTTCCTTGTAAAAATACAATTCTTTATTGCCCGTTCTAGCCTTGGTAAAGAAACATGTTAAGTGTAAATTCATTACGTTAACAAAATTTAAAATTTAACAGCTTATTTAAGTATAAATGGTTTATACTTAATAAATAATGTGTTATTACCGTCTTAACCCATCTCCATACGTAAAGCTTAAGATGCAAATTAAAATAAACAAACGAATTTGTATATGAATTTTTTTCTTCGTCAAAATCAAACGTTAACCTACATAAATCCACAATACTCAAGTTGTTTCGCAAATATTTTATGTTTACGCATCCTCAGGTTTGGACTTTTGATAAATTGTTCTCATGACCTATATGCACCCGACCCTGCTCGCGTCTTTGTTGCTATTTTGTGTTTTGGCCAGCATTTCTAAGGTCTCATAAGCGTTATTTTGTGTGCCCACGGTTAATATTATTATGACCATAATTAAAGGAAACAAAAAAACGTTCTGGCACGGTTGTGTTAGTAAGAAAATAATTCTTGAAGCATTAATAAAATTATTCCCTTAAAGTTTATAATAATGTTGTCTTTGATATGAGTTTATGTAGTTTTACAACTTAGTTTTATAATATCAGGGCGACGCGGTGGAACTTCAAAAATAAATGGTCGTTTTAAACAATACTTTTCTTAAACTGGTTTCCATACCAGTTAAAAATATTTGCTTTGCGCCCTATTGGTAACTGAAGGAATTGACACTTTGTCTTCGAATGAACTTGTTACTAAAAATATGTTGTAATAAATATTTAATTTAATGTCATTAGTTATATTCAACTCTTGGTTCATACTGTTCTGCAACTATATTGCTGAACTAAAGGATAACTTCACCATTTAAAGCTTAACGTGTATAATTGCTCATGTTTAATTTGAAATAAAGAGCAATTCGATTAAATATATCAGATATGATCCCAAAAATACAACCTACACGACGAACCGGAGATTTCCCGACAACATCGTAAGCAAACTCATTTATTAACAGTTTCTCACCTACTAACAACAGGAACAAGTTCTCAGTTCGTCATGGGCTGTTATTCTAATATGGATGATAACATATTTTTTTACCGATGGAAAAAACGTCACGATGAGTATCGCATATTACAAACCTTACCGTTTTTCACAAAGTTTGGTTTATGACCACCTTATATATGTAACATATGATTTGGTTGTGATTAGAGAAATTCAGAAACCATGTATACGTAAATCGGAATGGCAGCGATTCTAAGAAACACATCTCTGCAATATTTGACGAAAAGAAGCAAGTAATATGAATCTGATGTCGAAGGTAGATAGTAAAGTCGAATCTTCTCTCCCAGAGAAATGGGAGGTTGTTTGGTAACGTGTTCAATAAGTGTGGAAACTCAACTATGATGAAAATGTTAGAATCGTGTATGATAAATATATATACAAAATTATTCAACTACGTTAGCTAGGCCTAGGAAAATGTATCAGCTGAGTTTTAGAACCTATAACGTTAAATAACTGAAATGAAGGTAAATGTAACAAATAATGTTAAACATGAAATAAATACTGTCAAGGTGTAAAAATTATGTATAAAATCCAAATGATTAACCAACCTATGGAATTGTTCTCATGAAATTTAAATCCTAGTTGTAAAAATACATTCCAATTGCAACATTTCTACTTTATTGACTTGGAAACGAGTTATACGAGATTAATAGAAGTTTAACCTGAGGGCTTTAGCAAACATTAAACTTCGAGGTAAGTTTCGTCGATCGTATAATAGCTTCCTTTCAGCAACAGTTTACAAAGTTGATGTCAAAAATTCCACAATAAACTAATAAAGATTCAGATTCGTGAATAAACACGTTATGCTCGTATCACAACTATTACTAATAAAATTGGAAAAGTAAAATTAATCATACCAACAAACCACAATAAAATTGATTTTGTTATCATTTTTCCATCATAATTTAGTTTAAACTATACGTATACAGCATATATTGTTCAATTCGTATAATTAATGTCTCATAAATGCTGTTTCTAATACCTTTCGTGAAATATTTAAATTTTATTTCAAAAGTAATTCTGCTTATTTAAGCTATATACACTTACAAATTTTTTATTAAATGAGATAGAATTTACTAAATAAAAGATAAAAATCCTAGTTTATTTTAAATATTTTTTCCTAGGATTTCCTAATATTTTATTCTTTGAAATGTAGAAAAAAATTATTATACAATAAAATAATAAGAAACAAATAGTAAAATAAAAACAAAACAAACTCAAAGGACTATCTCAAAGTGAACATGAAAAGTCATGACAAAATAAATTCTCAGAACAGATCATATTAATGATATCAAACACATGAAGATAACAAAAAAAACCATCAAAACAAATTGCATTGCCTTTTTTGTAGTTTAATTTGTATTCGGTTATCACCAAACTAGTTTTTCATTACTTATGATTCTTAAACTTCATTTTGGTATCTGTAAAATGTTTCCAATGAAATTTTTGATTTAAACAACATTTCAAAGTACCCTGTTTTTACTGACCTGAAATTTTGTTTAGACAGTTTGTGCAATTATTTGAATAATAATCGATTTAAACAAATTTTCTGTTCTTTTTAGTTAAAGGGGAACATGAACTCTTATGAACTTAACGATTTTAAATGACAACTATAATGAGGTAATCTTTTTATCATGAATGCAAATGTCGATCAAGTAAATTTATTCATATGTAAATACAACAAATACATAGGAAATAGTTTCAAAGGTTTCATTTATGTGTAATATATGATGGTTAGCCTTAATTACGTACATTACGCTGACATGCACCAAGCAGCAAATAAATAAGATATATTTGTTACATTAGCTCATTTAATCATAAATTGGCTAATAAAATTAGCGATTGGTCACACCTACAAGACAATTTGAAAATTAGGATCCTGTAAGATATTCTTATTAGGAACTATGTTTACTTACTACGTTTACTTTACCAGGAAATGACTCTTTCGATTTGAAATATACATAAACCCCACACTTTTCCCCGCCCTATATCTATTTGCAGACCCTCAAGTTTGTCTAGGTCAAGCCCCTCCAGTTCTCAGCGTGTATCTCAGTTATTCTCACAATGTCCTTACAATATAGTAATACATATTCTTGGATGGTCTCGAAAATAAAGTGCAAATGAAGCAATAATCACAAAAAATAAAAATTTAAATAAATAGGGAAATAAAAAATGTTATATAGAACTTTGTTGATACCAATAGTTAAAGATTTTCAGTAGATGGCTTAATTGTTTTCCAAAGTTTATTGTAATACTGTACAACTTCATTCATGATGGAATAGCAAATAAACAAGAAAGTCACTAAACACTAATATATGGAAAATCGATATATAAGTAATTTTCATCTTTGGAACAAGTGTTAATAGCTCGCCACTCTCAAACATTTACTGATAATTAGGTTTTATTAATTTTGTAGACGGTTTACTACTACAAGATACCTTGCAATCATTAGAAGCCATCATAGTCCAGTCAAAATGTAGTTTTCGCGGGAAAGTTTTGGTTTGATTTTTTTTTTGTTTCTTATGTTATTTTGGGCACTGAATCCGAATCCGATGTTTGTTAACAAACTTTCGTGACGGACCATTGTCAAAGATGCAAAATAAGGCAAAAATCTGATTTTCTTACGTATTTTTGCTTACAACTCAAAAAGCGTAAACTTTATGTAATAAACATAAATTTGCAAAAAGAAAGAACATACAAATTTAGTTTTGTTTCTCAACACCAATAATCTCAGGTTCATGTGGACTAGTGGTACTACGGACCAGGGACATGGGAGCCTGAGGCGTATTGTTTGGACTGACAGTATAATGAAAACACAAATAGCTTTTCTTGACGCCAATTTACATTTTGATCCCATGTCATAAAAAACTACAATGAAATACAGTTTTTCATACAGTAACAAACCCCTATCTCACTAGTTTCATTTTGTTTCGGAAGCTGATTAATAGTATATTTCATTACAAGGACCTAAAGTGACGCTTTTCGTACAAGGTCAAGTTTTACAACCGAGGCTGTAAGCCGAGGTTGAAAAATGACCGAGTAACGAAAAGCAGCTTTAGGTCCATGTGATGAACTATATTTTTCGTTATATTGCTCAATACAATACGTAAACTACTTAAGAAAACCAAAATGTTACAGCTTGTTTACCTTTAAAGATGCCTTCAAAAGATGCCACCGTCTTGTTCTTGCTATTTGAAGCTATCAGCTGATTGTTTCATTTGTGTTAGGGTAGACTGACAACAATGAACAACTATCAACGTATCGAACGCATTTAATAATCGATTGGTGAAATGAGCGAGTTTCACAAATTGATTAAACTGACAACAATGAATGTTTCGATAATAACGATGAATGTTTCGATTATTTGTAATCGAATGAATATTGTTCGATTATTACGACGTACTCGGCACTTTTTGACTTTATAGTCCTAGGACTATAGTCAGCTGGTATCGAGTACATCAGCTTTTAATTCCTAGGAATAAAAAGAGTGTATTTAGGTCCGGAAAACATGCATTAAAAACATCTGTTTTTGAAGCAGTATAACGAAAAGTTATTTAAGGTAATATATTTTCCTTTCAATATTTATTTCAATAGCAGAATGTTGTTATCTTGTTCATAATGTGATTACAATATTCATCTCGATAAAGGCTTACATATTATCTAGTGACAGAAATTAATTATTAAAACTGATCTCGAATTAATTAATTAATCACACAGACACCTCACTCTAAGACAACATTTTTGTACAAAATTAAAATTACATTTAGAGTAAGACATAAATGCCCAAAAGGACCAGGGACTGAGAATCGACGAACATCCAAAGCCACTTCGCCCCTGCAGAGACCATTATGGTAATACAATATTGAAACCGTTACATTAAATACAAAACATTGGTGTGTTGTTCTGAGTGAAACCCACTTTCCGTAAAACCCTTATTATTTTTTTTTTTGGAGGTTCCTCAAATATCGATTTTAATAATATATTAATAGTACATAATAGGGGTTAAATACGTTCCGTTTATGGGATACTTCTTAAAAATGTTTTTGCAGATAAGCCTAATATAAGAATGTATTGTTTTGAATAGTTTACTTAATAATTTTTAAGATCAAGTAAAAAATTAAATTCGCGCTAAAATTGAGCGCCGATTAATTGAACTGCTAGTTTAAATTTTGTTTTATTTAGTTATTCACGTTTAACTCATAAAATATTCAAAAGAAATAAAACAAAGATACTTTATCAATCTACGTAAATGTACCATAATATTTACCTGCACGGACCTTGGGCCTAGAGGCTAGAACATTTAGGTTATACCATTTTTACTTTGCCCTCTCCTATCAGTAAATCTCACGAACTTGAACTTGATTTCGTTTCACGTTTTTTCGATCAAAACCGTTTCCATTTAGTTCAATGACAAATAGTAATGGTTTACGGATGTCCGACTAACTTCAAACTGAGAATTCATCAGGGAAGTTGGAAAGGAAGTTTGAGCGGAGTTGGGGCTAAGCAGCGAGATACTCGGACTTGAGGTGGGCCAAGTGACAAGTAGATCTGAAACTTCCCCAATTAATTCAACTGTCATGTCAGGATGTGTTTACCAGTATGTGTTTAGAAGCCATCTTAAGCTAGATCGAAAGTACTAAATTATAACACTGATTGTTTTAACATTCCCTATGTTCACCTAAGAGTTATAAGAGATAAAAAAGTTTAATGGCTTTTCTAAAAAATGTTTTAGAAGTAAACGTTATACGTTGTTAATTTAAAATTAATATATTAGACAAATAGATAATGGTAATTCAATTTATTTATAAAAGAGTGTATAATGTTTTAAAAAATTATAAAGTAAATCTTTAAGCTAAAAGCCTTTTACAAAAGGATAAAGACACGGAAGTAGATACTATGTGTTGTTCTCAGTAATGTTTTAATGAAGATAAAAAGACTAAAAGTTTGTGTAACGTTAATCCATGAAGGAAGTTTTTTGTGTTGAAACAATAACACCTCAACCCCCGAAATTGGGTAATTTAGGAGAGAATCAAAATGTTCAAACAAAAACCTGTATGAATGCATAGGAGTAAACATTGCAAACCAATATGTTAAACGGGCGTTTATAATTGTTATCTCAACAGAGCATCAACGTTGGCTGGTTTAAGATTCAAATGTAATTGGTGAACCACGATATTCTAGTAAACTGAGTTAATTTTATTTGAAATGTTTTTATTATTTCATTAATAAATTAATATTCAGGATGTTCAAAAAATGTGGGGCAATAATTTATGTAGTGATTCCTAGGGTCAAAATAAGAAAAAAGGTTTACATAGACATATGTCCTATCTCATTTAGTTTAGCGTTTGTCTGTCTGTATGTGTTTTTTTATAAAATAATTCATAACTCCTTAACTGTTTGAGTTAAGGCGTTGAGATTGGGAACAATTGTCTTATTAGGTGCTAACTTAACGAAAAAATATTAATAAAAAATCTTAAACCGTTTCAAAATGGCGGCTATTTTAAATATTTGGCAGCAAATTACACGAAAAACCAAATATTTCAAAATGAACAACGTTAAATATCAACATTAACTAGTTTCCTCAAGAAATATAATTTCCTCAACAATTCCTCACGCAGTTGATTGTGAGGTACGGTAACTTTAACGGATCTTTTCCGTTATACGTATACCACCATTCCAAATTTACCCATCAAGCTTGATTTTTGACCGTGAACCATAGACTAGGTCAAATAATTGTTATTAATCGTTTTAAAGAGGAAATTCCTTGTAAGAATATTTAATTTGCGGTTTCGTTATCGTATCTCCCGTATCTCTGTCTAGACGCGAGAAGCCAGCGTATGGCCGTCTAGCGGTCCCATTTCCAGTTGGTTAGGTCTGGTAAGGTTAGGTTAGGTTAGGTAAAGTTACCTAACCCCCTAAAATTAACCGAAAAAAACCCTAAAAACCTAACTAGCCTAAAAAATCCTAACCTAAAAAACCTAGGTTTGGTAAAATTAACCTAACCTAACGTAACGTAACGTAACCTAACCAAACCTAACCTAACCAAACCAACCTAACCTATCCTAACCCTAACCAAACTTACCAAAATCAAGCTTGAAATACAAACCCGATACAGTGGTATACGTACAACGGAAAAGATCCACTTTAACCAAACGGCCACATAATAAATCCATTTAACTACATCAAAATAAAGAATCTTTATGTATATATATTTATTTATTTATATTTATATATATGGTTAAAAAGTAGTCTAACCTTAGATTACTTTTAGCGAATTTCCCCTATTACCGTAGGTCTCATGGTAAGACTAAGCCCGAGACCATGTTAACTTTTCGTTTTAGGGCCCCCAGAAGCAAAAACACCATTCGTTTGAATTTTTAGTTGTATATATCTATATCTATATATATATACTTAATACAACAAAATGTTTTTGTTAGATCCCTTTTTCAGCCGTCCTACTTAACAGATTTTTACGATTGAGGTGTCATTTTAAAGCTTGTAATGTAGCGCACCGGCGACTGATAATTAAAATAGGCATATCTTTTACGGCTTCGACAACCAATGCTTTGATTTATTTCTAGAGGGCGCTTTTAACGCTCCAGTGCTGACAAACTTACGTTTTAACGGTTTTAATGTGATTGTAATTTAACAGCTGATTACCTTGAGACGGATTTTCCAACCAGTCACAATGGGCGCGTTCAGCCGCAGTCACCGGTGGCTAACCGGTTACCGTAGTCACTAATAGGCAAATCCACCGCATATTGACAGTCAACAATGTCCGGTTACTTACAGAATCCACCGTAAACACAACATCGGTGGATGCACAACAATGATCGGTAGGTAGTACATCCACCGCTACCGTTCACTTAATATTGGTTAGTATATTACCCACCGGTGACTGCGGCTGAACGCGCCCATTGTAAACAAAAATAGACTGCTAATGTAAACAATGCAGCTTATAAAAATTAATTTGGACCTTCATTGAAAATTTTTCTCAAATTGAGGCAGGTAAATCATTCTTTATGGTGAAGATCCATGATCGTTAGATAATAAATATATTGCAAACTTAACCCTTAAACAAAAATAAGACGGCATAGAGAAAAACGACTCGATGTGATTAGGGAAAATATGCGTAACCTTTGGCAAGAACAGAGAACTGCTGAGAGAAAAAGACTAATTGAACACCAGAGAAAATATTAAAATGAGCAATTTGCACATGGGCTTCCTAGAAAAATGTCCATTATCCTACTGTTGAGCGAGAAGACAACCAAATCAAAAACATCGTGCAATGTTGATGAACAAAAAGTGTGTGTGTTTTGTTCAGTTAGGGCTTTGTTTATTTGGCGGGGTCTTTAAATTTCAATTGAACAGGTTAATTTGGTTAAAGGTAAGTTTGAAGCCATACAATTTATTTTAACTGTAGGTGAGTTTCTCACAAAACAGAAATAATATAAAAATGCGCAATTCGCGCATGGGGTCCCCAGTAATATAAAAATGCGCAATTTGCACATGGTGCCCCTAGTATATATATCTATGTGTCTGTTAGCACGATAGCGGCCGTAAAAATAGACCGATCTTTATGAAATTTGGTACACACATGTAAAGTGGTAATCAATTGGACGAGTTTGTAAGCCAGCCCAATCGACCCAACAGAAGGGGGGGTAAAGGGGGATAATCACCCCAAAAATGGTTTTTTGGGTTTTTCACATGCAAAAATAAAAGTAATCCAATTAGGGTTAGCACCATTGAATTCAGCTCGAAAAAACAAACAATTTAGTTTTATTAAATCATTGTTCCATGTCCATTGGTTACTAAGATACTGAATGGTAAACACGGTACGTTGTCCCAATGTTAACCTTATGGGAAATAAGTAAAAGTCTATATTTCGTTTATTTCTCAACATACCTTAATAAAAGTTTGTGGCTTCATGTAGATAGGATGTTATGTATTTTAGTCTAAAATCCCCGAAATTTCCATTTTCCTGGCAGCAAACCTGCATACTTATTCTTATGTTATTCTTACAAAAAGTCACATCTTATATCTTATCTATGTTGGATCGAAATATTTTTTTTGCGTTTGAAATTCGCTGATTATGCAGGTATACTGCTACGGGGGTATTTCACTTGTTAATGTGGTTTGACTACAGTGAATGGTATTATCGAATTGATTAGGATTCGAATTTATAATCAAGAGTATACACCTCTGGTTAATTTTTTATTGAAAAGGATGATGAAAGTTTCGGCAATGTTTTCATCATTTTCGATGGATAAAACCGTGACACCAACAACCTTAAACTTTATAAAATGAAAAAAAAACATAAAACCTTTTTACTTGTAACATCCTTTCATCGTATAAGTTAATTTCAGATTGGTGCAGCCCGGCTTGTCTGTAATTAACCGATAATTGAAAAAATGGATTATAATATGTAAAAACTGAGACATAACGTAACGCAGCACGTTGATTCGAAAGTGGCGACAAACTAAACCCTTTAAATATGATATGGATTATTTTTTCCACAAGAAGGGTTTTAACTAAACGACCTAAACGAATATTTGTAAGGAGCTAGGTTTTGTAATATTTACATTGACTTCAATACACTTTGAAAGTGGACCGTATTTAATTCATTGAATTTGTTCCGGTTAAACTTTACTAATCAGGATTACGCGATTTCCATCAAGATTAAAAAGCTCATATTGGCTGCAGGTCTAGAAGGTGAATAGTCCCAGGTAAGTTTATCCACTACAGCATTGAGGGCGGTACTTGTCTGACCACAGAGATTATCAGGTCAGATCATGGGTCGTCTCTGCAGGAGCCTCGAGGATGAGTTTAGGATTGAAGCTAACCGACCACGTCATAAGAGTACCTTTACCATCCCCGCAAATCCGTTCCTTGTATAGCCTGCGCAATATCCTACCGGGAGACGTGCCTAACCCGGAACCACTGGTGCCCTCAGAACTTCACGATCGAGCAATCCTAACAATCTACTCCAGTGTGTTTTGATTCAGTGAGTGGTAATCTAGTAGTTTTTTTTTAATCATCGTTCTTGTACAATAGTAACTGATCAATTGGACTAGGCAGCGTCTGTAGTTATGCACGTAGAGTATATTGTTGAGTTGAATTGCGTTGGTAACTGATTTATGTTGAGTTAAAGATGTTATAGGCTTGAATTTTGCTTTCAAACTCCATCCAAGTTAAGGCGATCTTTGAAATCTTTAAAAAAATATATAGCCAGTTTCGACGCCAAAAAATCTTTTTAAAATGTGACCAAAGGTATAATCATACAATTTGAGAGGGAAATGAGATGTAATGATGAAACCAAATTTCAATATTTAACAGCTCAACTATTTGAAATGGTTTTATAGTTACCATTACTATTAAAAAACAAATTCATGAAAATAATATTTAAAAACTAAAACACGACTGCACTGATGAAGAAATTGGAGTAGACAAGACCCAGGTAAATTCATCAAACTAATTCATTGACTAAACTCATCAGAGCGAATTAGAGTTGCCAAAATTACTTTGGAAACCCATTTACAACAGATTGCAGGACCCTTGTTTAGTTAAACTGTATACAACTATCAATATGATCAAACCAGTTGAATTAATAGCTCAATGTAGTTTATGTGGACAACTTGTAACATACGATTCTATTCTGGCCAGAGAAACTGAGAAGCCATGTATTTTTACAACGGAATGATATGGCTGCTAGTGAATATAACTCTACAACAGTCAACAATAACGTGGAGAGTAATATGAAATTGACTCCCAAGTAAAAAAAACCTATTATACTTTCTCTCCATTGAGATAGGATTCCAGATTTGTTTGGTTTCGTATCCGTGCAAAACGGTAACCAACGTAATATAAACATACAACAAATTTTATTTACTTACTTTTTTGCTCTTCCATATAATTTTTTAATAGGGTGGTTATATTAAATTGTACAAAGTAACCCGACACTTAGATTGGAAATAAACCACCCCAAAGCACTGCAACTAAAAGTAGTATTTGTTTTCAATGATCAAAGTTTAACTGATAACATTTTTAACTGTTTATGAACCGTCCATGACTATTTCAAACGTTTTCACCGACACACCTTTTTGAGAACAGTTTCACATTCATAAATAATTTTAATCAACTGAATCCTTTCCTAAAGTTTAACTAGCGTGTATCAGGTTTTGTGAATGAGTATTTTTTAAGAATAACACGGGTGGTACACTTATACAGGTATCAGGGGCTAGAGAGGGTGATAAATAACTTGTATTCATTTTTGGTTCAAGTAATAAATCAACTTTAATAATAATATTTAAATTTTCAATATCCCACAATGCTAACACGATTAAGGATCCAAAATGTGTAACAGAGTGAGATCTTGCTCCACCCCACTTGTTGAAAGGGACAAGTAAACTATTGTGGTGCCGGATGCAACAATGTGTAGAGAATAAAGGGATGCAAAGATCGTTTGGGTCCTTATAATGTGTGAAATGTGGAACCCTTTAATAGGTACTGGGTCTTTCGCCATTAAAATTAATTTTTACCCCTATAGTGGGTAAGTAATGTTCCTGAACTACCTGTACTGAATCTTATCCACGACTCGCCAGCAAAACTTGCTATGCTCTTTTAAAACTTTGCATCAAGTGGTAAGGGACATTTCACCCACTATTACACAATCACCGGTAGACAAAGCTGTCACTCGCACAGTTCTTTGAGCGTTGGAGTGGTGTAAGTTGTACATGTAGGAGAAAGAGCATTGTGGTGTTATTTCAACTTGCAAAGTCAACAGAAGAAAACAGAAAAGACTTATTTAACTGTCAATTTCAATTTATCATGTTTGTCCTGTTTATTTATCATGTTCACCTAAGAGTTATAAGAGATAAAAAAGTTTAATGGCTTTTCTAAAAAATGTTTTAGAAGTAAACGTTATACGTTGTTAATTTAAAATTAATATATTAGACAAATAGATAATGGTAATTCAATTTATTTATAAAAGAGTGTATAATGTTTTAAAAAATTATAAAGTAAATCTTTAAGCTAAAAGCCTTTTACAAAAGGATAAAGACACGGAAGTAGATACTATGTGTTGTTCTCAGTAATGTTTTAATGAAGATAAAAAGACTAAAAGTTTGTGTAACGTTAATCCATGAAGGAAGTTTTTTGTGTTGAAACAATAACACCTCAACCCCCGAAATTGGGTAATTTAGGAGAGAATCAAAATGTTCAAACAAAAACCTGTATGAATGCATAGGAGTAAACATTGCAAACCAATATGTTAAACGGGCGTTTATAATTGTTATCTCAACAGAGCATCAACGTTGGCTGGTTTAAGATTCAAATGTAATTGGTGAACCACGATATTCTAGTAAACTGAGTTAATTTTATTTGAAATGTTTTTATTATTTCATTAATAAATTAATATTCAGGATGTTCAAAAAATGTGGGGCAATAATTTATGTAGTGATTCCTAGGGTCAAAATAAGAAAAAAGGTTTACATAGACATATGTCCTATCTCATTTAGTTTAGCGTTTGTCTGTCTGTATGTGTTTTTTTATAAAATAATTCATAACTCCTTAACTGTTTGAGTTAAGGCGTTGAGATTGGGAACAATTGTCTTATTAGGTGCTAACTTAACGAAAAAATATTAATAAAAAATCTTAAACCGTTTCAAAATGGCGGCTATTTTAAATATTTGGCAGCAAATTACACGAAAAACCAAATATTTCAAAATGAACAACGTTAAATATCAACATTAACTAGTTTCCTCAAGAAATATAATTTCCTCAACAATTCCTCACGCAGTTGATTGTGAGGTACGGTAACTTTAACGGATCTTTTCCGTTATACGTATACCACCATTCCAAATTTACCCATCAAGCTTGATTTTTGACCGTGAACCATAGACTAGGTCAAATAATTGTTATTAATCGTTTTAAAGAGGAAATTCCTTGTAAGAATATTTAATTTGCGGTTTCGTTATCGTATCTCCCGTATCTCTGTCTAGACGCGAGAAGCCAGCGTATGGCCGTCTAGCGGTCCCATTTCCAGTTGGTTAGGTCTGGTAAGGTTAGGTTAGGTTAGGTAAAGTTACCTAACCCCCTAAAATTAACCGAAAAAAACCCTAAAAACCTAACTAGCCTAAAAAATCCTAACCTAAAAAACCTAGGTTTGGTAAAATTAACCTAACCTAACGTAACGTAACGTAACCTAACCAAACCTAACCTAACCAAACCAACCTAACCTATCCTAACCCTAACCAAACTTACCAAAATCAAGCTTGAAATACAAACCCGATACAGTGGTATACGTACAACGGAAAAGATCCACTTTAACCAAACGGCCACATAATAAATCCATTTAACTACATCAAAATAAAGAATCTTTATGTATATATATTTATTTATTTATATTTATATATATGGTTAAAAAGTAGTCTAACCTTAGATTACTTTTAGCGAATTTCCCCTATTACCGTAGGTCTCATGGTAAGACTAAGCCCGAGACCATGTTAACTTTTCGTTTTAGGGCCCCCAGAAGCAAAAACACCATTCGTTTGAATTTTTAGTTGTATATATCTATATCTATATATATATACTTAATACAACAAAATGTTTTTGTTAGATCCCTTTTTCAGCCGTCCTACTTAACAGATTTTTACGATTGAGGTGTCATTTTAAAGCTTGTAATGTAGCGCACCGGCGACTGATAATTAAAATAGGCATATCTTTTACGGCTTCGACAACCAATGCTTTGATTTATTTCTAGAGGGCGCTTTTAACGCTCCAGTGCTGACAAACTTACGTTTTAACGGTTTTAATGTGATTGTAATTTAACAGCTGATTACCTTGAGACGGATTTTCCAACCAGTCACAATGGGCGCGTTCAGCCGCAGTCACCGGTGGCTAACCGGTTACCGTAGTCACTAATAGGCAAATCCACCGCATATTGACAGTCAACAATGTCCGGTTACTTACAGAATCCACCGTAAACACAACATCGGTGGATGCACAACAATGATCGGTAGGTAGTACATCCACCGCTACCGTTCACTTAATATTGGTTAGTATATTACCCACCGGTGACTGCGGCTGAACGCGCCCATTGTAAACAAAAATAGACTGCTAATGTAAACAATGCAGCTTATAAAAATTAATTTGGACCTTCATTGAAAATTTTTCTCAAATTGAGGCAGGTAAATCATTCTTTATGGTGAAGATCCATGATCGTTAGATAATAAATATATTGCAAACTTAACCCTTAAACAAAAATAAGACGGCATAGAGAAAAACGACTCGATGTGATTAGGGAAAATATGCGTAACCTTTGGCAAGAACAGAGAACTGCTGAGAGAAAAAGACTAATTGAACACCAGAGAAAATATTAAAATGAGCAATTTGCACATGGGCTTCCTAGAAAAATGTCCATTATCCTACTGTTGAGCGAGAAGACAACCAAATCAAAAACATCGTGCAATGTTGATGAACAAAAAGTGTGTGTGTTTTGTTCAGTTAGGGCTTTGTTTATTTGGCGGGGTCTTTAAATTTCAATTGAACAGGTTAATTTGGTTAAAGGTAAGTTTGAAGCCATACAATTTATTTTAACTGTAGGTGAGTTTCTCACAAAACAGAAATAATATAAAAATGCGCAATTCGCGCATGGGGTCCCCAGTAATATAAAAATGCGCAATTTGCACATGGTGCCCCTAGTATATATATCTATGTGTCTGTTAGCACGATAGCGGCCGTAAAAATAGACCGATCTTTATGAAATTTGGTACACACATGTAAAGTGGTAATCAATTGGACGAGTTTGTAAGCCAGCCCAATCGACCCAACAGAAGGGGGGGTAAAGGGGGATAATCACCCCAAAAATGGTTTTTTGGGTTTTTCACATGCAAAAATAAAAGTAATCCAATTAGGGTTAGCACCATTGAATTCAGCTCGAAAAAACAAACAATTTAGTTTTATTAAATCATTGTTCCATGTCCATTGGTTACTAAGATACTGAATGGTAAACACGGTACGTTGTCCCAATGTTAACCTTATGGGAAATAAGTAAAAGTCTATATTTCGTTTATTTCTCAACATACCTTAATAAAAGTTTGTGGCTTCATGTAGATAGGATGTTATGTATTTTAGTCTAAAATCCCCGAAATTTCCATTTTCCTGGCAGCAAACCTGCATACTTATTCTTATGTTATTCTTACAAAAAGTCACATCTTATATCTTATCTATGTTGGATCGAAATATTTTTTTTGCGTTTGAAATTCGCTGATTATGCAGGTATACTGCTACGGGGGTATTTCACTTGTTAATGTGGTTTGACTACAGTGAATGGTATTATCGAATTGATTAGGATTCGAATTTATAATCAAGAGTATACACCTCTGGTTAATTTTTTATTGAAAAGGATGATGAAAGTTTCGGCAATGTTTTCATCATTTTCGATGGATAAAACCGTGACACCAACAACCTTAAACTTTATAAAATGAAAAAAAAACATAAAACCTTTTTACTTGTAACATCCTTTCATCGTATAAGTTAATTTCAGATTGGTGCAGCCCGGCTTGTCTGTAATTAACCGATAATTGAAAAAATGGATTATAATATGTAAAAACTGAGACATAACGTAACGCAGCACGTTGATTCGAAAGTGGCGACAAACTAAACCCTTTAAATATGATATGGATTATTTTTTCCACAAGAAGGGTTTTAACTAAACGACCTAAACGAATATTTGTAAGGAGCTAGGTTTTGTAATATTTACATTGACTTCAATACACTTTGAAAGTGGACCGTATTTAATTCATTGAATTTGTTCCGGTTAAACTTTACTAATCAGGATTACGCGATTTCCATCAAGATTAAAAAGCTCATATTGGCTGCAGGTCTAGAAGGTGAATAGTCCCAGGTAAGTTTATCCACTACAGCATTGAGGGCGGTACTTGTCTGACCACAGAGATTATCAGGTCAGATCATGGGTCGTCTCTGCAGGAGCCTCGAGGATGAGTTTAGGATTGAAGCTAACCGACCACGTCATAAGAGTACCTTTACCATCCCCGCAAATCCGTTCCTTGTATAGCCTGCGCAATATCCTACCGGGAGACGTGCCTAACCCGGAACCACTGGTGCCCTCAGAACTTCACGATCGAGCAATCCTAACAATCTACTCCAGTGTGTTTTGATTCAGTGAGTGGTAATCTAGTAGTTTTTTTTTAATCATCGTTCTTGTACAATAGTAACTGATCAATTGGACTAGGCAGCGTCTGTAGTTATGCACGTAGAGTATATTGTTGAGTTGAATTGCGTTGGTAACTGATTTATGTTGAGTTAAAGATGTTATAGGCTTGAATTTTGCTTTCAAACTCCATCCAAGTTAAGGCGATCTTTGAAATCTTTAAAAAAATATATAGCCAGTTTCGACGCCAAAAAATCTTTTTAAAATGTGACCAAAGGTATAATCATACAATTTGAGAGGGAAATGAGATGTAATGATGAAACCAAATTTCAATATTTAACAGCTCAACTATTTGAAATGGTTTTATAGTTACCATTACTATTAAAAAACAAATTCATGAAAATAATATTTAAAAACTAAAACACGACTGCACTGATGAAGAAATTGGAGTAGACAAGACCCAGGTAAATTCATCAAACTAATTCATTGACTAAACTCATCAGAGCGAATTAGAGTTGCCAAAATTACTTTGGAAACCCATTTACAACAGATTGCAGGACCCTTGTTTAGTTAAACTGTATACAACTATCAATATGATCAAACCAGTTGAATTAATAGCTCAATGTAGTTTATGTGGACAACTTGTAACATACGATTCTATTCTGGCCAGAGAAACTGAGAAGCCATGTATTTTTACAACGGAATGATATGGCTGCTAGTGAATATAACTCTACAACAGTCAACAATAACGTGGAGAGTAATATGAAATTGACTCCCAAGTAAAAAAAACCTATTATACTTTCTCTCCATTGAGATAGGATTCCAGATTTGTTTGGTTTCGTATCCGTGCAAAACGGTAACCAACGTAATATAAACATACAACAAATTTTATTTACTTACTTTTTTGCTCTTCCATATAATTTTTTAATAGGGTGGTTATATTAAATTGTACAAAGTAACCCGACACTTAGATTGGAAATAAACCACCCCAAAGCACTGCAACTAAAAGTAGTATTTGTTTTCAATGATCAAAGTTTAACTGATAACATTTTTAACTGTTTATGAACCGTCCATGACTATTTCAAACGTTTTCACCGACACACCTTTTTGAGAACAGTTTCACATTCATAAATAATTTTAATCAACTGAATCCTTTCCTAAAGTTTAACTAGCGTGTATCAGGTTTTGTGAATGAGTATTTTTTAAGAATAACACGGGTGGTACACTTATACAGGTATCAGGGGCTAGAGAGGGTGATAAATAACTTGTATTCATTTTTGGTTCAAGTAATAAATCAACTTTAATAATAATATTTAAATTTTCAATATCCCACAATGCTAACACGATTAAGGATCCAAAATGTGTAACAGAGTGAGATCTTGCTCCACCCCACTTGTTGAAAGGGACAAGTAAACTATTGTGGTGCCGGATGCAACAATGTGTAGAGAATAAAGGGATGCAAAGATCGTTTGGGTCCTTATAATGTGTGAAATGTGGAACCCTTTAATAGGTACTGGGTCTTTCGCCATTAAAATTAATTTTTACCCCTATAGTGGGTAAGTAATGTTCCTGAACTACCTGTACTGAATCTTATCCACGACTCGCCAGCAAAACTTGCTATGCTCTTTTAAAACTTTGCATCAAGTGGTAAGGGACATTTCACCCACTATTACACAATCACCGGTAGACAAAGCTGTCACTCGCACAGTTCTTTGAGCGTTGGAGTGGTGTAAGTTGTACATGTAGGAGAAAGAGCATTGTGGTGTTATTTCAACTTGCAAAGTCAACAGAAGAAAACAGAAAAGACTTATTTAACTGTCAATTTCAATTTATCATGTTTGTCCTGGTTTTTATGTCCCTGTAAGAATTTTTTAAGATCGAAAAAAGAGAACGAACTCAATGCATTATTTTTTTATAAACTGGAGCATTTTTAAATGAGCTTCAGCTTTATTATACATTCGTTATAGTTATCTTAAAAATCTATTACCACCATACAATAGCTTTGATTCTAAAAGACGAGCATACAACAGCATATTCAGAGTTACAATGGTTTGATTAATACACTCATCTTTAATTTTAAGATTTAACTGTAAAATAAGTATGTCAAGATATTTAGTTATACTGTCTCTTTGGTTGTTACTATTACATCTTTTTATCACCTGGTGGATCAGCAAGCTCGGTGGTACGTCATTTTCACATTTTCATCTTATTAATATTAGGGAAAAATCAGACACATTATCTTTATACACATTTCAAGGAATTTCCTTAAAGGACTAAGCTATTGACGTAGGTCTCATGGTGAGACCTAAGCCCGAGACCATGTTAACTTTTCATTTTGGGGCCCCCAGAAGCAAAAAACATTATTCATTCGAATTTATCTATAATATATATATATATATGTCTAATATATAATATAATATATACACGATAGCGGCCGCAAATATGGTCCGATCTTAATGAAATTTGGTACAGACGTGTAAAGTGGTAATCACTTGGACGATTTCGTAAACCAGCATAATCGGACCACAAGAAGGGGGGGGTAAAGGGGGGAAAACCCCCCTAAAAATGGGTCTTTTGAGTATTTACATAGAAAAATCAAAATAATCATATTTTTGTTGCTATCATTGAATTCAGCTCAAAAAATGTTATTTTAATTTACTGCTCTATGTCTATTGGTTACAGAGATATTGAAAGTGGTAAACACAGTACGTTGTCCCAATGTTAACCTTAACCTTAAATAAGTAAAATTGTATATATCGCTTATTTCTCGACATATCTTAATAAAACTTGGTAATTGGCTTCTTCTAGTTCATATCTACTAAATATTGAATTACAACCACCCAGTTTTAATATACCTGTAGCAGCAAATCTGCATACTCATTCCCCATGTTTTTCTTATGGAGCTTACAAAAACATGTCAAATCTTGCTATGTTAGATTGAAATATGTTGATTTGCATTTGAAATTCGCTGAGTATGCAAGTCTACTGCTAAGGGAGTATTTAATAAATCTATGCAATCCTCACTCCACATGTTGAGAATATGACAACATGTGGAGTCATGTCATATAGCACACTGAGAAAAATCAGAGCTCCAGATTGCGAGTAAATGTTGATTTCGCATGATTCTTGGTGCTACAACCAGCGGCATGCGGCAAACCAATGTGGTCTGGAGTCACACACATTACATCTCCAATTTGGCTTTGGTCCGTTCCTAGCAGTGTAATGTTAAAACAGTCCAGACTAGAATCTAGGCGTTAACAATAAACAAATGTTGCGGACACTAGCAATGCTAGTGTGATGAAATCAGTGACGTCACACTTAGCCCCAGCCCGTACTAGTGCTCGTTCAATGCCCTAGATATTTTGTATTCCTCTGCCTAAAACCAGGCGCGCATTGTGGTAGTCACATATAGAATGTCATGTGGCAAAAAACAAAATGTTTGTGAGGGACCCTAGCGTATAGACGCGACGCACTTCCAAGGCTGGGGTTTGCAGCGTACACCAGCCAACCAGAGGGTGGGCTCTAACCGTCCCTGTGCCTGACAGGTGTCCGCGCATGCGCAATCACACTGATGACAGCGTCATACCCCTAATCTTCGACCCATGCATTCCTGAGTGAGTTGTTGGTGTAACTGGTTTGACTGTTTATTATAGTGACTTGTTTCTTTGTTTCCTTTGTGAATAATGGGTGAAGAAACTTCACGCTTCCTGCAGGATTGGGACCTCCACGTCTTACAACAGAATTTTACCGGTGAGTTTGAGTTTTATGGCAATAAAAGTTACCGTATTGTTTAGTCAATAATGTCATAATAAAATGTCATGAGATCACATATCTACCCATTGACTATAGGCCCTATAAATTTAGCCGATTTCAAAAATACTTCCTCAGTTAAATCGTTCAATTATATTTGCGGGCTTGGTAAAATTTCAGGGTTATGGGGACATAACGATAAAGTCAAGTGTTAATGTAGTGTGTTCCAACGTACGATTATCGTACTTTTACATTTTTGTGGTTTGATCCAAATGTTGTTTGATATGCCCACAATGTTTTAAGTTCTATTGTGGGTGTAATTTTTACTGTTATTCAGGATTATTAAATTCGTTTTGACGTTTCAACATAGCACATCAAACAAAAAATATGGTTTCTGCCAGCCGTAAATGTTTGTCTTGTATTCATTGACATAATTTCGAATTAATTTTATAAAGTCATTCCCAAATAACAAAGGGTAATTTTGAAATAATTTTGTAAAGTCATTTACAATGTACGAAGGACATTAATGAGAATGGTGAATTTTAAAAATAATTTGAAGATAATTTTGGATTTTAATGGTACTTTTATGCTGGCAGCACTGACGACTGACAGTGGCACTTGCCAGCGTAGAGGTGCCTAGCAGAGAAGTGGTTGAAATTATGTATTAATGTTTACTTTGTTTTCAAAAGGATTTTTAACTTTTATCCTGTCAGTACTGTTCATTTGTTAATGTGTTCGAATCTGGATCTTTACATTAAATAAACTAAACCGAGTAGGCGACTGAAATTTGAAATGATTTTCAATATTTCCTCAAATTAATTCTTTGTGTTTTTTTAGACAACATGATTGATTTAAATACCACCACTTGTTAAGTGAAGTTAATATACGTCACTTGATAAAACCATATTATTTGAACTAAGTAACTTAATATGTCTCCAGTGATAGATAAATTATAAAATAAATAGCCATTTCGGACCATCGTGTTAACTCCCACATACTTGTACCCAAGTTAAGACCTTACGGAGTTTGAAAAAAACTTGTAGGCTAGGAATACCCCTAAGGCGAGAGGATTTCTTTTCATAGTCATAACTCAAGAACGGCTGGAAGGAGTTTAATATTTGAGGTTTCAATTAAAGGTATTTCTATATATATTTGCCAATGTGTCTTAGAATTGTACAAAATAGGCTTATAAAATAATGTAATTTATTTGAGTACACTAATCAATGGTTGAATTTTCGGAACCGTGGCGCTATCAGTCGACATCCAACTTGATTTTCTTTGTTTGCAATCAAAAATATAGACGGTATTTTGAAATATATTTAAATTATTAATTATTATGATGAAAGAAATTAAAAATACTCAGCTGAAAATGTGGTCCCGTTTTTTTATGGTCCGGGGCAATCTGCCCCCTTTGTCCCCCCCCTTTGTCATGACATAACAACATATACTGGCAAACGTAATGTCATTTAGTTAATGAGAAAAATAAATAATATTTGCGATTTTTCTGAAAATAGGCTTATAGGATTATAATAATGGGGAGATAATTCTGGCCAAAGTTTATGGTTCGAACCTTATTTTTTTCACTTAAACTCCATTAATAATAAATTCTCCTTTCAAGAGTACATAGAATTTTCTATAAACAGCTAAAAAAACTCTTTTTAAATAAACTTTGTTTGTTTCCAGTTTCTTCAAGATTTTGACCATCTCCATCCCGAAAAAGAGCAGTCTTTCAAACAATATCACAGCGTACAGGAATAAAATCCTGACTATAGCAAATACCAAGGAACAACAAACTAGGGATAAGGACAGGAAACAGGCAATAAACATCTTAAAACCATTGCATCAGGTAATAATATAACATCGACTTAATATAAAGTCACATAAGTGGTTGTTGGATGCTTAAGAACCAATCGAGATATTAAAGAACGGATTGCGGCATTGTAATTAGTGAAAAAATCTAGCGTAAAATGATGGGTCACAACTCCACTTTTACATTTGAAAAATATATTTTGGATCCAATATGGCGGATCCAAGGTGGCGGCCAAAATTGGGTACCTACTCAAAATGAAGTATTAACTACCCAACAATGTTTGGGGGTGGTGAGGGATTGATATTTTAAAAATATAGGAAAAAGATGGGGGGGGGGGGTTATTATAGGACACCCGGTATAATTTTTAATGGAATTTTTCAGATTTATAAATAAAACTGTAAAGAAAAAAAACAGTAAGCCCTATAGTTTTAAAACTATGCTGTTTTTTTGTAAACACTTTTTAAAATTTTTACGATTAAATTTTTTACGATTAACATAGTTTACGATTAAATTTTTTCATTACAACAAAAACTGAAACCTCAGATGTTACAGCAGGCAGATTTAATGTTATTATAATGATGCTAGACTCTGTAGTTTTTTAGTTGTAACTTTTTCTGTTTAGCAACTGGTAATACAACTTGTTAAAGTGGCCAGTTTCATTTCTCAAAAAATACAATGACTGTATGTATATGTTTATTTACTATGAGAAATAAAATTCATTTATTCATTGATTTATTCATTTATTAGTTAAAAAAATAATAATTTGATGACATATTTTCGGTGGGCTATTAACAATTTTTACAAGATTTGAAAATTATAATGCAGGGTGCTTTGCCATCTTCAATAACCTCCCTCAGACCTCTAACAGGGCACCCAACCAGTCTTACAAAACTATTATGGTGCATTACAAAAAAAACATGTTGCAATCATGTTGGTATATAAAGATTATTACAGGTATGTCTGCCCTTTTTTCAGAGGATAGTTCTCCTCAATAAAGTGTGGCCATCCTGCTTCTACTTAACTATCTTCTGTACACGAGGAAAATTAGCAAGATACATGGAAAAGGACTGAACAAGCCATCGAAACAGGAAATTCATTTCTTTCAAGTGAAACAGACATTTTGGCTGCGGTGCAGGAGATAAAACGGAAATATGTACGGTATGGTCCCACACTTCAGCCTTTTATAATTATGGTAGGGAGTTGTGAAGATATGAAACAGAGCAAAGTAGTGATTAGTTGTGACTTTTCGATTATTTATGACTTTTAAGCAGCAGTTATAAAATTGTCAGTACTATAATAGTCGGCCTACTGTGGCCAGAACAGTTAAGGGTTTTTCTCAAGCTTAATTTTAATGGATGTAGTGTCTAAAACTGTTACCTAATATTCTTGCATTGTATTTTTTCTTAATTATTTTAATGCTGATAATATTGCAAGTAGGGCCTACTGTAACAGCTTTTGTTAAAGCATAATACTTTTATTTTAATGACGACAGTAGCTATAATTGCCTGTAATACTGTAGTTAATATTTTTGCATAGTATTTTTTAAGAGAGGGTTCCAGTCACGAAAAACTTCACATTCGTAACTGCTCCTCCCAAATTTTCAAATCCAATACAGCCTCAACCGCTCAACCAAAATTTTTTAGATTTATAGCTAGCTCATTTAAACGATAGTATATTAATATTTAAAGGATAGTATATTTTTTAATATCTGGATAATTTAAACAAAATTATCCAGATATTCCAGTGATATCCTTCCCTTGATATCACAACCAAAAAATACAACTAATCATTATTTTTATATTTTATATTTAAACCTAAAGCGATATCAAAAATCTGATAACTGGAATCGATCAATAGTTTTTCTCTTTCAAATGAGCTATAAATCTATACTTTGGTTGAGCAGTTGAGGCTGTGTACCAAATTTTAAAGTTAAAATTAGTCTTGAGGGAGGAGGAGGTAGTTGTGTAGGATTGGAACCCCCTCTTGAAACCAACATGTTTGCAGCAGTTATATAATTTTTTGTCAGTAATAGTTATGGTTAAGGGAATATTATTATTACAGCCATCATTATTATTAATTTAATGTTCTTGATTTGTACTTGTTTTAATTACAATTAATAAATTTGTTACAATTGGAGTCTCAAATATTTTATTTAGCCTATACATTCAAATTAACCGTTTATAGAAAATTTATTTATATTAAATGAAATTCAGTGTCAAAATTACAAAAGTTTTAATAATGTTTTCATTACTTAAATAAGTCTTTGATTGCAGTTTTATCTTGGCATATACTATACTATTTATTAAATACTAGCTTTAACAATGAAGCATCAGGTACCCTTCAAAATGTTGCACTAGAAATTGTAAAAGTTTATAATGACACATACTTGTCCTATTTTGTTCCAAATTTAACTTCTCAATTTTTTATATTTTTATAATGTTTGGTTGATTATTAAATTATATAATATATCAGATAATCTGTTGCAATTATCTTCGAAGCTGTATTGAGTATTTTTTAAAAGCTGAAAATTTGCTAAATTTAATGTTCACTTTACTTGAAACAATCAAAATGAAAATAAGGCTTGTGGTATATGTCTATAATCATAATATTAAAAGCAAGAGCCAGCTTGGAACCAAAACCCATATCATCAAATTAGTCTTCTAATGAGATCAACCTTTTATTTTAGAAATGTTGAATTTTGCCACAATAGTTGCAGCCATAACACTACCTAGTTCCAGATCCGATCTGCTAGCAGCTACCACCTCTTTCTGCCTCTGTGTGTTGTGTAAAGTAAAAAATAAATCAGCCCAGAAGCGAACTGCAGATACAGTTCTTTGAATCACAACCCACCCCTTGTTCCTATGTCTTATTTAGCATTTCAAACAAGCCAGTTTTTTTTAACGTAACAGTAACTCATTAACATAATTCTGACGCTTTTGGTATAAATATAGTTAAACTAGCAGAAATTTAGGAAAAAAGATTTAATCATTGGATTAAGAATAAAATCAAAACTGGCTTAAACAGAAAGGTTAATACTGGAGCATTAAGGGGGAGTGTGATTCTAAGTCCTACATCTGTGGCCGATTTGTGGGCTAAATCAATTTTAATCGATGGAACCAACCTGCTGACAACACGAGAAGAGGTCACTAGCTAGCTGGGGTCTGGAACTAGTCAGTACTGGGGCTACAACTATCAAGGGTGGAACGCACACCAGACGCAAAGAGAGGTGGCCACTAGCTTGCTGGGGTCTGGCACTAGACAGTAATGGGGCTGCAACCATCCAGGGTGGAACGACACCAGATACAAAGAGAGGTAGCCACTAGCTTGCTGGGGTCTGGCACTAGATAGGACTGGAGCTGCAACTATCCAGGGTAGAACGACACCAGACACAAATAGAGGTGGCTACTAGCTTACTGGGGTCTGGCACTAGACAGTAATGGGGCTGCAACTATCCAGGTTGGAACGACACCAGACGCAAAGAGAGGTAGCTGCTGGCTGGCTGGGGTCTGGCACTAGACAGTACTGAGTCTATAACTAGTCAGAGTGGAACACACACCAGTCCAGTATGCTTGTTACCTCAAGAATTAAGGATATAGTAGTGACGTCATTAAGTTATGACATCACAATTAAAGCCAAAGATGGCTTGTGGCGCACACAAGATGTGGCTGGAGTCCTTACACTAGCCAAGGCTGGTGGCAGCCTCAAGAATGGCATCCGGCAAGGTAAGCACAAGATTTAATGAGGTTCCCTCTTTATTTCTGTAGTCTACCACTAGACTTTTTTCTCAGTGCATTTTGTCTTGGTATATGACTAACTGCTGCAAACAAGCTGTATGACTTGTTTTCATTTTCACTGTTTGTTTCGAATCGAAAATGGCAAATCAAAAGGCCAAAAATTAGAATTTTATGAATTTCAAATTCACTTTTTTATAATTAGATTTCTCCAGACAATGTGTTGTGTATTGTAATAGATCCTGATGCAAAAATAAGTTATTTTAAGACTTTAAAAGGAATCCTCAAACCGTTTGGTCAAGCATACGCGAGAAATCGTCCAAGCGTACAAAAAGTTACTTCAAATATTTTAAGGTATATATTGGCATGTCAACAGCCTTTATTTAAGTTTGGAACCAATTATGATTTCTCTTAAACTGACCTTAATTAAATAACCTAATAGTGCACCTTGCGGATTAAACAATAAAATTATAACTGTTATTATTGTGTTAAATAATGTGTTATCCTTCCCAGAAGGTTAACAGATTTGTGGAGTAAAAAGAGAGAAACAAAGGTGATAAGCCATTTCAGGGTACAGAAAGGAAATGAAAGTAATATTAAACGGCAGAGGCAAAATTAAACATTAGACTGGCCACAATCTGCAGTAAGCTGTGGATAGGCGGCGTCGGTTTAATGTACGTTGCCCCAGGGAGTAAAGCAACAGGAAAATATTATTCTATATAATTTATTATGATCACACTTATTTTCTAATTAGTGGTTATTTTAATAGCTAGAATGTTAATTCTATTTTTTCGCACACTCTTCTTCAATTGATGAAGAATTGTTTCAGATTTTTGTTTGCAATCATTATATTAGGTGGCGCTGAAAACTCTTCAAAGTTTACTTTCCTTCCATGGATTAAGAAAATCTTAAATCTAATCAAGCTAGCGGTCTTTAAAATTAGCAAAACGAAAAAAAATTGTCAAAAGATAAATATTTTAATCTACAAGGAAAAACATACAAAATTACTCATGTTACTCATGTTTGCCCATCTGAAGTGCTTATGAATGTCAATTAATTCGAATTTTGTGGAATAACATTTATTTACTCTGGCTTATTATTTTTTGAGCTATATTAAAAAAGAACACTTAAGCGAATACAAAAGCGATATATTTAAAGCTTTTGAACCATTCGATAACATTCAAAGCGTGAAATCTCTCATAAAACACGAGTGGAAGGAAATATTTCATTTATTAAAACTTCAAACCGATGTTTGAAAGTTTTCCTTGCTATTGTTTGAAACCTATTTAATTAACTATGATTATATTTATAACAGATTAAGTTTGTACTAGATTTGATTTTACGCTTCATGCCTCAATTTTACCTCTGGTGGTTGAATCATTGTGATTTATTCACTGGTCACTGATGACACATGGCAAATTATAAGGCCCAATGTTTAAATTTTACGCACACAAAATAAAAAGAAAAGCATATGGGTCATATCAAATATCACTTGTATCACTGTAGATATTTTTTACCCATAAAATATCAATTTACCGTAATAATTATTTTGTTTTGAAAAAAAACAAACGATTTAGTGAGATATATTATTATTGGACGTTTAAGTAAATATGTTAGTGCTTTATTTCTTCTAGGATCACCAGAGATTCTAATTTGTGTGTTGTATTAATGAAGCAGGGCGAAAACAAGTGCTTACATTCCACTCTTACGATTTACAAATTCAAACTGGAACTGCCTCCCACTGACCCACTGACACTGCATCCCATTTTAAAAAAATTGAAAGCCTTTTTTGCACACACATTGGCAGGTCAATTGTTGTGAATCTCTCTATCGGTATATTGGTGGACTAAAAGGTAGTTATTTTAGTGGCCTTTGTTTAGAATAGCTAATATTAATTCCTACAAACCGCTTTCTAGGTGAGTCGGGGGCGCAGTTGGTAGCGCACCCGGCCTCGGACCTGTAGTGGCAGCGTCGCAGGTTCGAGTCGCTATGATCCGGGATCGAGTCTTTTTAGCAGAACTGTTCACCCTTTTACTGTACCGGCTCACTCCTTGCTTTACTTGATAACTTCCATGCACAGGCCTGAGGCCCATGTGGGGGGGGGGGGTAACTTTACGGTAAAAAGAGGCCGCCACCCTCTTTTTTAAAAACAAAAAGTCATTTCGTCAGGGTGGATTGATGTTATTATGTCATTCCTTATCAGCCATTTAAAGGATTTTATTAATTTAACACAAGTGAACAATTAAATTAAATTGGCTATATCCCGTGTATTATTACAGCGTTACTTAAAGAACTTATTACTTTCCGCTAAATGAAATTATGAGTCAACTTTAAGTAATGCCGAAGCTTGCAATGATATTTGGCTACGTGATCATTGTAATTGTCCCGTTCTGTTATTGATTTAATCTACAGAAAACCAATGAAAGAGCGGAAAATGAACTAAATCGGTAATTACCTAGCGAATGCCTCATCACGCGCTATTAAATGATTGATTTTCATTGTTCGTTAGTTTTTAAAATTAATCGAAGATAAATTAATTGCAATTCAGATACGTCATCTGTGACAGTTATAGTTTAAGTAACTTCTAATTTATTTCGTGATAGTAAAATACCGCGATAACCTAAACAGTTCGAAACTTTATTTAACAATGTTAAAAAGCACAATATTTGCACGTGATATGATTCATACAAGGTCGCTTCTTTTTCTTCAAGGCTATCACTCGTGGAATGGTTTACTCAGGCAATTAAAAATATAGAAAAACCTGTAACTGTTAAATACATATTTTTTCTACTCTATTAAGCAAACGGTAATGCGCAGACTTAAACATACATTTTAGTCTTCTTTAACTACATTTTGAGTTGTCCGGTTAAGCAGATTGCTGATAACTAACACAATGGCAAATAATATTAGTTTAAAAATGGTCAATGAACTCCTTTGATATACGATTAATAGGAAGACAAGAAAATAAAATTTTTACATCTTTTTACAATCGTGATAGTTGGAAACCCAGGCTTACAAGACCCAAGTCCTTCTTGACCCCTCAAACAATAAATAAATATTTTTTTATTTTTCTGCCTATTACATAAGTACAATATTTCATATGATGGATAACAACAAAATCATATTAGTTCCAAATAATAAAGAAACCAGGCTGGCCATACTACTACATTTGTACAGAAAAAAATAGAGCCCCTAGCACCTAATTTTCGTTTAGGGGTTCCTCTACAGAATGAAACTTACAAGGATTAAATTAGAGTACAGAGCAAAATAGACATGCTTTAAATGAAATAAATTACTAAAGAAATAAACCTTCGATAAATTGTAATCCTGCACTCCCTACACCGTAGGTTGAAACAAGAAAACAATACAGTCTCAATTTGCAATGTATTACAATTCTACTACCACCACCAGTACTACTGCTACTTCTACTACTATTACTATTACCAGTACAAATAATACAAAAAAACAACATAAGCAACCAAAGGAATAACGAACAACGCAAGAGATTCTCCACTCCCTCAACTCCTAAATCTATAGTTTCATGCATAAGCTCATAAAACTATCGCTTTTCTTTTAATTGTAGTGTGACTATAAATCAAAATTTACTACATTATACCTATCAGCTCTTCGAAATCATTGAAAGATATTAACCATTTTCTTACTTGCTTGAGAAATTTGTTTTGTTGTGTACCGCCTTAAAACTGCTAGAAGTTTGTTTAACAGACAAACATTTATTACACATTTATTGCATTTTTCTTTCATTCGTGGTGCAATAAAATAACATGTATATGTAAAAAAGGTAGAATTTGGTCTTGGCACATTACACTAACCTGCATTTCTTAGTCTTAGCTTATAGTCACTTCCTTCACAATCTGAACCCATTCTCGTAAAACAGTTTAATTACTTTATTTAGAAAAAAAGTTATCTTAAAGTAAATACATTCAATGTTTTAAACACGGATCTGAAGCTTCATACTTGTTTCTTCTACAAATAATCCTCAAAATCATTTTTTAAGGGTGTCTATTGATCTTAAGTTAGTTATAAATGTGCCTCCCCAAAAAACTATCCCATATTCAAGTTGGATGTTCACCATGACAAAATATAAGCTTCTTAAAATTTTTATTGGTCATATGTTCTATTAAAAATAAAAAAAGTCGAATAGTAGCCATTGTATTTTATTTCAATTTAACTAAATGTGATTTCCAATTAATTTCGCTGTCCATTATAAGCCCCAGATATTTTTTACTGTCACTTGGATTAAGTATTGAGCAATTTGTTACATGTAATATCTTGTTACATGTGAAATACAAGTATCACATTTGTACAGCATTAAAAATTATACTTTTTTGTGTTAAAGAAAGGTTTATGAAAGTCTTTTTTCAGTTCTCAAGAATAATCTATTAGCAACAAAACACCATTAAATTAGCATTCAAATCCTGGCTAATTTTTTTATGTACTAAGTCCCATGAATTTTCTGCACAGTAAAGAGCAGTATTGTCAGCAAAGGCAGTTACTTCTCCGTTCAATCTAGCATTGCAAAAATAATTAATAAAAATAATAAATACAATTGCTCCCAACACGGAGCCTTGTGGAACACTATATTTTATATCACCCATAAAGCGTATAATTCTATTAATTTTTAGAAACTGTTCCTTCCTCTTGAATAACCGCAAAACCATTGATATGCTGCGCCCCTAATCCCGCAGTTGTACAATTTATCCAGTAAATATTGTAGTCAACAGTATCAATTGCTTTCTTTATATCGAGGAAAAGACTACTGGTGCTCTTCGCACTATTAATCCCTTCATTTAATTTATCCATGAAGTTTAATAAAGTCAAACCAAACATCAACATTGATCCCCTCCACCACCCTCTCACCAACCAACCATGTATTGCACAGCCCCTTTACACTTCCGCTTGTTATCTGGTCTATTCTAATATTCAACCAGTCATAGAATTCATAATTTTTGTTCAAGTTCAAAATATTCACTTTATTTTTTAAAATGCACTAGTCGTTACGTGTTTTGATTTCGCTACGTTTTACAAATTTAGAGATGTTGTTGAAGATTAACAGTATATTTGTTATCAGACAGATCTACGAAACTACTCCTTCTCCTAAGAAATGTTATTGTATACTTAAAATTACGTAAATACTAATTGAATTGTTTTAATCAGTGCACAACGCTGCAGTACCCAACACACGACTGGAGTTGCAATAACACTTTTATTAAACTAATTTTTAGCCTTTTACCACCCTTTTTTATATGAGATAGAAATGTAATTGCGTAAGTTTCAAAAATGAAACATTGCATTACCTTATCTCAGATAAAATAAGCAACAAAATACAACATGTATGCTCTGGGTCAAGGGTTGATATTTTATGGTATTTATATGTACTCCAAACATATATGTGTCCATTCAAATATTTAATATTTATACTTATTTTTTTACCTTCAAATTTATTGTTCGCTAAAAATTCAGATAGAACTTACATTTGAAATTTAAATAAATTATATTATAATTTATTTAATATAAAAAAGTTAGTGTTTTAAAACTTTGTTTCTTATCAAATATAGATATGTAAATTGATGCAACTGGTATTTCAAAATTTGTGTTCAACTGTTTTTATTAATGTGCGTAAAAGTCTGTTTTGAATAAAATATGCATATCCTTTACTTCTTACACAAAAATGTTGCAATGTTTAGAGAAAATACAATCTATATGTAAATGTTTCAGAAAACCCAAGATTTAGTCTTTTTCTCGTAAACAACACAATAATATGGATATAATTTATTTTTGCATAACATAATATGTATTTAACTATAAAATATTATAATGCAATAATTATTAGCTTAGCTTAAATGGTATTGACTATCCTAAATAATTTAGGCATAAAAATGTATCAGCAAAACAATTCGTAAGACCGGTATTTCAGATATTGATTAATATGTACTTACATATAGTATTTGCAGGCTGATATTAATTTAAAATAAGATAAAAGTAAATTCATATACACATAGAAGATGAAAATTATACATACCGAGAGATTTACAGGATCTAGTTGCATAACAGGCTAATCCCTAATCATAAAAAATTCCGCTTCTTACTTTTAAATAGATAAATAAAGTTTGACTGAGTTTATATATTCAATGGTTTCAATTCCAATAATAGCACATGGTTTCCTGAAATACTGCTGTTCCTGCAATCAATTATTTCGATAAAAATGTCTAGTTCATTAAAAAATGCTATTGAAAAAATCACCGAATTTTGAGTGCTTCTTGGCTTCTTTCCTCATTTCTAAACTTCAAAAAATTAAGGAAATGCAAAACTTGACGCCAACCTGTTTCCAATGACTCCTTAATTGTTAAATCGGTTCGGAATTGTAGGAGAAGTCTTCACAAAAATCATTAGATATAGAAATATGAAAAATATATGAAAATACAGATTATTTAAATATATATAATAATCTAATCTAATTCCATTTTCATACTATCATGAATTTTACTGAGTGATAAGTTCTTTAATATAAATAACTTACCGCAGGACATAATCCATGGATCCAAAGCCCACGCTAGACCTAAACAAGGCAAAGCGGAAAGATTCTCCGCATTATTTAAAATGTTTTCAGTATGTAAATATTGGAACAAATGGTTAACTCATCGACTCTTTTACAAGTAGACTTTAAACTGTTAGTTGAGTGCCACTTTACCTTCCTAGCCTTAGAGTCCTTAGCACTTCTGTAACTAAACCATTCACTATAATTCCATTAAAAGAAAACAAGTGCAGTTGTCTTTCCAGCATTGTCTGCCAACCGAGGACGCCTTGAATGTAAAGCAGTTCCTTCCGTGTAATTTCTTTTTGAAACGATACCAACTCACTTTAGCTGCCGGCTCGTTGTAGAGTATAGTATCTCTTTTACTTGGTTATCTGTATTTTTAAAATTCATAATATCGAAGGACTTGTAATTATTATTTAATTTGTTGGACTATCGCTTCTAGTGTTTAAAATACACACGTTTCGAGAGGTTTGAAGCTTCTTTCGTTTTAAGTGACCCTACTCAAAGTTTCATTAACTTACTTATATTTATTAATCATACATTTTTGAGTTTTAGCGAATTTCTCCCTATGGGGAAGTAGCTATTACCGTAGGCGACATGGTGAGACTTAAGCCCGGGACCATGTTATTTTTTCATTTTGAGGTCCCTAGAGTCCAAAAACAACGTTCGTTCATTTTGGTATATATGTATATATATATATGTGTGTGTGTATATATATATATATGTGTGTGTGTGTGTGTGTGTGTGTGTGTGTGTGTGTGTGTCCATAGGCACGATAACTCTCGTAAAACCAGTCCGATCTTGATGAAATTTGGAATAAACATTTATAGCGATATTCATGACTTTAAGTTCGAAAACCAGCAAGATCGGTACACTCTAAGGCGGTTTTTTTGACTAAATAAAATTTACTTTCAAGATTTCACATATTTCTATTCATTTGATGTCAATTTAATGGTCAGAATTGAATTCAGCTTAGAAAAATAAACAATATAGCATTTTGAATTATTACTCTACATCAATCGGTTACTGAGATATCGGATCTGCAAAATGCAGTACATTGTCTTTTGTTTTTCCCTGAAGGGACGTAAACTGTCCAAATTCTGGTATGAAATACCCAAATTTTTCATTCAATTTCCCTAAAATGGGATTCCAAAAAAAATAAAACAAACCACATGATTGAATTTAATTTGTTCATGTGATGGTTTGATTTGGTTTTATTTCTTGGATCTGAGTAGATTGATAATATGTTTGCTGACATTTATATACTATAACAAGTAAATTTATTAAACATTATCAGAATATGAATAATTATTGAGAAATAAGATCATGACTGATAAAATTTACTTAATTTAGATTAATATTTACACAAAATATTCAAAACAATAACTTCCCTAACTTATGTAGAATATGCCCACATATAAAAAATAAATACTTTAGAAATTAACTGAGCATGCAAGTTTGCTGGAACAAGTTCATTTACATGTTAAGATAAATCATATGTTTGGATTCAATTTTTTCATGTGACTATTTTATTTTTTTTTATTTTGACTGATTTTAAATCATTGATTGTATGTTTGCTTACATTTTTATACTATAACAAGGATACACATAAACAAATATTAGACTAATAATTATAAGAATAACAAAAAGAATATTGCTGGGATGGTTACCGATGTGATTCCCATGATCATTTCCCTTAGCCTATATCTAAAGCTCTTGAATTGATATGTAATATACTTTTTGCATTAATTACATAAAATGTTTGAAACATTTTCCTGTACATAATTAAATAAGCTCCCATATAAAAATTAATTCTTTAGAAATTCGCTGAGTACGCAGGTTTGCTGCGACGGGGGTATTTTTTACATACAATTTACATTTATCCAACATTCAACAGCACAGAAATCTCATTCACACAAAAAAAAATCATAGAAAACACATTGAACATAACAACGAATAGAAAATAAAACAAAAACATACACCTTACTTCCGGCAATCCCTCCAAGCTGGCTGCGGGACACCCGCACACACGACCCCCGCACTCACACACGCAACTCGAATGAATGTAGTTTACACATTACAAAAGTAAATAAACTACTCCATGTTTTACATATACAACGCAGATAAAACGTTTTTAGAACGTAGGCATAAGGTGGGTTTCGCTCATTGTTCTATAAAACTAATTGATGCAATTATGAACAATTTCATACACATCAATTCTTATACAGGGATAAACATTTCTTATCCAGGGATATATTGTTTGATAAAGATTACTAATAAATACATTTACATTAATTTTTGATCATTTACTTCAGGCGTAAATAATGAACAACCAATAAACATGCATTTACTCAGATGGCAAATTACGTTCTTCTGAATTTGAAGTACGCTTTTATTGTTAATATATGCGATAGCAAAAATCCATCCTCATAATGTTTTTCTGAAATTTAATAAACGTACGTTTGGGATAATTGCTTCCTCACAATATTTACAGGTTTATTTTTGCCTAAATTCAAAAACAAACTGCTAGGTTTTCAAAATTATAACCGAAACAAGAGTCATCTTGGAAGTTTACCGTTATGAGTTGGCAACGGAAACGCCGCGCTTACTGTGAATGATTTTCATCTCTAACTTCATGACATAAGAGAAAGGGAATTCTCTTCTTGTTATGAAACTTATGAACTTATCACATTTCTTGTCCGATGTTCTTGTAAATGTTCTTTATTTTTACCACTTGCTAAGTTTAGTCGCATTTAACCTCTCCACATAAGTGAATAAAATAATACTTTGTATCCCGGAGGCAGTAAAGCCTCCTCAAGAATAATATTGGAGTTGGTATTTAATAATCGAGTTTCTAAACAAAGATGCAAATATACTGCAGCTTAACAGGTTACAGGTGCTAACAGTTGATAGCAGCAGACAGGAAATAACAGCAGAACCGGAACAGCTGATGTTTTGCGACAATTAGGGTATTTGTACATGTAGAGGAAACACTTTTTTGTTCATTACAGGAGTAAAGTGAATTTCCTCTCTTGATACACAAAGAAACCAATACAACAAAGAAATAGGTTTGTATTGCTTACATGGTCAAAACTGGTTATAGATAAGGTTGTAATGATAAGTAAGTGAGTATTTTTTCATACATTTCGATTGTTGGTAATTTTCTTTGTCCTCTTAGTTGCATTGTCAACTTCGAAATTCGTCGATTTGACATTGTTATAATCTAAGTATAACTTAATTTGTATTGATATTGTATCAGTGGTGATTGGTGATCTATATTATTTCAAAACAAAGTTGGTTTCCGTCTGGTACACCGGAACCCAACCGGTATACCGTTGTAGGCAAACCTTGACCCTACTGTACCGGCTGGCTGCTGTGTTGTGGATAATGATCCCACCCGACACACAGGCCTAAGCACGAACTTAAAATTCCCTCGGGCTTCGACTTGTGGACGAGCAAATTTTATAATTTATGAGGATGGAAACATTCAAATACTGAAATGTAAGCTGCTGCGACAACTTGAGTTAAAGAGAGGAAACAATAAAAACTGTTTCAAGATAACTAATAACCGCACGGGATTAATTTAACTGTTAAACGTATAATACATTTTAATTTTTTAATAAACTGATATGTACCATGACATTGCCATGAATATATTCTAATTATAGCCTCACAGACATTAAATATTACCATATATTGAAACTTATAAGATTGTTGTTACAAAAAAAACAAATTTCATAAAGCTTATATTTGATCAATAAAAGTTATTTTCACTAAATTAATGGCTTTGAAACTTTTAAATTTCGTTTTCTAAGAAGTCAATGATTTTTGCACGAATGGACATCAATTTAAAGCATAACTTCTACTGACGTCCAAAGAACCTCCTGAACATTAATATTCTAACTGAATGTAAATATAAAATTACTTACAACATTTAAGACACTATTTAAACTTTTTAAGGAGTAACAGTTTTCTTAAAGGCGCCTTGTATGTACCGCCTATATATTTTGTAAATAAAAGGTGGTAAATACACACGAAATATGGATGTATTTATTTTACATGCAGTAAGTACAAACACGCAAAGAATACAAAAAAAGTATCATCCTAATTAATAAATTATTTAATAATAAAAGATTACTGTGTTGTTGAATCGGATTTGTTTATCTCTCAATTAGTTAATACGCATCACACGGGGTTTTACTGTCATGAATGGTAAACAGGCACTTTGATCAACACGCAGTTATACAAACGTCAAATCCCACCTGTTTGAATATGGATCTGAATGAAGTGATGGCGAGCAATCAAATGCTGAATGACTCTGTACGAAATAATCAAATTTCTGAAGCAAAAGTCGATACTCACAAGGTAGGTTTCCCTCAATTGGCCATTAGCCAGAGGGAACGTACTGTTTCTCAACAAATCAAATGCAATGTAAACAAGGATAAACCATTGCTAAAATCTAATGTTGTATGTAACCAAACAAACAAGCCTACTTCTTCTACTGTTGACATCACTGGTCACTTGCCTTTAAGCAATAACTTAACCTATTCTAGAGTTGTAACTAACAGTTCTCTGGGTAGCAATAAATCTAGGGACAACATGAATGTTGATAATGGAAGAAATGATGAAGATGATTTTGAGGTTTATCACTCAAGGAAGAGAAGATATGCTATGAAGCGTAATGAGGGCAGATCTAGTAACAGTGAATCCCCTCAAGAGTCATCAGTGGCTAGGCCTATTCTGGGTAAAAAAACTGGTGGGGATACTAAACTCAAGGCTGTGAGTAAAAGACCGTGGGTATTTGTTTCCCGTGTGGATGTGAGCGTTACTAAAGAAGCTGTTGAATCCTTCCTGAAGGACTCGAAAGTCGATGACTTTGTCTGTTACGAGCTAGAAGCTAAGTATGACACCTACAGATCATTCAAAATTGGTGTCAGTGATGCAATGTTTGAGAAAATTCTGGATCCCGAGTTTTGGGACGAAGGCATACTGGTCAAGGAGTTTGTTCACCCAAGAAAACAACATAGGGGAATTTTTTTAGGACATCGAAGAGGTTAGACGATTGCTTGAACCCTAGCCTCGCTAACATATTTCACACTTCGAGTGCTGCAGATTTTTCTAGTAGGACTAAGTGCAGTAATGAAATTCAAAAAAGTCCTCTAGCTCTTACTGAAAGTGACTTCAAGTTAAATACTATGCTATGGAACTGCCGTGGCCTATGTGACAAGGTGAGTTTTGTCGAAGTTTCTGCCAATGATTATCATTGTGATGTGGTGTTCATAACTGAACATTGGCTATTAGACTCTGAAATTATTTCTTTAAACCTTGAAAACTTTAGGTTAGGCTCTAGTTTTAGTAGACTCTCCATTCATAGGGGTGGATCGGCCATATTTATCCATAAAAATGTGACTTCTAAGTGGACTCATGTTCCACGTATAACCAACTTAGCGCTGGAGAGTGTGTTTGAAGTTAGTGCTCTCTTTTTGATTGATCCAAAGATACTTTTCGTTTGTATTTATCGGATTCCTGATTTGAACAATGTTGATCTTTTTATGAATAAGCTTGGAGAACTTTTTAACATAATCATGTCTCTGGAGTGTGAAGTACTAGTAGCAGGTGACTTTAACATAGATGTGAAGGATTACCTATCTCCTAATAGCCAAGACTTTTGCAATTTAGTTTCCAGTTTTGGTTTTAACCTTATGCTGAGGGACGAGGTTACTCGTCCTAGCTCGTCTAACATGCTTGAAGGATCATGCATAGATAATTACATAACAAATCTACATCCTTCGAGGTGGAAGGCAACGGTTCCTCCGACAACTGCTTCGGACCACTATGTTGTAACATCTTCACTTTGTTTAGACTCGGCGCCTCTCCCTAAACATCAAAGTGGTGGGCCTAAACATTCTGTGCTCTCCAGAAGGAATATGTCTGACAATAATGTCAGTTTGTTTCTGGATAACGTAATGTCAACAAACTGGAATGAAATTAATCTTGTAAATGATGTAAATACTAAGGTAATTATGTTTCTTACTATGCTTATCATGTATGTAAACGGTTGTTAGCGAATTTCCCCTATAGGGAAGAAGCTATTACCGTAGGTCTCATGGTAAGACCTAAGCTCGGGACCACTATAACTTTTCGTTTTGGGGCCCCCAGAAGCAAAAAACACTATTCGTTCGAATTTTTATATATATATATATATATATATATATATCTATATATATATATATCTATATATATATATCTATATATATATATATCTATATATATATATATATATCTATGTGTCTGTTAGCACGATAGCGGCCGCAAAAATGGTCCGATCTTTATGAAATTTGGTACGGACATGTAAAGTGGTAATCAATTGGACGAGTTCGTGAACCAGCCCGATCGGACCACCGGAAGGGGGGGTAAAGGGGGATAAACCCCCCCAAAAATGGGTTTTTTGAGTTTTTTACATAGAAAAATAAAATTTATCAAATTTTTGTGGGCACCATTGAATTCAGCTCAAAAAAACAAATAATTTAGTATTTTGAATCACTGCTCTATGCCCATTGGTTACCGAGATATTGAAAGTGGTAAACACAGTACGTTGTCCCAATGTTAACCTTATGGGAAATAAGTAAAATTCTATATCTCGCTTATTTCTCAACATATCTTGATAAAACTTGGTAAATGGCTTCTTCTAGTTCAGATCTACTAAATATTGAATTAAAACCATCCAGTTTTAATATACCTGTAGCAGCAAACCTGCATACTCATTTCCCATGTTATTCTTATGGAGCTTAACAAAACATGTCAAATCTTGCGTGTTTGCTTGAAATACGTTGTTTTGCATTTGAAATTCGCTGAGTATGCAGGTCTGCTGCAACGGGGGTATTTTCCTTATATTAAGTCTCGATCTACACAACCACGCAAACATATTGGTAACTGGTATACCGCTGAATTAAGGAATTTGAAACAGGAATGTATGAATTATTTTTATCTGAGTAAAGACACTGGTCTGGATGTTTTTAAGGTTAGGTACAAATTATTGATGAAAATGTACAATAAAAAAGTAAAGGAAGCAAAGTTGTTGTTTAATAACGCTTTTATCTTAAATGCTTACAATAGGCCTAGAGCAATGTGGAATGTTATTAAACGAAATATATCTGTGAATGAAACACCAGTTGCTCATTCAGCTGGATCCCCCTTGAGTGCTGAGAATTTCAATTCATTTTTTGTAAATAGTATTAGTGATATTGTTGATAATATTTCTGTTAGTGTAAGTAGTTTTAATGATTTTCTGACTAATGTTCCTTCCAATGATGTGGTATTTCAATTTTGTGAAGTTTCTGCCAAAAATGTTCATGAAGCTGTTATGTCGTTGAGTTGCAGTAGCAGCCTGGATGTTTTTGGATTTAATTCTCAGATGTTTAAGTTAGGTAGTGTTTATCTTTGCGAAGTTATTGCACACATTGTTAATTCTTGTATTTCCGATAATGTTTTCCCAGACAAACTTAAGTTTTCGAAAATTGTCCCGATATTCAAAAAAGGGGATAGATCAGACATGGGTAATTATAGGCCTGTGGCCTTAGTGCCCACTCTGTCAAAGGTCATTGAGAGATTGCTGTCATGGCAAATTATCAACTTTCTGGAGGGGAATGGTATGTTTTCCAGTATGCAATTTGGTTTTCGGAAGCACCGGTCGACCACTGAAGCAGTGTTAATGTTCATTCAGGACACTCTTGAGGCTATGGAAAGAAAACAATGTGTTTGTTCTAAATTCTTCGATCTCTCAAGGGCCTTTGACACAGTGTCGCACAGTATTTTGCTTAAAAAATTGAAATCTTTTGGTTTTTGTGATAAAGCTGTGTCCTTGATTGAGTCCTACTTAAGTAATAGATATCAGGCTGTTTATTTTAATGGTTCATTATCTGAGTTTAAACTCACTTCTCATGGTGTTCCGCAGGGGTCCATTTTGGGCCCACTGTTATTCATAATTTATGTCAATGACTTGCCATACAATGTCTGTGATATTAATGTGTCGTGTTTTATGTACGCTGACGATGTATGTCTTAATTTTAAAACAACAAAAAATAGCCAAAACAATGTTATTGCTAATACTGTTGATACCATGGTTGAGTGGTGTAAGGCAAATAAATTAAGTCTTAACCTAAATAAAACTCAAAACCTGGAAATATCGTATGATAAATCGAAAAATGTTCAAGCTCCTGTAAAATTCTTGGGTGTTCTTATTCAGTCTAGTTTGAAATGGAATTCACATATTGATTTTATTGTTCCTAAAGTTTCTAAAGGCATTTTTATGTTAAGGAAATTAAAACTAATTGTCTCAATTGATGTATTGTTAACTGTGTATTTTAGCTATGTTCATTGTCATCTTATGTATGGTGCCATCCTTTGGGCCAACTGTAGTTATACTGACTCATTATTTGTTTTACAAAAGAGAGCAATTAGATTGATAAGTGGTGTTCCACCACGCACCCATTGTAGGCCTATTTTTAAGAGGTGAGGTGTCATGCCTTTGGCCTGTATTTATATTTTTCAGTGTCTTCTGTACGTTAAAGATAACATAAGCATTTTCTTATGCAATAAGGATGTGCATGACTATGCCACTAGAAATAGGAATCAATTAAAGACTGAATTCTGTCAATATGCTACCACTCAAGCTAGTTTTAAATATACTGCAAATAAGCTATATAATAAGTTACCAATGAAAGTTCGAGAGCTACCATCAAATGATTTTAAACTTGTAATTAAAAAATTTTTACTTGAAAAATGTTTTTATGAAATAGATGAATTTTTGGTATCAACTTTTGAATTGTTTTAGAATAATATTAAATCTTGAATATGTTTAAATAATTTCAACTTAGCCTAATTGTAATACAGGAACTATAGGCTAGTTTATCTTGACGCATCCAATACACTATTTGTATAAATTTTGTACAAATGTGTCCAGGAATAAAGAATATTTGATTTGATTTGATGGAAATGGAGGTTTATGGAGCGTATGCCGAATGTCAAAGTTTGCAAGTCGAATTCACTCTAAAGCTGAAATTCTTTACAGTTAATTTATATTCAAGCCGTATCTAATATGTTAGTGTTCGTTTTTCGTTCATACAATGTGTTATGGACCTTGCACAAAATATATTCTAACAATCGTGTTATATTTGTTGTAAATATATATTTCTTGTTTTGAACTCAAAACAAGTCGTAATTACTGGATACCTAAAAGACCTAACCAATCATACCTACAACCTGCGAAAATCCTTCAATGCGATTGATTTGTATAGTTATTGCGATTGATTTGTGTGGCTGCAAAAGACAATTCCAACATAAGATAAAACCAAGAATAATTTGTAGACGCATTTAGAAGAATACTCCTATTCCCAGTTGTCATCAAAGTTGGGTGTTAGAATTTTGCTTCCCTTCTTCTTTGATAAAGTATTTGTTTAACAAACTTAAGCCGTCTCCAGTCTTTGCAATTGGAAATTTAAAGTTAGCTCCAGAATTAATTTTAAATAGCGAATTTGTATTGCTGTGGTAACTTTACATTAACTGATAACATCACTCTAACTTTAGTGATCAATTAAATATTTAAGTAAAACTGCAAAAAAAGTTTCATTTATCGAAATTAAATTTAACGAAATGTTTTTCTAACGGAATCACTGAAAAGATCCTCATAAATTATGTTTGCTAATTTTATGTCTTGAAAAAAATTGCGAAATTGTTTAATTTGATAAAATGACTGCATTTGGTTTTGTTCACCTTCGTTCCTTTTTTCGTACATCTAATTTTGTTGATCGAGAGATGCTCAACTGCAAAAGGACCATCATGCCATGTTACCTAGGGCTGATAAATGTGTTTGAGGCCTAAGCAAACACTCCTTAATAAAAGAGGTTATGGAACAAACCAAAAAACATAAAAAACTGTTAATTAATAAAATTAATATTTATTAAAATAATAAAAAAATACCATTCATACACATAATTTACAAAAATATGAAGCACTTTTCAACTTAAAGTATTCAAGGTTAAATAAATCTACAAAGTTACAATATCACAATAAAAAGAACCATAAACTGTAAGCACATTGTAGCTTTCATCGTATGGTATGAAAATAACGATTTTGTCTGGCATGATCAACAAATTATTCTCAATTGGCTTTTCTATTTTGACCAATATAACGGTCTACAATTTTCTTTTTACAACCTCTCAAAATGATTGGTATTTATGTCTCCCATGATATGCATTTATTTATGCCTATCGTGGGACACAACCTATAGTTGTGATGTAAAAGTTGAAAAGCAATGAACTTGTAAATTGGATGTTATGGGGTATAGCCTAAAGATATAGGAGGTTATTTTCGCCTTTTTAAAGGTAGAAGTTTTTATTTTAAATCAATCACAAAATATTAAAAGTCTTGGTTATTGTATTTGCTAAACAAGTTGAGTTAAATGTATTCCTACGAAACTGTATGCCTAACCACTTTAAGTAAGCTTAATGCTGCTTACCTGGTATTAAAAAGATTCATGTAGAAGAGCAGTTGTGTAACTCGTTTATGCCGTTTATTACAATAAAACATTCTTTCACTCATGTTACGCTTAACTGGGTTGACGAACAGTGCAAAATGGACAGAACACTTTAGCGAGGCAGAAGTTCTTGTGTTGTACAGCAAAAGAGTTAGTTGCGAACCGTATCACCCCCAGCTGTTATCATGTCATGTGGAACAGGAAACTCTCTCCTACATACGACTGGAACTTTTAGGAGCTTCATATCCGTTGCTTTAAAATAAATTTTCTTTAAGTATTATTTATCGGTACGTTTTAAAACTATCCTTTGACACAGTAACATATTCAGTTTGTATACCAAACTGTGAGCCATAGGGTCTACTGCTATTAACTAGTTTAGTAATTTTTAGACCAGATTTTTTTATAGCCAAGATTGTCCTGAATTATTGTGTAAAGAGATAGATAACGGCGCACCTGAGTATTCACGCACCATATTAATTAAACTCTTAGTTTGGTTTATACACTCCTACTATAATTTATAGCCAATACACTACTCCCGAAAAATTTTGTTTTTACAAGCAGAAACAATCATGGTTTAAATATTTCATTAAATCTTTCTCCAAAGCTGAGAAATCGCAATAATTTAAAATTAATGTGCTTTGCTGGACTTCACTAAAGTTTGTTCCCATCACAAAAAACTGCAATTTTATGCTATGAATAATGCGATCATGACGGCCATTACAATATAATTTCCTAAAATAACTTTATAATTTTTATATTTCTTACATTCCGGTTTTAAATGTGACATTTTAAGATGTTATTAAGAAAAATAATTTTATTTTCTACCGTAAGAAATAACCTTATGGTATTTTGCATAAATTTCTACGGAAAAGGCCTTAAGTTGGAAATGTTCCGGACACTAGTTCACCTTTCCTGGTAATTATGTTGAATATCATTAAAAAGATCACTTGAGGATTTAAGGAATAAAACGAAGCCTCGTATGATATAAAGACCTTATATTAACCAAATCCTTAAAGTCGATAAAATGCTCTCTTTAAACTATCATTAATACATTTCATTAAGTAAACTATAAATTGATATATTTACTTAACCAACATTTAGGTTTTAATAAAAGTTTTGTCCAGCACAAAACACTATGAACGAATATTTTATTCTTATGAAAATACGTAAACTGAATTGTAACAATAGATCACTTTATATATTCATGTCAAGCAGCGAAGTGTCTCTATGGTACTTGACTTTTATGTTTCCACCCATGTGTCCTTTACACACTCTATACATACGAATTTCTTCTTGGATAACACGACGCCATTATAAATAAAACATTTTTACAGCATAATACAGCCTGCCACTTGTTAAGACGTGGTACATTAATGTTAAACATATAATTACAAATTATTTTCTGCAATGATTTCATTGTTGTGTTCTTCAATTGTTAAGATCGAATACGAAAAGTGTTTACAGGGTGATTGCAAAGATTATCACGCAACGCTTTGTCAAAGTATTTCAAAGAATATCGATTGTCATCAAAGTAAGTTTTTTGACTTCTTTTCTACGGCTTCTATGAATTCCTTTAATTTTAATATCTTTTCAGAGAACTTGTAATACAATTCTTGTTGGACGTCAGAGGAGACAAAGTTTTCGAAATATTTTGTTGCAATGTAAAATCGTATATTTTATTGTTATGAATTTGATATAAACGTTGTATAACATTTTCCGACTTGTTAATACACCTGTTTGAACATTTTTAATCCTTAAGAGGGCAGTCCAGAAATTAACACTAATGATGCATGGTTTATATTTATTTATTCATGTCCAAGCAATAGCATGTCAGAATTTAGTTTTTTTTATGTTCATGACGTCATATATGGTTTTTGTTTCAGGTCAAACCCAAGAAAACCAGACCATAGGTAGGATAACTTCAACATAATTCGGAAGGAGTTTAGTTTTTAGCGAATCTCCCCTATAGGAAAGAAGCTATTACCGTAGGTCTCATGGTAAGACCTAAGCCCAAGACCATAATAACTTTTCGTTTTGGGGCCCCCAGAAGCAAAAAAACACCATTCGTTCAAATTTCTAGATATATATATATATATATATGTGTGTGTGTGTGTGTGTGTGTGTGTGTGTGTGTGTGTGTGTGCGTGCGTGCGTGCGTGTGTGTGTGTGTGTGTGTGTGTGTGTGTGTGTGTGTGTGTGTGTGTGTGTGTGTGTGTGTGTGTGTGTGTGTGTGTGTGTGTGTGTGTGTGTGTGTGTGTGTGTGTGTGTGTGTGTGTGTCTGTAAGCACGATAGCGCTCGCAAAAATGGTCCGATTGGAATTAAATTTGGCACAGGTGTGTAAAGTAGTAATTATTCAGACGAGTTCGTGAACCAGCCCGATCGGACCACCGGAAGGGGGGGGTAAAGCAGCGTAAACCCCCCCAAAAATGGGTTAAAATTTATCGAATTTTGGTTAGCACCATTGAATTCAGCTCGAAAAAACAAACAATTTAGTATTTTGAATTATTGCTCTACGTCCATTGGTTACCGAGATACTGAAAGTGGTAAACACAGTATACGTTGTCCCAATGTTAACCTTATGGGGAATAAGTAAAATTCTATATCTCGCTTATTTCTCAACATATCTTAATGAAACTTGGTTTGAGGCTTCATATAGATGACATCTAATGTATTTTAGTATAAAATCCCGGATATTACCGTTTTTATGGCAGCAAACCTGCATACTCATTCCCCATGTTATCCATATGGGAAATAAAAAAATGCAATATCTTCCTTATTTTTTAATATATCTTGATAAAACTTGGTGTATGGCTTCTTCTAGTTCAGATATACTAAACCTTCAATTAAAACCACCCAGTTTTAAAATACCTGTTGCAGCGAACCTGCATACTCATTGATGTTATTCTTATGGAGCTTAAAAACGTGTCAAACCTCGCTATATTGGATTGAAATATGCACTTTGCAATTGAAATTCGCTGAGTATGCAGGTCTGCTACAACGGGGGTATTTTATGATTATTTAATTAAAATTTTTTTTAACTCTTAAAAAACAATTTTTTTTCTTTGTGTAGTAAGGACTTATATTTTATAGGTTGCAACTCATTTTTATAACGTATTGAACGATTTAATTGCAAAAGTTAGAAAAATAGTACTGTTCATTCTAACTTTATTTCTTTCCTTATTAACTTACAAAACAGTATTAAAAACTACTGTACAGTATTAAAATTAGTATAATCTATACTGTAACTTGTAATTTTTAACATTGATTTTATATTGCTCAATCTCCTTCACATCCACATGTGCGAATTACAGTTTTAAAATTATTTTCCTTTTGGTTGGGACTTTTTGCGTTATGATCATTGAAATATGTTGAAATATCATGTAGGGAATTTGGGTCAAATATTGAATATTACCTCTAACTAAGACGGAGTGTGTGTTCACGAAATGCACGGTACCTTGATGGTTACAGTTATGCAAAGCCCATATGAAAACTACAGGAGTTTCTTATCATTCATTTATACTAAGATTCATTTGCTTATTTTATTATTCATGTATTGACTAAATAAAACATAAAGTAAATAACTAATTATTCTAATAATAAAAACACATTTTTTTACGTAAACGACAGCTATGAAAATAACCGTTTTGCAAGGAAATTTTTGTATAACGTGTGCTTTTTATGTTTTCCTTGAACAACCCATAACATTATAGTAACTCTATTTTCGATAATGACTTAGGTTGGTACTCGTAAACTTTAAAAAATAACTGTTTTATTTAGAAAATATTCTCAATCAAGAATCTTATTTCAGTTCTGTGGTTTAAAATTTATCGAGATTGGTTAAATGGGTTAATATTCTGCAAGTTAATTGGGAATTTCAACTAACAACCCATTAAAATTGTATGGCTGCTTTAATTCTGGAGAGATAATTAATTTTTTATATCAATTCTACTCCCAAAGTTATTTTTTCTATTTAACGGGTTTTTTATTATTTCTTTATAATGATATGTCTATGAGTGTGTCTGGGTTTGATCATAGCAGAAAATCCGTAAAATTACTGTGTTTTCCCTACTGCTAGAAAAGCTTTTAACTGTGCATCATTAACTATAAATATTTATAATTTGACACATCTTAACAATATGGTGCTTTGTTAAAGTAGTTAAGCTTCAATTATTATAAGGTGACCAACATATGTATTTGCTATCCATTTTTCTTCAATTCAGTACTTTCTGTATATCATCAAGGACCAAGATGTCAAAACAATGATAACCAAATTTAAAAAGCTCGAGACAGTAAAATAACAATCACTCGTTTCGTTACGTAAATAGAATAAATAACGCCTTACGTGATTCCAATAGTGCCCAGAAATCACTTTGCATGGTAATCTAACTTAGTTTCTCGTGCCCTAAATTGAAACTGTCTCTCTCTTTTTGTATCAATCTAATTCACGTCGCTGTTCCCATCTCCGGCTACCAGTTTTGTAATTGTTTCACAATTTTTCTTTATGTCACACGAGTCTAACTAGTATTGGTTGTTAACAGCTCTTATGTTTGTAATGAAGGTTGTTACATTGACAGTGCAATGTTTTATTTTATTTCCATATGTAGAAATGTCTTTACCTATCTTACATATTTTTCACTTATTAAACATGGTTCATGTAAAATTTAATATTTCTATTTGTTTACTATTGAATAGTTTCGGCTGTAAAAAAAGTGTTCATAAGTGGGTTACTATTGCGTTTTTTCATTCTAACTGGGGTTTCCACTTCAACCCGATCGTCAGTACTAATGTGGTATTGTGCCAATCGTTTCACGCTCGCTGAGAAGTTAAATTTTCGTCAAATATTTGGAAGAAATACAGTAAAAAGATTCACTAAAATCTTTAATATTATTTATGAAACACTTCATACGGTAAAAAAAGCCATTTGTATATCTTGGTGTCATTTATTTTTATGTTCTCAAGAGTAAACATTTTCTACGTTAATGGAGTTCCGTTATGTTTTTAGTTATAAATGTATATTTCTACAAAATCAATTTGTTTAAACTTGTTTTGTTATTATACCTATTAAAAATCAAGTTAAAATACCATAATTCTTTTGCAGATTTTCATTTTTCACCAAGTAAATTTGACATTAGTCCATAGAAAGACTTGATTTTATTATTTATAATTTAATTCCCAACTAATCAGCACTCATCTACTTGTATACCACTCACGACTGCGGGATGTGGGAGGAACACTGGCATCGTCTGTCGCACCGAGATACTTTGTATGTAAATACATTCGTTTTCTGAGATTCCTTTGTAACCATAAGCCTATCCAATTCCAGCTCTTTTTTATTCTTTTTGTATTTAAACTTATATTACTTCCTGATTATCAATTTCTGATGACTTTCATTTAAACTATAAATTAGATATTAAATCGTCATAGGTTAAAATACTACAGTGTTTATAAAATAAGTAAACAAACTTTTGGACTTATATTTAGCACACAAAGTACGCGAAATAATTTATATCAATTTAAAAAATAAAAATTATTCCTGTGTATGTATATTTTTTTGTTTTACAAGTTGTTTCAAAACCATGCGATAACCTTAAAACCACAACTGCTTAAAAACCTCTCTTACATTCACATAAGTGTAAATGTAAACTTTACAAAATCAAATTATGGAAGAGCTTCAAAGATAATTCAGTACTAACTAAAACAAACCCGTGACTTGCAAACATGTTATGTAATATTTTTTATTCTGCTAATTTGGCACTGAAAGAACAAAGCCATCGTGAGCACCGGTCAAAGGGGTTGACGATAAAACATTTCTTTAACGTTTCATTTTAACGAGCGTTATCTAGAGATTTACTGATTTAACATTGTATAATATTACCTATACCTATCGACATCATCCTTTAAAGGTTTGGATTCATAAAGTGGCTACTAAAAATATATAACACAAAATTCCATTCGATATTCATATATTTTGAATAGTAATAATTATTAACTTGCATCAAACTTTGGCACTGAAAGCGATTTAAGAGCGAGAATATAAGCAGGCATTTCTAAACACATTCCGCCGACGATTGCCCATTAAAGCAAATTCCTTACAACGGTACTAGAGCAATATCAATTTTTTCATCCAATATATCCAAGTTTGAAAAACTTTTTCAAAGGACGGGGTTTGAAATATTTAAAATGTATTAAAGTTTATTCAGTTTAATTCTTAATAAATTAGCTGATAAACTCGGTCCACCCGTAGAAATCCATTTATTATACCATCAAATGTTCTTAGAAACTGAACAAAATGGTGAAAATGAAGTAACATTTTGTGTAAGTAAATTTGGATGAATAGCAAAACGTATATGGCCTCATTCGATTGATATTGAAACTCTGGGCGTTCATGGGGAGGAGTTTTAAGACAAAAATCCTGATAAAATAACTTCTATAGTTAAGAACACACCATAAAATACAGGGTGTTCCATAAAAAAATAAATCATCCACTAAATTTTAAATTAGTGTATATATTTTTTTCAAATTTGATATCATCCCAAAAAAAAACTGCCTGGAAAAAGGGGAGGCCAGAAGAAGCCAGAAAAAATGTCAATGTCAGATTTATACGAGTATTTCAAAGTTAACTATTGGTTCACTTTAGGTATACAAATCATGCAATTTATTTACGCTTTGACTCACAGCACAGCTCACTGCCTAGAACTGGTAGGTGCGAGTAAGCTAGCAGTTTATCTCTCTTATCGACGAAGTACAGGCAACCTGGTTTTACTGCTAACTTTTTAGTTATATTTCACTTATTTACTTACTGTTGTTTTAAAAGCTAATACTATAAATCATGTATTAAAATAAAAAATAATTTAAAATTTTGGTATTTTTTAGCTTTATAGTCTTTCTTACAGCGCCTTGAGCTTTTCATTACGAGGTTATTCGTTTGTGGAATAGACTCTCCTCCTAATTTTATATAGTATTTCTAGGTAAATTAATTGGAAAATGGTCTCGGAAACACGCTAAATAACAAGGAAACGTCCTTGAAGTCTTTGTACAGGCGATAAAAACTCTTAATATATGAATTAATTCATCACTACTGATAGCTTTAATAGTTTAAATCTAAAGTATTTCGACCTTAACAAGCTCAAAAAATGTCTAATAATTTTATCAAAATAAATTAAACAATTTATCAATGTAAATTATTGTTTTAAAGTATGTTAAACTTAAAAACAACTACTAGCAAAATATTTTTTTTAATTTTAATGTATTAATAACTATGTGTTCAAATATTTGTTTTTGTCAATATTACATGAATATGGTTTATTTTCTTTAGGTAAATAGAATTTGCCCATCGGGCATTTATTTTACGCACAAATTTGATTCCCCTATTCCTTTTGGAGGGAAAATTTGTTGAGATATTAATAAAACTACTGATTATCTTATAAATTATTGGAACAAAATTAAAATATGATGTTCTTTTCTTGCGACAAATGTAATCCATTTTAATTTTGCAGTTTAACAGTGTCAAAAATATATTACAAAAAATCGATTATGGAGGCCACTTACCAACCACCCACCATTGAGGATTTGTGATTTGTCATAATGTACACCGAAGGGGACATTTTAAAGCAATTTTGAGAACTATAAGGTTTCCTTTTTCAAGATATTAGATGATTATGGGCTAAAACGTCAGTCAAGGGAATCTGAATAAAAAATCAAACATCTACACCTACCTATCCATCAATGACATCAACAAAACATTTAATTAGTCATTTTAGCTGAGGTTTAGTAGGCAATTTGATAAGTTTACATTTTTCGCCGCCCACCCTATTTTGTGCACTCTTGATAGCTGTAGTTGGGAAACAGCTATTATAAATACTTTGTTTGTTTACACGTTTTTGTTTATTTCGTTGCGAGCATGGTAACTCCTAAGCTCAAATTTTTTCGACTTCAAACTCATCTTATTACTTATCAGATTTTCTCTGGCCAAGTAACCTACATGAAACTTGTTTTAGAGCCAGGAATTAGTTATTTCCAAACTTTCAAGGAAATCCTCGGAGCTGAGTTGTGATAATTGTGCGAGCAAGCAAACATTGCTCATATAAAGTATAGGATATAACATATTTAGTTACCGTATGCAAATCGGACGATAGCTTGACTATTGTTGAAATATCGCAGTTATTATATATTACAAATTTGACTGAAAAATAAAAGATTTTATAGTTCTGGAAATTGCTTTGAAATGTTCTTCTAGGAGAGTATTGACATATCAAAAAGCCCCAAAAGTGGGTGGTCGGCAAATGGCCGCCATCAATGATTTAAGGTATAAATGCCAGACGATGTTACGCCTATTCACCTAAAAGGTAAATAAACTATGCTCATGAAATCTTGAAAAAATTCCCAGTAATTTGATACTTCAGACACAAATTGGTCCAAAATAAAGGCCTTGGTGGGCTCATAAAAAGTTAGTTTTTAAGGGATCATTAGAAATATGTGGTTACTACAATTTTTTTTTAGCTCGCCCACACCTTTATTTTGGACCAATCTCAAACGTCTTCATATACTACCTAAACTGGAAGATGACACGCCAAGACTAAAATCAAAAGGAGTATACAAAATGATGGGCATCAGTATAGCTGCTTATTTTTTTATCGGTAACATATCAAACTTTAAAAACTTGTTCGAGCTGTCCTTTTTACTGTCGAACATAATAAATTAATGCAATATTGAATGCTTTGAACGAGTGAAGCCCATTCATCCCGAGTTGTTGTCTGTTCATGCGCGATTTTCAATCTATTTTAACTGATATTCACGAAATTCAAGCTTCGTTACGTCGTACGAGTCGGGGTATTTTCATGTTTAATCCCTAGGAAATAATAAATGGCTCCGCGTCTCTCGCATGGACTGGCAAACATAAACGCAGAGTGGCGTCAAAGCTGGGTGAATACTGAACAACTACTTGACTCAATGTATTCATTGGTAATCAAACACGAAAAAAATGTTTTGTGAGGAAAGTTTGTAAACAAACAGTTTTTAAACCGTGTACAGTTCTGCTTAGTAACTTTTTGTTTTATATTAGACTATCATTTTACAACTCTGTGGTTCCTTCCTCGTGGTGACATACAAAATTTTACCCCTTTTTATGGATATTGAATATTACAATTCCTGTTCAAAAGTAATCCCTCGGAAGTTTAAATAAAACTTTTATATAAAAATGCTGTAAAAATATCGCTGTGATAGAGGTAAAAAGTCGGAAAGATTATTTTTGACTAAACATTCGAAAAGAGATTTGCCATGAGAGTATCAACACCTTACTTCTTCGGACAATAATTATGAAAACTTATAGCTTGTAGGTTAATAAACAAGTTGTATTTGCAGATGTCAGAAAATAGATACAGAAATAGAAAAAGACTCTAATCACTGTTTGATGTACTGTATACATATTACATGTATATAACTGACTTACGTAAATTCAAACATACTTACATACATGAAGTGCCTTTCCAAATATTAATTCAGCAGCATCATATTAGTTTCTACAATGTTTCGGAAAGCAGAAAGCATATTAGTTTTTTTACTGAACTAATTAATCGATTCAGTTTTTTAACACAGTATCGTTTGATATCACTGTCATCCGGCCTATCAAAAATAGTTGCATCAAAGAGTAGGGTGGAATAAAGGTGCATATTGTAGGACGTAGAGAAGTTAAACTAATTTAATGAATTAATTTAATTTATGTTTTTAATCAACCTCCTAGCTATACGATATTTATTTTTATTGAGTACTGCCAGTAATAACCAATTTAGCTGCACAATTCTCTTCACACCATTTAGCTAGCAATAATTAACAGTTGAATGTTAAAGCATAATAAACTAAACCGTTTAGATAATTCTGTAGTTAGTATTAAGACGGTCCCACTAGCACCAAATCTCTTTTCCATTCGTCCTGCTGAAATTGAATCGAACCGTCTACGCAATATTTATCTTCGAATGTGAGAATCGGATGTAAAGTTAATCTATAAAAGTCATACACGGATTATATTTAATTTAGTCTTTTCGGTTTCTCCAGGAACAAAATCTCAATAAGTTTACAAACTCGAGAATTAGAGCACAAACTGCAGAAAAAGTTAAACAAAGAAATTTACTTCGGCTTTAAATATCCTTTGTGAGCTAAAACTGATGGTACACACTGAGTAACGTTTTCAAAGGAAATACTTGAAGATTGTTCGTTCGAGTTACAACGTTATTCCACTATCGTTGTTACTTGTTTGTATCGTTAGATAAGAAACTTAAATACCAATTCTCTTTGAGTCATTCAAAGTGCAGATAGATATACATGAATGAGTTTACAAGTTTTGGCTTGTACAAAGAGTTTATTTCAGTTGTTTGAGATTACTTATGAGAGAACGTAGGAAAGTTGCTTTGTGAATATAAACTTGTAATGAGGTTTACAACAATTCTAACAAAACTTACATTTCGTGTAAAAATGCGAGTGTGTAGATTTTAGCGAATTTCCTTTTTGTGTGTCTGTAGGCACGATAGTAGGGGGGTCTAGGGGCTCCCACCCCGTGGAGGAGCAGAGGAGCATGACGTCACAGGTCACGTGACCCCCCCCCCCCCGAGACCACCCACGACGATCTCATTAATTATGCAAATTAGGTAATTAATATGCAAATTTGGTAATTAATATACAAATTAGGTAATTAATATGCAAATGAGCTAATTAATATGCAAATGAGGTAATTAATATGCAAATGAGCTAATTAATATGCAAATGAATGACGTCAGCGCCCCCCCCCTATTGTGTAATAACAATCCTTGATGTTGGGAGTCATTCATCAGTTTGACACGGGTTGACAAGGCTATTAAGAGAAGAAAGGCGGTATGTTGATTGTAAAGGAAGGGTGTTATTGTGTCGTGACATTGATGAGGGTTGAATAGGAACATTCGTGTCTCATTAAGTTGTGAATGACGGCTATTATCGCGAACAATAAGCTTCTAGAAGGATCTAGAAAGATCTGGAAGGAACCTTTTCGAACATATAACAATAAGGAACGACGCATTAGTTCTCGGAATTGTCGGTTTCGTTCCCCACCCTTGTGGCGCACTGCTCTACCTTCAGTTTGGTTTGGGAGCTTGTCGACGACGGTCAGAAATCATGGACTGCTGGGACTGCACCATCAGCGACGAGGTGTTGGTTCGAGCCTGCGTCGAAGCTGAGAGGATGGAGGTGGAAGAACAACAACAACCGATAAATTACAACTGGATCAACTGGAAGAAAGAAGAGTCAATTTTCCCACCGGAATATTCAGACCTTGACTGTCGGTACTACATCCCGACATTGGCGACAAAACTGAATGAATTGGAATCCGAGATAATGTGGCGGAGCGAACGCATCCATTCTGTCTGGCAGTCAGCACCAACGGACGACAACCTGGATTACTATTTTCAAGACATGAACTATCTGGACTTCAACTACCACATCGAGTACGAAGAAACCTGGCTACCCATTGAAGCTGAACAACAGTATTTCAACCAGGTTTTGAAGTATTACTTCCCCGACAACTTTCACTTCTGCAGACCCCGTCCACTCTGGTGGTGGCCAGAGGAGAACTACATGGCTTGGCTTCGGAAATTCAAAAAAGAACAAAATAATAAATAAAACATATTTTCACCTTTTTAATCCTTTACCTCCATCCTTACAGCGATAAAAAACGGCCTTTCTAAAGGCCACCCTAAACTTTTAGAGTAGTTAGAATCAAATTTAAATACTGTACACCCGCGCACGCTCGATTTCTTTCCACCTATGACGTCATCAGTGACGTCATCCTTTCCAGTTCTCCCTCGAACTTTCTAGAAACATCTAGACTCATTCGACTATGACAACCGAATATGCGAGGAAAATCATCGATATATCGTTTCGAAAAATCATTCATATCGAGTACAAACGGAGAAGTTTACGTGAAAGAGTACTGATTAATAGTGTGTTATGTGTAGCAAGACATTCGTTTACGAATATTATGCATTGTAGTTCAGAATTACACCGCGAGAATGCACAGGTGCTTGAATACGATTACACACACCTAGAGGACAGCGCGTAACGTCAGTCGAGTGTGTGCAGTCAGTGCGTGCGGACGTGTTTCGTAAGTATTATGGCGGCTACTATTAATGAAGTGGATGAATCCATTCGTATGCTGATGAAAGAACTTGAAGCGATGAATCAGTCAAGTGTCGGTGATGGTGCAAACGATAATGCGGTATATTTTCCATTACAACAAGAACAAGATAAGCAACGAGTTTCAAGAAAAAAGAAATCGAATGACGTAAGTGCACAAACCGACAATAGTACTTCAAATACAATAGAAGGCGGATGGATTGTGAGACCGACAAACGATTCACCAGCAATTACTTGGATCGATAGTGGGTTTCAATATACAGTACAGAATCCGGATAATTGTGGGAAAATGTTACTAAAATTACATTTATACGATGGAGGAGTTCCGACATACACATGCGGTATTTATTTCAACCCCGATGATGAGATTAACAACAATTTGAAACCGTTATTGTCATATTTACAAAATATGTGGGTTGATGGAAGAACAGGAGCCCCGAAAATTAACGGTTTAACACAAACAATGATGCCGTTAGCGGCTTGGCGTAAACCGCCAGAGGAACAATGTACAATTGTGTTCCAGCCGACTCCAGTGAAACGCAAAAGATCGTCGTCAACAGCGGTGAGGCGAGAAACACGTAGAGACACTCAGCCACGGAACAAAAAGAGACAACAAAAGACCGAGGGTCGGGATTCCAAGAATTAACCACGCACACGTGTGAGAACAAAGAAGGTAGCGGAATGTTCTAGAAACTATTTCACAACAGGGGGAGACGGTTGGCGCCAAAACAATAACAATAGACCGAGGGTCAGAATTCCAGGAATTAGTCACGCACACGTGTGCGAACAAAAGGCGATGGAATGTTCTAGAAACTATTGCACCACAGGGGGACGTTTGGCGCCAAAACTATTTCACAATCCTCCCCCACCAGCGTCGTCCCCACCACAGGGAGACGTGTAGCGCCAAAAACTATTTCACAATCCTTCCCCCACTACCACAACCCCGATCGCCACAGCACCATTCGCTGCTCAGTTCTCGTACCGTGTGGACGTGTTTCGTATTGACTCTCGTGTCTCGAACGCATTATGTCTTCCATACCGGTTGTGCTTAAACAAAGTATGGCTTCGAAAGTGGACTTGAAGTCGTGTTTGAACTCTTGCAAGCCGGGTGTGCCGTACACCAAAATTACCGATCTCCGCGAAGAGTGCCGTTATAAAATTGCACAACTCGAGCGCATCAACACTCAGTACGGCGAGACCATCTTGGCCACGTTGGAGGGACAGCTCGGTGAGGACTACTACTTGTACGTCTACCTTCCACGTCGCTACAACGATTCCATCACCGACAGCATGATGGAGCAGTACAACGCCGGCTACGGGGATCGCTTACACTTGGTGAGACGTGCAGCAGCACCCGGCAGTAAATATTCTCCATTGGAGTTTGTTTGAAGCAAGAAATAAATTCATGTTTGTAAAGCAAGAAAAAGAAGATATACTTTAAAAGATTATAAATTTTGATAGGTTTCGTAAGCAATATATATAGCCACCTTCATAGCATTAAAACCAGTCTTTTTATTTCACAAACCCTTACTCCCTCAATTAGTAATAAGAGTGAAGGTAAGTCGGTATTTGTGATCAGTCTTTACAATGGATCTGAGATGGCAACATCCATTTTCAGCCATAGTAGCCGGACCTTCGGGTTCGGGGAAATCATATTTTGTGTTGAGATTTATCAAGTACTTGAATGTGATGTGTGACACTGTGTTTGACAATATTTTCTGGTATCATAGTCCGGGGTTACAACCGGACATTGATGTAGGTATACAATACAGACAAGGGTTACCGAATATGGAAGATTTTGATGGTACACCGACATTAGTGATTGTGGACGATATGATGCGTGAGTCATCAGCCACTAGCGGATCTAATGTTATAGTAGATCTGTTTACTAAAGGGTCGCATCATAGAAATCTGAGTGTGTTCTTTATAACTCAGAATATTTTCCATCAAGGACGGGGACAAAGAGACATTTCTTTGAACGCACATTATATTGTGCTGTTTAAAAATCCTAGAGACAGGGCTCAGATAAAACATTTAGCTCGTCAGGTGTATCCGGAAAATACCAGGTTTATCGAAGAGGCCTATACAGACGCCACTCGTAGACCACACGGATATTTATTATTGGATTTGAAACAGTCTACACCGGACGAAATGCGTGTACGGACGGGTATATTACCCGACGAGAAACAACAGTACGTCTATCAACCGAAAAAAGTATAAATAAGTCCGGGTACACGATGACCGAACAGTCACTCGGTCGTTATGTCGCAGTGTGTCAAGAGAGACGTTGCTCTATTGAGGGCGCTGATACACGCTAAGCCGAAAGAACGTAAAGCGTTGTTGAAAGCTTTTGACGCCAGTCGTATCAGAACAGTGTGCGAGTGCGCATACAACTTGTTACGCGGTAATATCCGGCTGTCGGATAAGCAAAAACGTCAATTGCGTAAACATAAAAAATCGCTCAGACGTCTGGTGAAGCGTGGAGAGAATTGGTCGAAGAAACGTCGATATCTCGTGCAAAAAGGCGGTGGATTTCTATTACCTTTACTATTGAGTACTGTATTGCAGTCTGTGTTACATAACGTGACTAATTAGAAGGGGGAAAAAATGGATAGTTCGAATCTGGAACACTCGAAGAAAATGGTGGTCGTACCACAAGAACTGATCGATCGAATTCGTAATGAACCGTCAATTACAAATACCGCTGTTACACAATCAAAAACGTCGACAGCGGCCGCCAGTACTAACAGTTTGGATGCTGAAATGCATCGTATATTACAAGACAAAACGTTGAACGACACGGAGAAATGGAAACAATACCAGCAGGTGTTGCAGAGGTTTTTGTATTTTACTTCACAAAAACGTAATCCTATTTCTTTACCGGTGATACAAGAAGCGAACGACGAAGAAGATATAGTGCAAACATTTCCGGGTACATATCAAGTAGACGCACGTAACTTGGTGAGATTCATTAAACGTCATAGTAATGTTATTTCGTGGGATCCGGATGGCACGATCATCGTTCGAAATGCGAGAATACCCGGCTCGAATATTGTCGATGTGTTACACGCGATAGTGCGTGTACGTAGAATGGAAAATGTCCCTACGGGTTGGCACGAAGTTCTAAATGCACTGAACGAAATAAATGTACCGTCCGAGTACGTTAGCAATACGCTAGCTCGTCAGTATATAGGACGTGAACCGTATGCGGAGGAGGAAGGATTAGCAACACCACCAGCACCGTCACCGTATCGAGAACGCACTTCATTATTATTTCGACCAAGAGCATCGTCTACGCCGCATGTTCGTCGCTCACTATTGTTACCACCGACACCGAGTCCGTCACCAATAGCCAAACGATTGAGATCGAAAACAACGGCCGGGGCAGAGGCAACAGCACCTCAAATAAGATCGCCTAGTAAGGTGACAAAAGGTCGATATATAAGTGAGGCTACACTTCAAAAGTGGGAGCCATTTAACCCGTAGACGTGATGGAAGAAAAGGTGTACTACGATCCCGCTAACCCGGGCTCGTTCGGCGATATAAGCCCGCTTCATCGAGCGTTACGACCGAAAAAACGTCGCGAAGTAGTCGAATGGTTACGTACACAAGATACGTATACGTTGCACAAACCCGTACGTAAACGTTTCTTACGTAACAGATACGTGGTGTACGGACCGAACGAATTGTGGCAAGCCGACTTGAATGATATGCGTGGGCTCAGTTCGCACAATGACGGCTACAATTATCTGTTGACAGTGATCGATGTGTTCAGCAAACGATTGTTTGTCCAACCGTTGAGACGTAAAAGCGGCGAAGAAGTGGCTGCCGCGTTCGAACGGATTTTCAACAGTCCGCACACCGTACCACCGCGGTGTTTACAGACGGACAAAGGAACAGAGTTTATAGGTGAGAAAGTGAACCGCGTGTTCAGAGATTACAATGTAAAATACGTGACTACGCAAAACCCCGATGTTAAGGCGGCCGTAGTGGAACGAGTGAACCGTACATTGAAAACACGTATGTGGCGTTATTTGACGTATAAAAACACGTACAGATATATCGATGTATTGGACAAATTAGTCGACGCCTATAATAACAGTGTGCACAAAAGTCTGGGTGGTAGACTACGTCCTGACGACGTGGCGAAAGGAGACAAAAGAACGGTGTATCGAGTGTGGCGTCACATGTACAAACCGAATACACTACCGAAACGAAGAAAACCCAGATTCAAGTCGGGTGACACGGTACGTATCGCTAAGGAAAAAGGCACGTTCGCCAAAGGCTACGAGACGAATTGGAGTAAGGAATTGTTCACGGTCGATCGACAGTACGGTGCATTTCCACTACCACTGTATATATTGAAGGATTTGAACGGTAAACCGATAGTCGGTCGTTTTTACGAGCACGAACTGCAAAAGGTCACGATAGGCCCGAATCGATTGTACCAGATCGATAAAATACTCGATACTAAAGGTCGAGGTCGCAGTAAGCGATACTTCGTCAAGTGGGTAGGTTACGGAGACGAATTCAATTCGTGGATACCCGCATCAGAAGTGAAACGAATATGAGACATCAACAGTTTTATCTGACACTACCGAGTAATAGTTCGATGAACTATTATCCGAATAATACGTTGACCAATTATCTGACACATTTTCCGTCGACTATCGAACTCGATGTCGACGACGAGTGGGAAGTAGCGCTCGTCGAAGCGCATTATCCGTGTACGTTCGAAACACCGGAGAGTAATATAATTTTCTATACGACACCTGCGGAAGCTACGAAATATATGAAATCGACCATGGACGAAACTGTATACACCGAGACAGTAGTTACAATGGGATTGACGTTGACAGCGATGCGAGTGAAAATAGTCGGCGGTCATTACGAGACCGTTGAAGACTTATTGAATACGATAAATTATACACGAGCGATAAACGCATTCAATATCGAGTTCGTATATAACTCGGAAGCAAATTTAGTAAAGGTCGACTTGACACAAGCGGTAGATAACTCGCATACCGTCGTCAATATGGTACTGAGTCCGACTTTGGCGTTACAATTGGGTTATTTACCGGATAGTAATTTGTCGACAACACCGTTTGCTAAACGCTCACCGAACATCAAGCTAGCGTTTCCGGCCGAGTTGTACGTGTATTGCGACTTGGTCGAACCGCAATACGTCGGTGATACGGTGGCACCGCTGTTGAAAATCGTCAATGTCGACACGTCCGACTACACGTTCGGCGTACAGAAAGTCGTACATTTCACCGATCCGCACTACATGCCGATTATAAAAAGCTCGTTTGAGAGCGCGGAAATAGATATAAGGGACAGCAAGGGACGTCACGTGCCATTCCAGTTCGGCACTACGTGCATGAAACTACATCTACGACGACGTCGAAGAGCAACAGCGACATCGTAATGAATACGAACGATCCCTACCTCAGATACTACCGCAGTCAACAAGTGGGCGGCGGCGGTATTACATCGGTGTACAGAGGTGCGGCGTATCAACGCGGTCACGGTATCGGAAGTTTTCTCGGCGGACTCATGCGCATGGTGATGCCGCTACTAAGGTCCGGTGCGAGTGCTGTGGGCAAGGAGGCGTTACGATCGGGCGTCGGTTTTCTTGGTGACATAGCCGGCGGCACCGCGGACCCGCGAACCACGGCCGGCGAACGCCTCAAACAATTCACCGGCGCGCTGAAACGACGCGCCGACGACAAAATCGAACGCGTACTTCGCGGCGGCGGCGGCGGCGGCGGCGGCGGCGGCGGCAGCGGCTATAAGAAGCGACGTATCACGCGTGTCACACCGCAGTCTTTGACGAAACTCCTTCGAGCACGGACGTCCGCTCCGGCGAAAAAGCGTAAACGACACGCGCGTAAATCGACGATAAAACGAAAGACGACGAAGCGTCGAGTACATAAGAAAAAGAAGGTGACTAGAAGACGACGACAAATCGATATTTTCTCTTAAACAATAGCAGCAGCGGCGGCGGCGAAAATGTCGTTTATACACCAGAAATCATGCGAATGTACAAAGACGGAATTGGATTTATTCTCATTACCGCCGACACAGACCAGTATCGACAGTGGTAAATGGGTACAGTATAAACCGATTTCGTCATTAACGGACGATTCGCCTATCGAATTCGTCATACCCGGTCACGGTGACGAGTATACGGATTTAACGCATACCTTACTACACGTACAAGCTACTATAGTCAAAGATGACGGGACGAAATTCGCAGCCGGCGATGCCGTCAAAGAATTCGGCCCGGTCAACAATTGGTTACATTCATTATTCAGTCAAGTGGATTTACACTTGAACAATAAACTGGTGTCACCGCAAAACAACACTTACGCCTACCGTGCGTTTTTGGAAAACCTGTTGAACTACGGCACGGACGCGAAAGAATCACACTTATGCAGTGTATTATTCTACAAAGACAACTATAAATATATGGATAATTGTGAAGAAGAAAACGAAGGTCTCAATCATCGTCGGTACCTGATTCAACTGAGTCATTATGCGGACATGATCGGACATCTGCATATCGATTTATGCAATCAAGAAAAGTTCTTGTTGAACGGTGTGGAGATGCGTTTACGTCTGATCAGATCGAGAAACTCATTTTCTATCATGTCGAAAACCGCGACCACTTATAAAGTACACATCAAAGAGGCGAATCTGTTTGTACGTCGATGTAAAATCAATCCGAGCGTGTTGTTGGCTCATAGTAAAACGCTCGAGACCGGTACCGCTAAGTATCCGATTACACGAGTCGAAGTGAAATCCATCACACTGCCCAGTGGTATACAGAGCAAAACATTGGACAGCGTATACTTGGGTCAGCTTCCGAAACGTGTTATTCTCGGTATGGTCACTAATCAAGCGTTCAACGGCGACTACAAGAAGAATCCGTTCAATTTCCAACATTTCAAGATGAACTATTTAGCGTTGTATTTGGACGGTGAACAAGTGCCGATGAAAGCGTTACAGCCCGTGTTCAACAACAACACGGATGACGCCTATGTACTCGCTTATCACACACTGTTCAGCGGTACCGGAATACATTTCGACAATATCGGTAACGATATCACAAGATACGATTTCGAAAAAGGTTATTGTCTGATGGCGTTCGATTTGACACCGGATTTGAGCGCTAACGAGTCCAGTCATTGGAATTTGGTACGTAACGGTAATCTACGTATCGAGATCGGGTTCAGTGAAGCTTTAACTGAATCCGTCAATATGATCATCTATGCGGAACTGGACAACGTCATCGAGATCGATCGACAACGTAACGTGTCGGTGGATTTCGGCAGTTAAAAAGCTCAGTACGTCGGTGACCGTGAACGAGTAAACATGGATTGTACACCGCAGCAGCAGCAGCAGCATAAATTGATCCGTTCGTCTGTCGTCTTGGATTTACAATGTTTCAAAGACAACAGCAACGATTTCATAGTGAAAGAAGCCAGCGTTATAGACGTGTGTACCGGTACACTATTATTGCACCACATCGCACGTCCACCGTTCGATCGTGATTTTCTATCCGAAGAGAAACTTCGAGAAAGCTACTGGTTGACTAAACACTGTCACGGTATCGATTGGAATCACGGTGATATACCGTACCACGTGATGATGGACAAACTACGTACATGTCTCAACAGTCAATCCGTGGTCTACGTAAAAGGATCGGAAAAGAAACAATACGCCACGAAACATCTTATCATAAACAACGGAAAAGTACTGGTAGTGGATTTGGCGGATATCGGATGCGGATCGTTGGCCACCATCGGAAATCTACTATCCACCAACGCGCTACGTTGTGGTCAACATAAAAGCGTACAACACCGTTGTGCATTGAGCAACTGTATGCTGCTACGTGGTTGGTTACTGTTGACAGCCAAAGAACCACATTGCGGATCGTGTTATTGTTGTTGTCCTCGTCACAAAATTAGATCGTCGGTGTTCAGCAGCTCTGACCTACCCGTCATCCCCGAACTGTGAACACAATCGTGTTCAGACAGGTAGCCGCAGAACAATAGATCGAGGGTCCGAATTCCGAGAATTAATTAGTCGCGCACACGTGTTACAACAAAAGACCGACCGCGCACACGTGTTATAACAAAAGGTGATGGAATGTTCCGGTAACAATAGAGGGACGATTAGCGCCAAACCATGAACACCACGGCCATAAGGAAACATTTAGCAAAGCTGAAAAACATACAACATGTCGGAGTGTTTGCATCGGACCGTCTACCCACATATATCGCTCCGTCGACTGGGTTAGTCGTCAACACCGAACCGCATACACAAAGCGGTGAACACTGGGTAGTATTCTACAGAGACAGTGAAGAAAGACAATTCAACAACAATACACAAATTATCGAATATTTCGACAGTTTCGGCCGACCTCCATATCAAGCCAACTTTCAACGTTTCCTGAGACGTAATATCAATTCACGTCTCTTGCGTTACATCCACAACAAGTATCGACTACAAGGCTTGGATACTTCGGTTTGCGGCCAATACTGTCTCACCTACCTGTACTGCCGCACCAACTACGACATGTCGATGAATGATTTCGTCCAACTCTTCGGTGACTCCACTGCCGAGAACGACACGCTGGTCCGGATGCTCTTCACAAGATTTTACTTACCTTCTTCTACTTGATTTATATTTGAAAATAATGTTTATAGCTATAAACACATTATTGTAAGATGTATAGATTTTTTGAAAAATAAAAAAGTTATATTTTTAATTATACTTTCTTGTTTTTATTTCTACCCTTTATCCTTTTAGTTTAAGTAATTATTTTGAATCCAGAGATTATAGGAACTCTGGATTTATTTTAAGATAATAACACACGGGGGGTTGGGGAATAAATATCAACACAGGTAAATGAGTAACATGTTTTATTTTCAATATCAATATCTACTCACAATCAATATCTTCTTACAATCAAAAAATAAATAATTATACAATTAAATAAAAATTAAATATTTACAATCAAATTAAAAAAAAAAATATATATTTACAATAAAAATTTGTAACTAATATTTAAAATAAAAATTTGTTACTAATATTTGACTAGAAGAAAAAGTATTTACAATGAAAAATTTATTCCTAAATGGTAACTAATAGTATTTATTTTTAAAAATACTAGAAAAAAATCAATTTGTTCCTAAGTCGAATTGGTTCCTAAATGGCCCACCACGATGAATTTTGAGTGCGATGGGCTCTCATGCACCGACGTCACCGCAAACTGTACTGCATATCCGTTGCTGGATACCTTCTGTGACAGTGTTGGTGGGCGAACAAAGTCACTCTGCGGTAGAAGGTCCAGGTTGTGGGGACAACGGAGGTGGTAACTCAGGGGACGATAGCGGCATTTCTTCGTCTGGCGGTGCACGTGGGGCGATGGCGTAATGCCCCCACGGTAATGTGCTGACGCCGTCATCGCACACATAGCGTTTGTCGTCGTACGGCGCCAGCGAGCGCTTCATCACCATGATGGTGTAGATGTAGTGGCGTCTACTTATGAAGCGCTCATTCTCCGTGTACTTGACCACGTGATCTTGTAGACATCTCCTGTAGTCGTCTACGGTCAAGTCACGTTGCACCACTGCACGATTCACTCCCTTTGCTTTCTTGATGGGAGGCGGCTCGTAGTCCTGGCCGCTGCCGCTATCGCTGATGCGCAGAAATGATATGCAGTATAGTTTGGCCATAAGTCCGATGAACTCCGTCATGACATGACCACCAGCTTCGTCTTTGAATTTCCCCAGGGCTCTAGCGTTGTCCTTACTGTAGCAGATATGCCCTGGGGGGTAGTTGCTGGTGTCGAAGTCATCGATGTGCTGCAGCATGTCCCTGTAGGCGTTCGCAGTACGGATCATGTAAACGATACCGTCTGTGTCCATGTAGGCCATGTGTATGTTTTCACGTCCGTACCACTCAACCATCAGGTAGTGAAAGCGGTACATCCACCACTTCGAATGGTCCAAAACGCACATACCCACATAAACGGGTTTGTCCAACACCACACGCACCTTAGCCATATTAAGTAGTGTCAAAGTCTTGTCCAACCACACCCGGTCGCTGAAATTCGACTTTGACACGTACTTAATATATTTACGGTGGTTGGTGCAGATCTTCACGTTTTTATGTTTACGTACGTTTTGAAGACTCATACCGTACACCGCGTTGACCATGAGCTTGAAGAGCTCCACCTCGAACTTGTTTTTGGCCAACTGACGGAGTGTGGTATTCAGAGTCACGTACGACTTTAACCACGTGGACTGCTTGAAATGCAACACACGATGAACATGACGGATACGCAATCCGTTCTCCAACGCTTGTTGTAGATAGCGAAAGTGGATTACGTACCTGGTCTTGTCAGTGAGGGTGGCCATCAGTTTAGCGGATTTTCCAACTCCGCTATGAAGGCGAACGTTCTGGTCGTATGGCAGTTGGTCGGACGGTGCCTTGACCACTTCTGGGCAGAACGGCAAGTCACGGTGTTTGTCATGGAGGGCGGGGTCTCGGGGGTATTCTAAATCTACCTCCAAGACGTAACCGTCCTCGCCGTCTACCGCCATACTCTTGATGTTCTCGACCAGACCGGCGATTTCTGTGTCGGACAGCCACTCGAAGCCTCCGTACGGCAGTGGCTCGGACATTGCCCATCCGTACAAATTATTTGCGTCGAAGTACATGAGGAAAGTGTCGTCAACGTTCTCCTGTTCACTGTTCCTCGTGTACTTGTTGTCCGCTACAACATGGCGGGTGACGCATTGGCAAAGTCCGCCTCGAATACCCTTCTCGAAGAACAAGTACTGGTCTACGTCCTGTAGGGTATCGAGGGTCACGCCGGTTGTTTTCAGCATAACGTCCCACGCGTACGACGGGAGAGTGATGTAGTGTGCCGGGTCCAAGTTATAATGTTCTTGGCACATCGCCCGGAAACCCTCGAAGATATCGGCCAGCAGTAGGACGTCAGTGGTCAAATAGATGTTAGAGTAATCTTCGAGGGTTGTGCAGCCAAATCTCTCCCATACTCTTTGAGCGTGGGCGTAATCTTCCGCTGATACGCTCGCCTCGAAAGCTTCAACGGGGGGAAGGGTGTTCTCTCGCAATACCTCCAACGATGTGATGTGTTTGTAGGGGAACACGCCTTTCCTCCGAAGCAGTTGGAATTCCTCTGGGTCGGTAAAACGGGCTCGCAAGACCTTTAGACGCTCTTCGGGCAGGAGTGAAGCGAGTGTCGCCAACGACTTCGCCAAGAATCGGTACGAGTCCACGAAACGCACTCGTAGCCTGTTGTGACGGCCTGCGTTCGGGTACTCGAACCGTTTCGTAAAGGAGATGTATTTTTCCTCGTTGTTGGCGAGCACGTCTACTTCACCTCCGTCAATTTTCAATGCCCGCACAATGAAATGAGCGTCATAGTTACTTAAATTGTGGAGGTACACGTTCACCGTATCCTGCTCTTTGTACTGTAAATTGCATAACTGGTGAGCGGCACCTCGATACCTGTACGGTGGTGAGTGTTGGTGGTCGCGGACCTTGATGTCAGTCGGGGCGAAGTCCTTCCTACAGATGTGACATGTAGTTGCCGTCTGGAACTCCGCCTCCTCCGCTGCCGTAAGGTTCGGGGGATTCCCGGGTCGCCGTCGTCCGTAGAGGATCTGCCCGATGGTGTTGATGTCCTTACGGAGCGTCGCCATGAAGTGCTGGGCCGCGTTCTCACCACTGTACAGGCGAAATTTAGAAAAGGTCTCGCTAGTGGGGATGTCTCCATCGTCGACGTCACCATCGTCATCATCCCTGTAATCGTCTCGGATGTAGTAGGCGTACGAATAAGGGACATGTACGTTTCGGGTGGTGACATGAGCTGATGAGGGCGAATCTCCGTGGTGGCGGTGGTGGGGGAGCCCGGGTCTCGAGGTTGCCGGGTCCCAGGCTGGAGGGGCCACTGTTGGGGTGGGGTTGAGTGGCCGTTCACCATCGTACGGTACCAACATACTCTCAAAGTCCGCATAGATGGTAAAACGGCTGCGTTGGGTCCGTTCGAAATGGCTAAACCTAATTTTCTTGTCTTTTGAAATGTCTGTACGGAGCGGTGCGTGATCAAAGCAGTACTCTTTGTGTTGTTTGAGTCGATCCGCACCGCTCAGGTTCAGCTTTGTAGGCTGGTCATCAAAGTAGGCGAAGCACCTTTTGCAAATATAAATTCTCTCTTTGTGCTTCGTCAATTGAGATTTCACCAGCCTTTCGAAATTAGAAATGTAAGCAAAGTGGCATCTCCCTACATCGGTTAAGTATAGCAGGTCGAAATGGTTTTCGAGTTCCTGCTTGGTAACTCGCAGGGGGTACACAAAATATTTGTGTATGTACCGGCCTGACTGTTCATCAAATATCTTCTCCAGGTCCAGGCCGTACACATTGACACTTACCCCCCGGTTCATCTCTTCGAACTTACCGATTTTGTCCAGCCTCACCGGAAACTCGAGACCTGAAAAGTCTAAATTGGCGCGTGCACGAAGGTCAGGGGTGAAATCTGCCGCCGTTAATCTATTATGAATCCTGAAGTTGATGTATTTGGTGAGGACGGCGTACATGAAACATCGCTCGTCCTCGTTAATAACATTAATTACGGCTTTTTTGTTGTCAATGGGAGGCGGTAGCGCGATGTAGGAGCTACCTCTGAGCGGGCGATAGACATTGACCCTGACCTCCATGTCTAAAACCCGCACAAAGGTCCAGCCAGATCCCTTCATCTCGCACTGCTCTTTTTCTGATACTAATTTGTGGAAAAAGTCCCCACAGATGTCCTCCATGTCGTCAGTACGGAGGACGGGGACGTTTTTAGTTTTGAATGCACGGCGACAGGTTTCTCCGTGCACGTCCTCAAATTCACTTTCGACCCAGAGGTTTATTTTGACGGCGGTGACGAATTCTAATACTCGGTGCATGAGAGCAACGATGTCCTCGAAGATGGTCGTCAGGAACTCCGGCAACGTGAGGCCTTCGGAGTCCGGCTCCCGCAGACAATAGGTTTTTAAACGTCCGCGGTACCCAGACTCGACCTCGACGAAGTGTGAGGTCTCCGGTGGCAGGTCGTCGGGGATGGCCACCGGAACTTCGTCCTCGCTGCTGCTGCCGTTGCCTCCGCTTCCTGACGACGTCGACGGGGCGGGGGAGTCCAGCGCGATGTCCGTGGCAGGCGATGGTGCAGGCCCACTACCGCCCTGAGATCCCCGGTGTTGTTGTCGAACATGACGTTGTAGACTGTCACGTCTGGAGAAGCACCGGCGGCAGTGGGGACACACGAATCCTTAAACAGAACAACACAACATCTATTACTTACCTGATTGATTATTATTAAAATACAATTATTAAATCAAACAATGGGGACTAAGGGAAATAAATAGTACACATATAATCCGGCTTTATTTACATACATCATTATTTGATTAAAATATTTTATTAATAAGTTTTAAATTTTAGAAGAAAATAATAATTCATTATTATTATTTTACACACCTGTCCGGTCGTCTGGAACGGATGACGGGCCAGGGGTGGGGGAATCCGCAGCGTGACCTGCGATAGGCGAAGCACCTGACAACACAAGATATAATTTTCATTACTTACCTAGTTATTGTTATATTTATCTTTGAAATAATCTCAGCTATTCAAACTCTATTTTCATATTGTAAATTATTAACATTTTTAATTCTTTAACCAATTCACTTATCAACATGTGTGTTAATTTACACTAACCCAATAGTTGACACACATATTAAATTGAAAATACATCATAGTAAGAATTACAGATGAGAAAAGTCATGTTAAATTAAAAATTTATCATAGTAAGAATTAGAGATGAGGGAATAATAAACTGTACACACAATAAAAAACCAGCTTTATTTACATAAGTCTTAAATTTTTACCCACCTATCCGGTCGGCTGCGGCGGATGACGGGCCAGGGGCGGGGTCTGCGGAAGGGGTCGGGGCGTGGGCCGCGCGCTGGTGCCGCAAAAGGTTGTCCCGCCGCTTGAACGTGACAGGACACTGCGGGCACCGGTGGTTCTCCTGCACGCCACGGTGGTCCTTCATATGTCGCACGAGATTTCGCCTTTCGGTGAAGTCTGCGAAGCAGACCCCGCACACAAAACGTCGCTGGCAATCCATAGTAGATCTAAACATAAATATTTAAATTTAATTAATCATAAAGTAAAGTCGTACGTACCGTACAGAAGTCGATAAAAAAAAAAAAAATTAATTAAAAATTTAAAAAATTAATCAAAAAATTAAAAATTAAAAAGTTAATTAAAAAAAAAATTAATTAAAATTAATTAAAAAATTAAATTAATAAAAATTAATTAAAAAATTAAATTAATAAAAATTAATTAATAAAAAATTAATTAATAAAAAAAATAATTAATTAAAAATTAAAAAATTAATTAAAATTAATTAAAAATTAAATTAATTAAAATTAATTAATTAAAAATTAAAAAAATTAATTAATAAAAAAAAATAAATAAATAAATAAACAAATAAATAAAAATTAAAAAAAAAATTAATTAAAAATAAAAAATTTCTTGAAAAATAAAAAAAAAAATATTTTTGTTCTGTTTTAAACCAAGTTTCTAGTTGTAATATTTACTAACGAAATAATTTTAAAGACAAATTCTAGCCGAACCAAATTCAGTAGTTTCTAGTTGAAACATTTACTAACGAAATAATTTTTAAGATAGATTCTAGCCAAACCTAACACAGTTTAAATTTATAAAATATACACACAATATCCAGTGACTAACACACAATATTCAGTGGCTAAGGAAATTTATCACTGGTTGGCGTAGTCACTGGGCTAACACTTTATCCAGTGGATAATAATCCCTATTTTTATTTTATAAAATGTTAAAACAAAGTTTCTATTTGTAATATTTACTAACGAAACAATTTTAAAGATAGATTCTAGCAGAACCTGACACGGATTAAATTTATAAAATTAAAAACCCGAAATAATTTTTAAAAAGTAAAAAGTTGTTTTAAAATAATATTTTAGTTCTTTAAAACTCAAAAGATTTCATTGAAAGACTTAACCTAGCTCATGGAAGTAAGTGATGGTGTAATCAACTCGGTACTGTAAGTTTTGGTATAAAATAAAGATATTTTAGCATGAAAATACTAGAAACATGGTTTAATATATTTCGTAAATACTTATTACCTATTTACTTACGGTTACACAATTTAATAATCACTTACACGAAATCACAAAGTATTTCACAACACTTGCACGAAGGAGCGCAGAGACGGCACGTCTGTTCACTTCGGACACCAAACCACTTCTGACCAGAGTCGAGCGAGAACGCTGCAGTACCGCCAGTGACGTCTCAGATTCCTGGAATTGGCGCGCAGTTCCTATTGTTCGGTGGGGCCAGAACGTTCTCAGTCCTTCTAGAAGGTTCTGGAACCTTTTTGTTACCGTTAATTGGGGGCCGTTAAAAGCCTGTCAACAGTGATGAGGGTCGTCAAAGGCATCTGTTTACAACACGCAGTGCTTTTGTGAAACGTCTCGTTGTTAGCGATAATTGAATACGAAACCCTTCATTCGTCAATGTCACGGCACAATAGTTTCCTTTCAGTGTTGTGTTCCCGCTAATGGAGTCCCATTGTGATAAATGCGCAGCGGTCTGCGGCACTCTTTTGTTCAAATAACAACCCTACATCAAGGGATAATTAGATCCTTAGTTCTTTTGTTAAACGTTTCGTTGTTGGCGATAATTGAATATGAAACCCTTCATTCTTCAACGTCAGAAAACAATAGTTTCCTTTCAGTATTGTGCTCCGCTAATGGAGTTTCATTGTGATAAGTGCACAGCAGTCTGCGGCACTCTTTTGTTCAAATAACAACCTGTCAACCCTACTTCAAGGGATAATTGGGTCCCATTATTGCAAACACGCAGCCGAGTTCGGCGGTCTTTTGTTCACTTAATAGCCTGTCGACCCAACATCAAAGGGAACACAATGGAATGACATGTCATCTGTCAATCACCTGTCAATCATTAATCAATCGGGGGGGGGGGTTGGTCGCCATTTTGTCGGGGGGGGGGTTGGTCGCCATTTTGTCGGGGGGGGGTTGGTCGCCATTTAGTCGGGGGGGGGGGTTGGTCGCCATTTTGTCGGGGGGGGGGGGTTGGTCGCCATTTTGTCGGGGGGGGGGGAGGTCATCCACCTCCACAGGGTAGGAGCCTCTACATCCACCTACTACTTAAAGAAATCGCGAGCGAGAGGTTATGTTATAATCAATATTTATTACAACTAATCTACAAGTTTATGGTGGCCTTTAAAAAGGCCGTTTGTTGCAGCTGGCTTAAAGGGAGCTACTTTTTAATATATAAATCTATAGGGGACATTAATATCGCCCCAAAAGTCGGCCGGATACTCCCTCCGAAACACCTCTCGCAGCACCAATAACAGTATTGGTTTGGGAATCTCCCCATTCCCAAGTGCGCGAGCAGCTTCTGGCCAAGTGTTGAAATTGTCGGCCACACGTTCTACACACAATTCGACCAGAGTCTTCATCGTGCCAGCTCCAAAATCGTTCTGGCTAGCCGAGTGCGTCGGAGCACTAGGGTGCGTTGAGAAAGTTCTAGGAAGGGATTGTTGACGACGATTCGTCAATGTCACAATATAATGGTTTCCTTTCAGTATTGTATCCCCGCTAATGAGGTCCCATTGTGAGAAGTGCGCAGCACACTGCGAAACTCATGTGTTCAGAAAATAACCTGTCAACCCTATATCGAAGAGAACATAATGAGGTGTCATGTCACCTGTCACCTGTCAATCATCCATCAATCAATTGGGGGGGGTTGGCCGCCATTTTGTCGGGGGGGGGGTTAGCCGCCATTTTGTCGGGGGGGGGGTTAGCCGCCATTTTGTCGGGGGGGGGGGGGTCATCCACCTCCACAGGGTAGGAGCCTCTACATCCACCTACTACTTGAAGAAATCGCGAGCGAGAGGGTATGTTATAATTAATATTTATTACAACTAATCTACAAGTTTAGGGTGGCCTTTAGAAAGGCCGTTTTTATTGCTGACTGCTGACGAGGGTACTACTCTGATGGTGTATACAAGTAGACCTCTACCTCGACGACAGTGTTGCCATGACGAACGACTCGATGAAGCCAGTTGACTAGCTTTCCAAGTCGCCATGCGTTGTAGTGCCGTGGGGGACGAGATGTAGTCAACCGTGGCACGCCATGGACAGCAAACTGGTGTACTCTGATCTTAATATGGTTGCTGTCATTCATAATTAATGGGAGTAAATTACGCTCCCATTCTTCAACACACTTAAAACAGTCCAACGACGACCGCCGTGAATCCACGAGCCGCAGCACAGTCATGTTGTCTGTTCGCTGTTCTCCTTCCATCTGAAGCTAAAATGGAACGCCAGAGAAACTGCGACGCTAACGCAGGTGTGAGAAGAAAAGAGGGTTGGTCTATTCATTAGGTTTTCAAAGCCGACAAAGCTCTTCACTCGTCAATGTCATGGTACAAAAGGATTCATTTAGAAACCCATCAACCTTTGTTAGTGGACATTATTGTGAAACCATCATACAATGTGTTATGCATCAATCAACTGTCACCTGTCAATCACCTGTCAATCATCCATCAATCAAGGGGGGGGGGGTCGACTCCATTTTGTTGGGGGGGGGTCGACTCCATTTTGTTGGGGGGGGGGTCGGGGGGGGGGTCCGTCATGGGTGGTCTCGGGGGGGGGGTCACGTGACCTGTGACGTCATGCTCCTCTGCTCCTCCACGGGGTGGGAGCCCCTAGACCCCCCTACTCACGATGGCGCTCGCAAGGTTGGTCCGATCGGAATTAAATTTGGCACAGACGTGTAACGTTGTAATTATTCGGACGAGTTCAAAAACCATTATGACCAGACCATCGCAGGGGGGTAATGGGGGATAAATACCCCAATAATTGTAGTTTATGCAACGATTGTATTATGAATGTCTTTAAGCTACGAGTGAGATGTAAGTTAGAGCACGAGCAAAGTGAGTGTTCTACGTATCTCACGAGTGGCTTAAAGGCATAATACAATCGTTGCATACACTACTTTATCTACGACCAACAATATACGACAAAATTTTCCCCGAAGTTAAACAAAACCCATGACTATTACTAATGATGGAATAGGTCAACTCAAATTTTAGGTTAGGCACATAAGCAGACTTAACCATGGATCGTTGTGGAACAATTAACTGATGAGTTAAGTTAACTCAAACATGAATCGTAATGTAACATTCAGCTGATGTGCGAATTGCGTAATCGTCATTATGACACTATTTTCGTCAAATGCAGCTCCCCCATTGGTCTAGAACCTGTATCATAAAGTGACACCAGTTGCATAATGTTAATTTAAGCAACTGGTTTGTATTTGGTTTAATAATAGACCTCATTATGACATTAGTTGTAATATCGTTGTTGGTGATTATTGCAGTGGTCATAGATAAAAAATGTTTTTTAATTATTTTTTATATAGAAATATGAAAATAGTCTCATTTTGGGTTACACTGTTCCTGAATTCGAGGTCGAATTCAGCTTACAAAAAAATAGTATTTTGAATTGTTGCTCTATTTCCATTTTTTTTTTTTTTTTTTTTTTGTAGGAGGTGGAATGCGTTTACGCACACTGAGGGGCTCGTTGTCCCCTCAGTAGTGTCGGATTCCCACGAGCTCGATGTCCCGTGAACTACCGACTAAACCACCTCCCTCGGCACCGAGGACACTAGCCTGGAACTGTTTCACACATTACTTCGGGCTAGGCCTTTGATATTACGCCACTAGGGCAACCTCCTTGGGGAAAAGCTGAGGATTAAGGCCGATCGAGGTCGACCTTTTTCGCCCGAAGAATGGCCTGGACGTAGTGCTGGACACAGTTCCAGTTGCCCTCTCCCTGGAGCATAGCTCCGACGATGTTGTTTGGGCTGACGACCAAGCCGATCTCAGATGAAAGTGAGGCTCGGCGGACGTGCCAACGGTCGCACTGAAAGAAAGTGTGCTCGGACGTATCTGGGATGCCGGGGTAATACAGACAGTCCGGGCTGGCGACTTTGCCCATTCGGTGCAGATAGGCTCGGAAGTACCCGTGCCCAGAAAGAAACTGGGTCACGTAGTAATCGACCTCGCCGTGCTGCCGTTCCACCCATGGTCGGACGGAAAGTATGAGCTGGAAGGTCCAACGTCCCCTCGGCTCGGCTTCCCAGTCGCGCTTCCAGGAGTCGAAGCTGCGATCGCGCTCTTCCCTGGCAGCTGTTTCCCGGCCCACTTCAGGCCTCCTGTAATAATAGTAAGTGAAACAAATTAAACATAAATATGAATTAAACGTACCTTAAGTAAGGTTTTATTTAACATAGAAAAATGCATGAATTACATACTAAACAGAACACTGAATGTAAACAATAATTTTACAAAGTAAATAAAGAACATGTGATAAAATATACAATATGACATTCTTCCCTCCTGTCTTTATTTCATGTCTCAAAGTCTTGTAGGTATCGAGGAGGATTCTTTTGTCTGATGCTGCGTCGAGGGCATTGGCCTAGCATCAATTCCTCTTCTTGACTTCCACTTTGACCTTCATTGTTAGAAATGTCAATTTCTTTATTATCTCTGAGAGTTTCATTGCACGCATTGGGATTTTCTGTACTACGATTAAAACTGCTATCAATGTCTTCATTATTTTGAAACGAGGGCCTGGAATCCTCTGTTAAAGATATCCCAACAGGTGCCAGATGGCGAGTAGAGACTGTAGTTTCTCTTCCATCAGGATATTGGATGTGAGCATACTCAGCGTTTCCATGAAGAAGTTTTACTTCTTCTACTAGAGGCTCGTACTTTGAAGCCCTGACAGTACGTTTTAGAAGTACAGGCCCAGGTGTTAAAAGCCATGATGGAGCTGCCTGTCCACTACCTGTTCTCCGTGGATGTAGGAACATCCGTTCATGTGGAGTTGAATTAGTACTTGTGCATAAAAGCGTGCGTACGGAATGAAGACATAATGGTAGAACAGTTTCCCAGCGAGATATTGGAAGATTTTGTGATTTCAAGGCAAGTTCGATAGTCTTCCATAATACGCCATTGTATCTTTCCACCTGCCCATTGCATTGAGGATTATAGGCGGTCGTCCGGCTGGTTGCGATTCCATGCATATTTAAAAATTCCTTTAAATCCTAGGATATGAATGAGCTTCCCCTATCTGAATGAATGTAGGCAGGTGTTCCGAAGAGAAAAAACAGATTTTGCAGATTATTAATTACAGTTGCAGAAGACATATCTGAACATGGGAAAGCAAAAGGGAATCTCGAGTACTCATCCACTACCACAAGGAGATAGCGATTGCGACTTACAGTAGGTAAAGGTCCTTTAAAATCGATGTTTAAACGTTCAAACGGAGACGTTGCTTTGATCAGAGTTCCTTGATGCTTGAAAAATTGAGGCTTAATTGTAGCACAGACATTACATGCAGTCGTTACACGTCGTACCTCATCCAAAGAGTACGGCAAGTTCTTGCTTTTAATGAAGTGGTAAAGTCGGGTTACTCCAGGATGACAGATTTGAATATGGATTTCATTCAATTTCTTCATAGGATCCAATATAGCCGAACAAATCCTCGAGAAAGCATCAGCAGCCAGATTGTCTTTCCCTGGTCGGTAGATAATATCGTAATGAAAACAAGACAACTCCAACCGCCATCGCATTATTTTGTCATTTTTAACTTTTCCATGTTTGGTATTATCGAACATAAACGATACCGACCTTTGGTCTGTGATTAGCTTAAAGTGATTTCCTATGAGATAATGCCGCCATTTTTGAAGTGCTTCCACTATCGCTTGTGCTTCCTTTTCAACAGATGAGTGTTTCAGCTCAGAACCAGATAGGATCCTAGAAAAGAACGCGACAGGACGTCCAGATTGGCTTAAAGTCGCACCTAGAGCATTCTCACTTGCATCGGTTTCTACTGAGAATGGAATCAAAGGATCAACGCTTGAGAGAACTGCTTTTTCAATGTCACTTTTAATAGTTTCGAATGCTCCAATAGCTTCTTGTGACAGAGGAAATGAACATCGTGCAAGTGGTGCTACCTTTGCTGAAAACTGTGGAATTAGAGATGAATAATGTGAAAACATTCCAAGAGTTCTTCTCAAAGATGTTACATCTTTCGGTAGAGGTAATTTTCTTAATGGTTCTAGCCTGGTAGGATCCGGTCTTATCGTTCGATTAGCGATTAAATACCCCAAAAGATTGACTGATTTTGCAGAAAAAGTAGACTTTTTTTCGTTGATAGTCAAATTGTATCTATGAGCAGCTTCCATGAACTGTTTCAAATTCAAATCATGTTCAGCCTGTGTTCTTCCACAAACAGTGACATCATCCAAGTAGGTGTATGTGTCTTGGAGTTTTTCTGAACGAATAATTTCATCGATTACTCGTTGAAAAGCTGCGACACCATTTGTCACCCCGAATGGTATGCGCTTGAACTGGAAAAGTTGACCACAAGCTTCAAACGCAGTGAACAGTTTGTCCTCTTCTCGAATTGGGATCTGGTGGTACGCACTTTTTAAGTCTATTGTACTAAAAACTACATTATTTGCAACGCTATTCACAATATCGTCGATCCTAGGCAAAGGATATGCATCTAATAAAGTAAAGCGATTTATGGTCCTCGAGTAGTCAATAACCATTCTTTTCTTGTGGTTTTCATTACAAACAACCAAAGGCTGAGCTCTCCAGGGAGATGTGCTCGGTTCGATAATACCAGCTTGAAGGAGCTGACTAACTTCTTGCTCGATGAATTTTAAATCACTGAAGGAATGACGTTTCGATTTGATTGCAATTGGTTTACAGTCAGAACTGAGATTAGAGAATAAAGAAGCAGGCTGAACATAAGCTGCGGCAACGCTACATACCTTTAATGGGTCTTTGGATCCACCAAAATTAACCTGCAAACTTTTATGTTGATTTAATATATCATGTCCAATGATTATGTCTGCACACAAGTCTGTAAGAACTGAAAGATTTGCATTGCTGTATTTGTGACCCATAACCTCAAGTTCTACTTTACATAGACCTTTTATACTCGACGTCATAGACGTTGTAGCCATTGAAACTATACCTCGGGAAGGTACGATATTTAAAAACAACCTTTTTGCAACATTCTCACTTACAAAACTCAAAGTGCTACCAGTATCGATCAATGCGGAAACCATTTTACCATTAACCGTGGCGAAGACAGTGCTTTTAGCTAATCCTCCAGTTGTCGTGGCTAAATAAACAGATCCATTTATTTCCTTGCGTTCATAGCCTACTTTTTTCAAAACTTGATTCGGAACAGATTTGCAAACTTTCGCAAAATGACCCTGTTTACCACAAGAACGACACGTTACATCTCTGGCAGGACATTTTGTACGTGGGTGTTTAAAATTACCACAGTAAAAACATTTTTGATTTATAGCAGCTACAGTGCTATTGGGATTAGGTAACGATTCAGACTTGTTTGAATTGTTTGTATCATCTCGTACAGGCGGAACAGCATTAATTGAGGGCGGACAGTTAAAGGACAACGAGTTATGATGAGCTAACTCAAGAGATCTGGCCTGTTCGTAGGCATCTTTCAATGTTAAACTACATTTTTCTAAAAGTCGTTGCCGTATCTCTGATGACTGAAGACCTGATATAAATGCATCACGAATGAAATCGTCCTGGTTTTGCTCCGCTGTGACGGCTTTGAATTGACACTCCCTACTTAACTCCTTGAGAGCTTGGAGATATTGATCAACCGTTTCATCTGATAATTGGCTTCTGGTAGCAAGTTTGTGTCTAGCAAATATTTCATTAACCGGTTTGACATATATACTTTGTAGAGTTTGAATAGCTCCATCATACGTTTCACAATTAGATACATATTCATCTACATCTGAAGAAATGTAATTTACGAGAATTTTCAATTTATCTTCATCAGAAGTGGAAGGTTGAATGCTAGTGATAAAATTGTGGAAAGTCCTAAACCAATGAGTCCAAGATCTACTAGCATTGGGTGAATGAGGATCAGTACTAAATATGTCTGGTTTAAGAATCCTATCCATAACTATGTTAAATAAATTGTAATAATAGTAAGTGAAACAAATTAAACATAAATATGAATTAAACGTACCTTAAGTAAGGTTTTATTTAACATAGAAAAATGCATGAATTACATACTAAACAGAACACTGAATGTAAACAATAATTTTACAAAGTAAATAAAGAACATGTGATAAAATATACAATATGACACCTCCTCCGGTAAATCGCCTGCCTCTCCCTCGCGAGGAAGAGGACGGGGATGACTCCGGCGATCACCATCACAGCAGGCTCGGAGACTGTGCGGTAGGCCGAAGCGACCCGCAGAGCTCCTCGGCGCTGGACTTGGGCAAGCCGATCTCGAAAGACTCGCTTCTCGAGTGCGTGAGCCCATACCTCCGCCCCGTACAGCAAGACTGACTGGACGGCAGTCATGAGCAGGCGGCGCTTGCAGGAGCGAGGACCGCCGACATTGGGCATAAGCCTACCAAGGGCAGCGACACCCTTAGCGGCTTTGTCGGCGGCGCGCCGGATCTGCTCGCCGAGAGACAGTCTGCTGTCAACCATGACTCCCAGGTACTTTGCAGCAGGCTTAGTCTCGAGTGTGACGTCACCTATCTGCACCGGGAACACGGTGTTTATCCTCTTTTTGGTGAGGACGACGATCTCCGTCTTACTGATAGCCAGGGACAAGCCGTGATCTCGCATCCACCCGTTGACCTTGGCCATTACCACGCTGAGCCTCAGTTTTGCCTGCTCGACGTTCCTCGCAGCGATCAAGGCAGCGACGTCGTCAGCATAGCCAACGAGGCGGGTCTCATCGGGCATGTCTAGCCTCAGCAAACTGTCGTAAGACACGTTCCAGAGATCTGGTCCGAGAATGGACCCCTGCGCAGCCCCGGAAGTGATGGGAATGCGCCGCTGGCCTTCGGTCGCGTCGTACAACAGAACGCGGTCTGACAAATACGCCTCGATCATACGCAGGAGGTAGGAGGGAACTTGGAATGTATGCTCAAGCGCCCACAGCATATCGCTCCACCTGGCGGAGTTGAAAGCGTTCTTCACGTCGAGCGTGACGAGAAGGACCACGCGGCGCGACCAGTGGTTGTGGTCCTCCGCCCTCCGCACTGCCTCAACTACCTCCTGAATAGCGTCGATGGTGGAGCGACCGGATCTGAAGCCGTACTGCTGCGGGGACAAGTCCCCCGCAGAGACGATGGCCTCGGTCAGCCTGACGCGCAAGAGCTTTTCAAGCACTTTCCCGGCCGTATCGAGCATACACAGGGGTCGGAAAGAAGAAGGGGTCCCAGATGTGCTCTTCGCCTTGGGGATAAGAACAAGGCGGGCTACCTTCCACGAAGAAAAGAAAACGCCTTCCGCCAGACACGCGTTGAACATATCGAGCAGAAGCCTTGGATTCACCTCTGCAGCGAGCTTGAGCACCTCCGCCGGAATGCCATCGGGACCGGGCGCTCTTCTGGGTCGTAGGGATCGGACGGCGGCGATGAGTTCCTCTTCCCAGAAAACTGGGAAGGCGCCTACCTCTCCGAATTCCCTGACTGGCCGAACTGGGTGGCTGGGAAACAGTGTATCGACGACGGCGGCCATGGCTTGTGGTTCCATGACCGCAGGCGGTGAGCGAGCCCCTAGCTTCTGGGTTACAAGTTTGTAGCCCGTCCCCCAGGGGTCGTTGTCGATATCCTGACACAGCTGCTTCCAGCACCTGACTTTACTCCGGTTGATGGCACCGCGGAGCTCTCGGCGGGCCGCTCTGTACTCAGCCGATCTGGCATTTGCATCAGCTCAAAAAAACAAACAATTTAGTATTTTGAATCACTGCTCTATTTCCATTGGTTATCGAGATATCGCTAGTGGTAAACACAGTACGTTGTCCCAATGTTAACCTTGTGGGAAATAAATAATATTCTATATCTTGCTTATTTCTCAACATATATGAATGAAACTTGGTATGTGGCTTCACCTAGTTAATATCTACTGAATTATTGTAAAAAATCTCTAAATTTAACATCTCCATGGCAGCATACCTGCATACTCATTTCCTATGTTATTCTTATGGTGGAAATTGTTGAGTCCTTATTATAGGATTTAACTTGATATTACTTGATTTTAGGCTCCAATTAAATGATTTATTTAAGCTTTTAAATTCACTGACTATGCAGGTCCGCTGCAACGGGTGTATTTTTCTATTTGAATTTCATGGTTCATTGGGTTTTTTTCGTAAAAACATAGTTATATTATTAACATTGCCAATGTGGTATGGTGATTCACTTACCGTATTAACAAAAAAACTTATACGTTGAATGGTGATTCACTTATCGTATTGACAAAAAAAACTTACACGTTGACACATATAGGATACACGTTAACAACTGATAATAATTTTACCATGTCGTTATATACAGGGTGAGTCTCTACTGACTACATTAATTTTAACAGTTGATTCTACTCATTAAATAGAACACAAAAATACATATAACCCCATATCTGACTTTAACCGTTTAGCTGTCATGGCGTATTTTGTGATTTTTTAGAATTACACGACTTTGTACTTTTAGTTTGACAGTAAAAACCAAACTAATGTATGTGTGACATTGAAATTAATACCATTTGAAAGATAATTAAATTTCCTTCAAATTAAACATAGTACCCAAGTAATAACTCCTTATAAAAGGTTTATAAAATAACTTCAAAGTTAAAAATTGTTGTTTTCAGAATGTTTCCTTTAAAATTCAAGGTTCAATTAAACCAGTTAAATTTGCCGTTTTCCTATGTCCAATTACATAAAAAAACCTCCTTATTTATTTATGTTTAAAATTATGTATAAATATTAAGGGGTCATAAGAGGGAAAATTTGAGAATTTCATAAAAATGTTGTTAAGGTACATAATCAGGATTGACATCATCATTCGATATTGGCTCTAAACACCAAATTTATTATTACTGTATTTGTCTCCTATTTCTTTACCAGCTGAAACTGTTGACTAAATCAGCTGACTGGGAATTACAATAGACAATAGTAATAATCAGCTGATTTTTCATTGCTTTATTGTGTAACTGTTTATTCATGTTCTTTTCAATTGTGCACTCCAAGTAAAACGCAACTGATGTCATTAATGATAGGTATCGTTGTTGTTTCGAGTTGTCATGTTTACAAATGAAGAATAGGTGGACATTATTGTGGTTTACGGGTTCTGTGACTATAATGCAGCGGGAAGCCGTCACGATTACTAGCAGATATCCAAACAGAAGGCTTTTGAATTAACGCAGAGGTCGTAAAAGTGTAAAATGCAGGTTTTTTTCATAAGAATGTTGTTATGGTCGAATTGGTCCTAAACATCAAATAAATTACTGTAAATCTGTATTTTCTTTAACAGCTGAATCTTTTAACTAAATTAGCTGATTGGGGATTCCAATAATTAATTGTGATCAGCAGATGTTATATGAAAAATAAACACTTTATTTATCATATGTTTTACATATACTTGGTGTGTCATCTGTCAACCGGTTTCATCATTTTAGGAGATTTTCAAAGTGTCCACTGTTTACCCTGATACACATGCGAAATCTCTTCCTAAATTCCCTCACAGTCGCCTTCAAGTTCAGTTCATTAAGTAGAAGTTCACAAGCTTTCAAAATCCTGTTCCTTAACTCTTCTACGTTTCGAACTGGTTTGCGAAAAACCTGTAACGAGGTGCCCCCAGACTTAGTAGTCAAGGGGCAATGAGGTCTGGAGACCACGGAGACCAGGCGATTCTTCCTCATCTTCCGGTCCACAAGTCAAAAGTATCACTGATGTGCTGACGGACCTCAACGCTAAAGTGTGAGAGTACTTCGTCTCCTTGGAAGATAATACACTGACGAAAATCCGGGTCTTCAAGGAGCGATGGTAATGTTTCAACAAGAAAGTCCAGGTACTGAATGCCAATTAAGGCTGTTCGAATGTCGAAATAAGGTCTTATGAGCCAACTTTCAATGCGTCCGATCCAGACGTTTAATTTAAACCTTACATGATTGGAAGATTTATGTACCAGGAACAGCGATGCACGTTAACAAAGGTAAGTTCATTCAGAAGCCTTCTGTTTGGATAGCGGCGACGGTAATCGCGACGGCTTTCCACTGCATTTTTAGTAACAGAACCCGTAAACCACATAATGTCAACCTATTCTTCATTGGTAAACGAAATGACAACTCGAAACAACAATGATATTTATCATTAATGACATCAGTTGCGTTTTACTTGGAATGCACAATTGAAAAGAACATGAATAAACAGTTACACAATACAGCAATGAAAATTCAGCTGATTAATATTATTGTCTATTGTAATTCCCAGTCAGCTGATTTAGTCAACAGTTTCAACTGATAAAGAAATAGGAGACAAATACAGTAATAATAAATTTGGTGTTTAGAGCCAATATCGAATGATGATGTCAATCCTGATTATGTACCTTAACAACATTTTTATGAAATTCTCAATTTTTTCCTCTTATGACCCCTTAATATTTATAGATCATTTTAAACATAAATAAATAAGGAAGGTTTTTTTATGAAATTGGACATAAGAAAACGGCAAATTTAACTGGTTTAATTGAACCTTGAAGTTTAAAGAAAAATTCTGAAAACAACAATTTTTAACTTTGATGTTATTTCATCAACCTTTTATAAGGAGTTATTACTTGGGTACTATGTTTAATTTGAAGGAAATTTAATTCTCTTTCAAATGGTATTAATTTCAATGTCACACATACATTAGTTTGGTTTTTACTGTCAAACTAATAGTACAAAGTCGTGTAATTTTAAAAAATAACAAAATACGCCATTACAGCTAAACGGTTAAAGTCAGAAATAGGGTTATATCATTTTTGTGTTCCATTTAATAAGTAGAATTAAATGATAAAATTAATGTAGTCAGTAGAGACACACCCTGTATATATTTGTCCAAAACAAACAAATTAATTCTATAAGAATGGCCCTGTCTCCCTTGGTTTTCTGCATATTCGTCGAAAGTACTTTTTTACAAATATACTAATAACTCGAGTTTTATGCACGAATGCAAAATTGAATTGGTGAATGTGTATTGCAGGGCCAAAAGTAATTATGATATTTAATTTTTTCTCTGTAGCAATTTCAAGATGGCAGCCTAATCTAGAAGTTTGTGGAAACCATCATAGGCAGAATATAAGTTTGACAACAAGTTTGCCAAAAACCGATGAATTCAAAGATGAATCAAAATGACACTGTAAAACTCTTTACCTCTAAGATAGTGTATTAAATTATACTTTATTTTTAAAATTGGCAGCGTTAAACGACACCGTGCGATGTGTGTTTTAGGCTTATTTTTCTAAAGATTGGGAACCGTGTAAAATTTTATTTCCTCTAAATATTAAACATGTATAACTCCTTAGTTATATCACAAAGTCTTAGTTTTTAATGAAACAAATGAGGTAGACAAATTAAAGCAAATATATTTAATGACTTTATATGCTTTGACATTCACGGTCAAATTGAAAACCATCCCACTAATAATTTATGTTACACACCGTAAATAAAGGATTACGTTTAAGTCATATTGTTACATTAATTATGATAAATATTGATGACGATATATGTAGTAAAGCGATTCCCTTTAACATCTGAAAAGAAAAGAAAAATCCTCAAGAATTACACAGTAACTAATAATTCAAAAAATTAGATTCCTTCAAATGTCCACACAAACTTGCTCAACAAATTGCAGGCTCTAAAAGCGATTTATTTGAAGTTAAAAACGGTTCTATACCTTGTCATTTCATTTGCTTTCCAATTTTTCATTTTAATTTTGTTTCAGATCGTGTGATGCAAATAAGATCGTGCTGCTAAGTCAGTAGAGCGGAAAATCAGGAGAGGAGGTAAATAAAATTAATGTTAAAGCATTAGTCTTATCTTTGAGCCACAACGCGAGGTGGGGACTGACTGAGTAGATCCCAGGCGTTGAGGCTCTTGTGTCTTCTCTGGATACATTACAATGAACACAGAACTATATATGTACGGAAAACATTGATTTGAAATTGCCAAGTTTAAGGTTTTAAATCAATACGCGTAGTATACGGTACTACTGTGATGGCCCTGACGGCACACGGTTGTAGTATGTTTGCAGTAACCGAGTACATTCTTGATTTCTGTTTGCCAGAAAAACTTGCAGAATTATTTCCATTAAAGATAACATAAAACTATTATGTTATTATTATGCTCATTGACAATAATGAAAATTATACGGATAATATAACCTGGGTATACTCAGGTAAATAAAACTTAGTTTTAGAGAGTACCATTTTGGTTAATAGGTTATAGATAAAGAGAAAACTCATTATCTATACCCATTTAAATTACATTCGTATTTTTATAAAATATTTTCCCCTACCTGCTATGCTTAGGTGATTTTTAGCGAATTTCCGTAGTAATTATTCGGACGAGTTCGAAAACCAGCATGGTCGGACCTTCGCAAGGGGGTAGGAAGGGGGAACAACTCACAAAAAGTTTTTTATTTGGAATTTTTTCCTTGCCGTCAGCCAGCCCGACACCGACACCTCCTCTATGTCGCCAACACAATACGACATGTTGTTGTTGTTGTTGTTGTTGTTGTTGTTGTTGTTGTTGTTGTTGTTGTTGTTATTGTTGTTGGTGTTGTTGTTGCAGGATGAGGTCGGAGCCCGGAGTGACGCTGGATGTGGAGGCCAGCACAGGCTGTTGCTGGGACTCCTCTGCTGCCAGCCAGCCCGACACCGACACCTCCTCTGTGAGTTCCTTTTCTCTCAACCTTCTGTGACAATGGTGTTCTTTTCGTTGATGAGAATGGTGTATTATTCCGGTGTATTTGTGAGCCTGAAATTTATTATTTCCAAAACACGGTATACAACTTATCTCTCTTCGTTCGATACTCCCGAGTACCTAACTTGGGCCGGGCTTACTCGTCTACGTAAGCATTGTTTTCAACATATTTGAAAAGCAGTCCTAGTTTAAACCTTTTTTCATTACTCAAAAAAAGTAACATTTATTTCCAAAAAATTATTTATAATTGCTTAAAACGTTGTGTGAAATAATAATCCCCACATAAGTAAACTGCTCGTGTATGGGAATGAGCCGTGTCCATCACACATCGATGCAAAAAAATCATAAAATATTTTTTTTAATAAGATGCTTATTTTTTTGTATTTGTGATGGATGAATACTTAAAATCCGATGACACAAAGATGTAGGATGATAAAAACCTTTTAGCGAATTTCCCCTATAGGGAAGAAGCTATTACCGTAGGTCTCATGATAAGACTTAAGCTCGGGACCATGGTCCCGAGTGCACTATAACTTTTCGTTTTGGGGCCCCCAGAAGCAAAAAACACTATTCGTTTGAATTTATGTATATATCTATGTGTCTGTTAGCACGATAGCGGCCGCAAAAATGGTCCGATCTTTATGAAATTTGGTACGGACATGTAAAGTGGTAAAACAATTGGACGAGTTCGTGAACCAGCCCAATCGGACCACCGGAAGGGGGAGTAAAGGGGGATAAACCCCCCCAAAAATGAATTTTTTAAATTTTTTACATAGAAATATAAAATTTATCGAATTTTTGTGGGCACCATTGAATTCAGCTCAAAAAAACAAATAATTTGGTATTTTGAAACACTGCTATATGTCTATTGGTTACCGAGATATTGAAAGTGGCAAACTCAGTACGTTGCCCCAATAACCTTATGGGAAATAAGTAAAATTCTATATCTCGCTTATTTCTCAAGATATCTCAATAAAACTTGGTAAATAGCTTCTTCTAGTTCAGATCTACTAAATATTGAATTAAAACCACCCAGTTTTAATATACCTGTAGCAGCACACCTGCATACTCATTCCCCATGTTATTTTTATGGAGTTTACAAAAACATGTCAAATCTCGCTATGTTGGATTGAGATATGTTGTTTTGCATTTGAAATTCGCTGAGTATGCAGGTATGCTGCAACGGGGGTATTTATTAGTTTTCTTTACTTTACCTTTTGAAAATCTTCGTTTATGGTTTATTCAGACACCGTGGAGCCCACTTCGATTGACGTGGTTCAGATCACCCCCTAAGACTTTAATGTATTTGATACCCACAGTAGCCGTATCACCAATAGTTGCGTTGGGCTGGCGATCGGCCGAGGCCACGTTAGTTGTCACGAACATTATCCTGATTTACGTTACAGAATATTATTAAATTGAATAATAAATTGGTACATTAATTCTGTTACTGTATAACCCTACACCATTGTGACAATTTTGTTCATACTTTTTCTTTAAAGCATGCTTCTATTTTACTTTCACGTTTAGTATAGACAATTATATTTCCTTTTAATAAACTGATAGCCGAAGAGAAGTATTACTTAGATATTATTACTTAGATATAACTAAAAAATAAATTATTATTTTTCATATCATGTATTACTTGACATGAAAGAATTTACAGTATTAATAAAGACAATACTTGGCTTAAAAGGTTTTTAAGAAACCATCCCAATTTTTTTATTATTACCAAGACAGATAAATTATTTTCTGAAACCGAATTAAAATTTGAATAATTACTTTTAAATATTAAAAAATATTGTTTTGAAAAGCTAAAATCAAATAAAATCTGCTTTGAAATATATCGCTGAGCCGGTTAGGATGATCTCGAGTAAATTCAAATATTTTGGATGCTTGTTATAGATAAGTGACGAGACGTCGAGTCTAACGGAAGCGTTGTCTACAAGAGGTCGCATTTCCGGATCCGGGAGTAATGCTGGCCGGAAACGGAAGCCCATCCTAAACGCGAGGGAGAAGAATATGAGAAGGCTAGAGAGCAACGAGCGGGAACGGATGAGAATGCACAGCCTAAATGATGCCTTCCAGGTAATTCAGTGTTCAAATATTCATTTCAAATAGTGTATTTGTATAAGCGTGTGCTCTTTTCCTTGTTTGATGCTTTTAAATTATCTTAAATTTTAACTTTATTGTACACATTAGGTTCTTTACACATTATATATTTTTATTACAGTTACTTAACATTTCATAAATATTTATGGTCACATCGTTTCTACTTAACTATTTAGCGGAATTATCTGAACTTAGTATAACTTAGACAGCAAAATATTAAACAGAAAGAGCGCTACGACTTAATTTCAACCCCTCAGAAACAGCGCTGACGACGACGACCCTCTTTGAGTAGCAGCATTCATTAAAAAAGCAAAAATATACAGTTGAGGTATTTCAGCTGAGTAAATAAGGGCGATTACTTCTTTTCCGGTCAAATATTTATGTTTGGGGTTTAATTAAAAAGTTTATCTTTTTTACATAATATATGCAACTGCATTCGAATATTAGACCCTTTACGGTTTTGTGGTTTTTGATTATCTCTCCCTAAACATATCTTATTATTTCAATTACAAAAAACAAATGATTATTGCCAAAGTTGAATTTAGATTCAAGCCTTTCTTACCAAAAACCTCATAACTGAAAAGCGATCCTAAGCAACCACCCATAAAACTCATAACCAGCTGATAATAGAGCTGAAAAATAAATAGGAACAATAATAAATATGATGCTTCTCGTGTTATTATGTTTAAAATATTGTAGGTTGCGTACCTTTCAGTCAAACTGTTCTATTAAGCCTTAAAAACTATGTATATTTCGAGGTGTAAAATCACATCTTCATGCTACACAAAAACATTAACACATAACTCGTAAAATATTAAAATTGTTTTTCATTTAAAAACAATGAAGATCTATACACAACAAGTTTTATACAGACGCTTTTACAACTCTAAAGATTTTACATGTGCCGGCCGGCGATAGACTCCGACTCAGATAGTCACTAGTCAAAATCCAGGTGGAGTCTATCGCCGGCCAGCATATGTACAGTTTTTTAAGTAGTGTTTGTAAAAATGCCCGTATATAAAACTAAACTTCATTGTTTATAAATGTAAAACAATTTTAATACTTGACATGTTATGTGTTAAAGTTTTTGTGTAACCTGAATGTAGGATATTACATTCCGAAATGTACACAGTTTTAGCGAATTTCCCCTATAGGAAAGAAGCTATTACCGTAGGTGATTTAAGTGGACCATTACAATTTTTCGTTTTGGTGCCCCCAGATACCAACAACACCATTCGTTCAAATTTATATATATATATATAAATATATGTGTGTGTGTGTGTGTGTGTGTGTGTGTGTGTGTGTGTGTGTGTGCGTGTGTGTGTGTGTGTGTGTCTGTGAGCAAGATAGCGCTGCAAAAATGGTCCGATTGGAATGAAATTTGGCACAGACGTGTAAAGTAGTCATTGTTCGGACGAGTTCGAAAACCAGCCCGATCGAACCATCAGAGGGGGGGGTAAAGGGGGATAAACCCCCAAAAATAGGTTTTTTGAGTATTTTACATAGAAAAATTAAAATTATCAGATTTTCGTTAGCACCATTGAATTCAGCTCGAAAAAAACAAACAATTTAGTATTTTGAATCAGTACTCTATGTCCATTGGTTACTGAGATGTCGTAAGTGGTAAACACAGTACATTGTCCCAATGTTAACCTTATGGGAAATAAATAAAATTCTATCACTTACTCCTCAATATATCTTAATAAAACGTGGTTTGTAGTTTCATCTAGATGATATCTAATATATTTTAGTTTAACATCCCCTAAATTTCCATTTAGTGGCAGCAAACCTGCATATCTATTCTCCATGTTGGTCTTACAGAAAATAAAAAAAATATTTTTTTCTTCCTTATTTCTTGACATATTTTTACAAAACTTGGTATATGGCTTCTTCTAGTTAAGATCTGCTAAATATTGAATTAAAACCACCTACTTTTAACATATCTGTTTCAGCAAACCTGCATACTCATTCCCCATGTTATTCTAATGGAGACTACAAAAAGATGTCATATCTTGCTATATTTGATCTAAATATGTTTTTTGCACATTTGAAATTCGCAGAGTATGCAGGTCTGCTGCAACGGGGGTAAACTTAATAGAACTGATTGACTGAAAGGTACGTAGCCTAGAATATTTCAAAATAACTGTTCAAGAGGCGAAAGAATAATGAATAAATTATTATGTTTGTTTGTTAGCTTTTGTTGTTTGAATCATTTCTATTATAATTTCCAGTCGCTGCGAGAGGTGATACCGCATGTCAAGAAGGAGCGAAGACTGTCAAAGATCGAGACCCTGACTTTGGCCAAGAACTACATAATGGCCCTGACAAACGTCATATGTGACATGAGGTAGCTGGTTGACATGCTGAAACAATGTAATGTAACTTTATCTACGACCATTGCAATAATCACCAATATCAATTTTACAACTAATGTCATAATGAGGTCCATTATTAAAACAAATACAAACCGGTTGCATAAAGTTGACATTGTGAAACTGATGTCACTTTATGATACAGGTTCTAGACCAATGGGAGCGCGCATTTGACGAAATTAGTGTCATAATGACAATTACGCAATTCGCACATCAGCTGATTGTTGCATTACGATTCATGTTTGAGTTGACTTATCCCATCAGCTGATTGTTCCACAACGATTCGTGGTTAAGTCTGCTTGTGTGCCTAACCTCAAATTTGAGTTGACCTATTCCATCATTAGTATAAGTCATGAGTTTTGTTTAACTTCGGGGAAAATTTTGTCGTATATTGTTGGTCGTAGATAAAGTAGTGTATGCAACGATTGTATTATGCCTTTAAGCCACTCGTGAGATATTTAGAACACTCACTTCGCTCGTTTTCTAACTTACATCTCACTCATGGCTTAAAGACATTCATAATACCATCGTTGCATTAAATACCACTGTATTAGAATTCAGACCTAATGAAGATCACGTCTAGCTTCAGTATAATATAGGCACTCGGTTCAAATAACAAGTAAACATTTTGACTCACCCGTTGTACTTGCCCTGACTATTTGGCACTGTCAAGAGCATTGAAAATCTAGTATTTAAAAGGAACACTTTTTTAGTCTTTACATTCTTTATAAAAACAGTTCATGATTGGAAATTACGGAATGTTCCTTTAGAACAAGAGATCATAAAATAAACTTGCATTATTGGAATGTAGCATGTTTTTTAAAATATTTTACTATTGTAGGACTTGTGAAGTTGAAAACTGAATGAGGCATTCCGACTGTGGGATTATGTTGCAAAGGGCTGTGTCCTCTCGGACAAAAGTTCCAAAAGAAGCCATCAGCAAACCAACGAAAGCTCAATCAAAGTATAAGACAACATTTTTAAAAAATCTAAAAAAATTAATTTTTTTACAAATTTAAAAAAGTATCTCAACATTAAAAAGCATTAGATCTAAAAGCTCTAGTGAAATGAACCTCTGTCAATACAAATTAGAGATGATTCAAAAACTGCTGATTACCCCATTGCAAAAACTGGAACACGTTTTTGCCAAGTAAATGATTTCCACTGTTTGAGAATGCAAAAATCAATTCTTCGTTCAAGAGAAGAAACGAAGCTGGTATTATCAACTCTAAAAACGTTTCATTACAAAAGAATTTTTAAGTGTTGTACAGGTTTAGGAATCTAGAGGCACGGTCGTGTCTCGTCGCCAAGTCCACCAGCAGACGACGAATGAACGACGTGAGTGACTATATTAACAGCGCAGATTAGGAGCCGATTTTTCACTTTTCAAAAAAGAAAATTAGAGCCTTGATTTAATATAACTTCGCTTCAACATAATAAACTGGCCAAAAAAACTTAAAAAAACACGACAGTTTGTTTTAAATACTTCTATTAAGTTAATAATAAACGTTAAAAGTCACCAAAAAAGTTACCGGTTTTGCACTTTTGAACGAATTCTCCACCTCGATTTGTTCAGAAAGCCTAGCGACTTTATTTCTCATCAGAATTGAATGAAACTTCACACTCACTCTTATTTTTTCTCGTAGTAGTGCCTTTTGATAGTCTAAACAAAGTTTGAAAGCACTAGATATCAAAACTAGTAACTTTTTAAATTTTCATTTCAAATCTTCGTTGACATTTCAAATGTAAACAAGCTTAGTCCACGAAGAAACTATTTCGTCAGAAAAACTTTGATCAGCTGGTAAGTTTTAAGCGTATTGGAGAGGACGGTAGGACAGGAGATACGCTTGATTTGTTTAATTTATTATTTCTTTATATTGTGATAGGTTTATTTTTTCAACTATTATTTCAGGGTTCTGTACCAATGAAACCTATTTATATAGTTTTACAAAATACCTATATAAATTATAATGAATGTGTGTCTTATATAGTCTGTTTCCGTTTTACCCAACCTAAAATCATGTTCAAGATTCGAATCGTTTTAAATTTATGTCAAAGAATGGTATTTCATTACTAAATTACTAAAGTCTGCCAAAATGAAAGGGCCGGTTTTCATCAACAAAGTCATCGTCACAGTACCTCCAGTAAATATTCTAATCTCCTTGTTTGAACAGAAGCAATATCAGCTGTTTGCGGAAAATTTGTCAGGTAAAAAAGTACAGATTCATACATTAACTATAATTAATGACTTCTATCACGTATAAATACGAAGTTTGGTTGCAGACGCAAGTAGGCCTAATCTTACAAAGGTAGAAAACGGCAATTCAACTCTTAAACATTTTATATTTAAAGATGAGTTTATTCACAAACTGGAAAAAGTCAAAGATTATAGTCATAGCGCCGAATGTTTTATAAGGTCTATCATAAGAAAATCCTAATTCAAGAATTATCCAAAGTTTGGGGGTTCATGATTTTGTCACAAAGTATGTCCACTGGTGGTAGAGCGAGGAACATCGATCCCCAGCACCCAGGGTTAAATCTCGCCAATAAATAATAGCAATTTGTTTTGTGTTAATACCACAACCTTTCGGTTGCATGCATATTAAGCTGAATATCTGCAATGCATGTCCATTGTAACTACTAATCCTGGTCCTAAGAATACCCAAACAGCCAAGGGTTAAGTACCGTTTGCATCTAGAGTTTCATTGAATATTGTACTTATAGGTTAAACACATAAACAGCTGTTTCAAGTTAATTAATTTCAATTCCATTGGCTGTATACTACAGCGCCTTATCATAGCCACACTAGTGCGGCCTTGTTTATATCCTATGCGATCCAGCATCTGGTAAATAATATTTATTTGGTTTTTAAAATTCTGATAATGTATCGTACTATGCAAATGCAAAAATACAGTGTATTTTAAACTGCCAACTTATCACAACCTCCATAACAAACTATGCCATTGATTCCCCTATGATTAAATTAGCCATATCCCACCAAAAAACGACCAAATTTTAAGTCCAATAAATATCAGAAATCAGTTCGGACCTCCTTTTAACGCAATCGAACAACAAGATTGTGCTGAATTTTTCATTCAACTAATAACATTGTATCAACCCCTTGAATTTCATTTAAAATATATGCTAAAAATTACGACAACATGTTCAAACTGCAACCACAATGTGTATGTAAATGCGAGTAACTTTATTTTTCCAATTTCAATTCCTCACAACACTAAAAAAGCAAATTTGAAGAATTATTCATCCGTCAGTGTGAAAAATGGCAACCAATTGTGGACTCAAAGTGTACCTATTGTTGCAACCGCAACTACTTACAAAATACCCACGTCGCAGCAAACCTGCATACTCAGCGAATTTCCAATTACAAAATATCCAGTAATTAATCCATTAGGCTATTAAAAAAAGAAAAATAAACAAGTGATATATTTATATATTAAAATTATAGCTATTATAGCTTGTTTTACAAACCCTTTCTAAAAAATATTGGTAAATGACTTAGATGACAAAACACAAAAATTTCATATAATGAAGTAGGCAAGAATGTTTATTTTTTAAATTATATTAACATAAAATTGTTTAAGAACCAAAATTCTATTCAATAAATTTATAAACTGAGAAATTACTCAAAGCGATTCCTTGAATACCTCAGTAGAGAGTAAATGGGAAATTGACTAAGCCAACATTCTGCTGCCCTATTACTATAAAAACAGGGGGAAAATGAGACCTATGGACTTAGAGGAATGATTTAAAATACCAAATTGTTTGTTTTTTCGAGCTAAATCCAATAGTGCAAACAATAATTGGAAAAACTCAAAAAACCCATTTTTGGGGGGTAAAATCGAGCCTTTACCCCACTTAGGATATGTCGATCTGGCTGGTTTACGAACTCGTCCAAGACAATCTAGTTTTACATGTCTGTACCAAATTTTGTTGCGATCGGAGGATATTTACGAGAGTTATCGTGCTTACAGACACTCAAAAAATGAAAATTCTATTTCCCATATAAGCTCATGTTAAATTTTGAAACAAATCGTGATGTTTTGCTGGTAAAAATGCGTTTTAACAATAAACTCACTTCATATCCAGAAAGTACACGTAAAAAGCTGACAAATAATATAAATATTAATATGATTGCTGAGGTTACCCTGAACGGATATTTTTTGTCCATTCTGTTCTGTTAAAACGACGGTAATAGCTTATTTCTAAGGAAATTCGCTAAAACAATAATTTCAAGCAAAAGTAACTATTTGATTTTTCAATTACAACTTCGGAATTCATTCAACATGAAAATTACAAATCTTCTCATACCAGGGCTTAAAAATACAGAAATTAAAATAATTGTAAACACATTCAAAGTGAAACATGCTATATTAAATTTAGGAGAAACTACAAAATGTGGTTATTATATTTCACTAGTGGCTTGAAGGGGCTAAACGCCCCTAATAAGAAGAAATTCAAACGATCCTCAGTTAATGTATAGTACCATTGACAATATATAATCAATGATAGTACCTGGTGGACCGCGCCTTGCTCGGTGTTATTTCATATTTACCAGTTCATCCAGTTACTATAAAATATTTTGACGTCATAAAACTGATAAATATAAACCTTTTTTATTGCTCCATGGACTCTTCATCCCATTTGCTGTATTTTCCCTTGATGGCTGTAGATACCAAACAGCTGTTATGATTACTTCGTTTGTTTACACTTTCCTTGTTTATTTTCGTTGCTATCACGGCAACCCATAAGGCCAATGTTAGAATTTTACAACTTTAAAATTCTATTTATTGCGTTATTAGATTTTCTCTGGCCAAGTAATCTGCATAAAAGACGTTTTTGAGTCATAAATTACTTATTTACAGACTTTGAAGGAAATTATCGGAGCCGTTTTTAAGATAATTGTGCAAGCAAGCAAACAAGCATACAAGCTCAATAACATTACTCATATAAGAGTATAGGATAGGATACGCCAAGGACGAAATACCCTCATAGCAAACTGGCTCTTAAATCTACTATTTGTTAGATATAGCTCATGGTTTTCAATCAAATTTCAGCATCACATGTTTTATGTAAACAAAGCTGTCGTTTTTAGGTCCCAGTGCAGATATTTTACGTTATTTCTTGTTTTTTGGAAAATTTCAAGCAATTTCAGTATCTTTCCCGCCATCACGGTAGAGGTACCTTTAATTTGAGCCCACTGGCCCACTCCCATCTTTCTACGACTTGCCAAATCTTTCTAAATCTTATTTGTACCTAAATATCAAGAAGTGACTATATGGCGCAAAGAATGTTTACGTAATATTATTTTTAAAAGACCGCCTAAAACATCTGTGAGAACAACTAGAATACATCGGTTATTGCATTCAAACTATATACTGTCTATATTAAATATTTATTTATTTTATTTATATAAAGATTTACTTTAAATGTTATATTTTACTATATTTATCTATTAAAAAAACAGTGATATCATACCCAAAAACACAAAGTGTTGAAGGGTCGCCAAGCCCTAAAAATATGTGATATCAAAGTGCATACCAAGTCAATTTAATTTCCTGTAGCCCAACAATGTTCATTAGAATACATAATTAAATTTGTTTTAATGCTATTGTTCTGAATACTGATTATAATTCTTCTACATGTACTTGGCCAGCAGCTTATGAATTTATATATTTATGTTAAAAGTCTTCTATGTAGGTCACTTTGGAAAATACAAACGTATAACTAATTTAGTGTCTGTTAAGCTGCTGGCCAAGTACATGTAGAAGAATTATAATCAGTATTCAGAACAATAGCATTCAAACAAATTTAATTATGTATTCTAATGAACATTGTTGGGCTACAGGAAATTAAATTGACTTGGTATGCACTTTGATATCACATATTTTTAGGGCTTGGCGACCCTTCAACACTTTGTGTTTTTGGGTATGATATTAAATAACAATTATAAATCAATTAAAACAATACATATTATTTTTGTGCTCTATTATGTTACGTTGTTTTTTGTTTTTCTATAAAGCTATTTGGAGTCTGAAACATTATGTTTTTAACGGTTATTTGGTTTTCATAATTAATCGCATAGCTTGGCCAGTTTAAACGTAGAACAGAGGAAGTGACTTGTCTGTATTAACTCATTGCTATGCATAATTTTAATTTATTTTCCAATTATAACTTCTTTTCCTACATTACATCACGGTTTCGTTTCTCTCAGACTTATTTCCATCTTTCTTTCATTTGTCCTAATCTTTTCCGAAGTAGAATTTTATCTTACTCTATCTTAATCTGCTCTTATCCCACTCGTATCTCATTTAAAGTTATGTGGTGTTTAAGGGGAGAGGAGAGCCCCTACGAGAACCACCTCCCGCCGGCCGCCTCCCCCACCCCCTCCACCACCGCCGGCGACGACAAGAGCTTCTACGACTTCGAGTAGTTCCGACGCTCGCCGTCGCCGCGCCACTGAGAACATAGACTTCAACATTGTAACTACGTAGGCTAAGTAACCTCGGACCCGACAGCTGGAAACGGACCTGTGCTAGAGCAGAAATTTAATTTGTTGTTGTTTTGACCAGACACCATGCCCAACATTAACGGCAAGAGGTTATTTTGTAAAGATAATGAAGTGAATGTGATTTTAGCTCATGTTTTGTTAAAATATGTTATGATGATTGTTATTATAGGAAAGGGAAAGATATTAGTTTAGCGTAAACTTTTTGTTCTGTAGATAAGTATATTTTTTTTTAAATCTATAATATCAATACAGTAGTCGGTCCCTTAGTATGACACAATTAGGAGATAGCTACAATTTATGAAATTCATCATATATGAATCGTGAATTTGAAAAACCCCATGACATTTTTTACTAAATTCGTTTTATTAATGAAATGTGAAGTTCTTATGTAAATGCATCTTTTTGTGCAATAACCACATAAGTCCAACACTCATACACTCTTTTAATCTAGCTGAGAATTTTCCATTTGTTTTAAGAACACCACAAGTAACAGCGAACGAATTTTGTAAAAAATGTCACTTATGGGGTTTTTCAAATTCGCGATTCATATAAGCTGTTGAGTTATATGTATAGAATTTTCACTCTAGTCAAACATAATTTTTTCTCGCTTCGAAAAAGAAATCAATTAATGTGCCAAAACCATGTGATTGAAATGTTATACTTATTGTGAGTAAACAACGTTTTTAAATGTTTGTGGATGGACACCTCCATTTATTGTTAGATGTAGCTTTGTGTTTTAAAACTGTTTCAGTGAATTTAATCACTCTTTAAAAGCATTTACCTCATAAATTGATTGTGCTTTTTAAAATAAAAAACTAGATCTTTAAAATTCAATACTCCTGTAAGAGTAACTTTAAGAATCAATATACAAATATCAACTGCATAACTTGTACAAATGATTATAAAATGTAAAGTTTTTTTACGTTTTAGTTGTTTATAAGAACTATAACTATAGGAAATTTTGTTTATATGGTATACTACAACTCAGTAAATTTCATTATGTCACTGTTAATATATTTTAGATTATAATTAACGTTGATTCTCTTTAGAATATGTTAGTTATCTACATGAAGAGGAGTTCAGCCTTATTTATATTAAGGTTTTCCTTAATGGGTACATAATGGGGAGACCATTTCACTTTTAGGGCTGCTCTGTGCCGTAAAGAGTTGTTTAATCAGAAGCCACTTTTATGATTGGTTTAATGTAATTCTGAGAGTCCTAACATGTGGTATACTTTTAAAATAAGATTTTACATCACAATATATTGTAGATATTTGTGATTAATGTTTCGTTGTTAGTAGTTAGGCTTGAAAGTTTATATATGTTTCAAAATTGAATCTTTTAGTGTAATGTGATCTTTTAGTGGAATTTATAGAAAAATTAGTCTTTACTGACTGGTTAGACTAGGCGTAATGTCTACTATGGGTTGAGGGTAGGTGTGTGCTCTCTCTCGATGTCGTCTTCTTCCTTAATTATTTATGAACCCTGTTTGCCTTAAAGGGTAGTTGTGTAGCTTATATTAAGACGCCTAAACTTTACATGTCAAATGTCTTGATGTCAGATAATCCATGGTCCAAACTGATATCTAACTTTGATTATTTTAGTTACAAAGCAAAATAGTTATTCCATTGTCATAAACATTTAGCTAGTAACATTAAACCTGTATTTTTTATCAGGCATTACTTTATTCACTGCATCTTAACCATTAATTGTTTCTTCTTTTGTTTTATTGAATCGAAGAGAAGTAGTTTGTAGGTTAAAACAAACTACAGTTTTAACTTTCAATACAGATCACTCATATTTATATTCCATTCATCACAATCGTTGAATGATTTAATTTTCTATAAATTTATAATAATTAAAATTATGATTTCCTTTCAACATAGATATAGTTATAAAATCACAATATTGTTTGATATTTCCTCTAAGAGGAAGATACATAAAAAATTGTTAATATTTAATAATTATTTATTATTTTATGGATTTCTTTTATATATTAAGGATGAAACCAACAAGTAAACAACAATGTTATTTTTGTTTAGTTTCTTAGAGCAAACACATTCCAAAGAGGTTTACTGTAATTGGAAAATATTTTTTATACGTAGATGTATCTCTTGTTATCTAAAAAAGGTATTTTAGTTATCAGTAAAAGTGACCAAGTAATATTTTTTTAATTACAATTACTTTTTAAGTAGGCAGTTTTATTTTACCAGTCTTACAATACTTGCAGGAGTATTTTTAATTCACAAGGCAGTACATATTTACATAAAATGGGACCTTGAAATCGATTTTGACCAGGAATATTGATTCTCTATTTCGGCCTAATAATAGTCATTGTGAAAGGTCAAAATCGATTAAATTTAACAACTCTTGTGAAATTACGCTAATAGTGTAAGTGTAAATATGACTCAAGTATTATATGAGTGTTTTACTAGTATCTCTCAAATATAAAAATCGTACAGTTATGTTTTCAAAGTGTTATTTAGTCATTTTTATTTTGCTACTGTCAGAAGAATTAATAACTATTGCTTACCGGAATAATTTTAATTTATTTAGTTTTTTTACGATGTCGAACAAACTTTAAACTTTACGTGAATTTACTGTGTTAAACTGTGTTGCAAAAATTGAATTTAAAGGAAACCGACGACGTTAATGTTTTGTGATATGCTGTTACTTAGCAAACTCTGCAAGTTAAAAAACATTAAAACCTCATTGGTTAACAAAATTTGCATATCAAAATAGGAATTTTCACAGATAAAACTAAGAAAATTATCAAGTATACGAAATAGATACCCGGCCAGCGTAGTTTTAACATGATAATATAACTGACGTCTATCAAGTTATATTATAACTTTAGAGAAATATATAAAAATCAATTAAAATTCCTGCGTTTTGGTATCTGGAATTATCTAAGAAACTAGTCATATTATCATTTCAGCCAAACTTATGTAATACTATTCCCTCATAACTTGATTTTATCCACAAAAAATACGTCTATAGAAGTACTATGACATGAGGATATTGTTGATTGTATCAAATTCAACAATATTTTTACTAAGTGTTAAGTGTTTGTATGTGGCATAGTAAAGTCACTCTTTTGATTGATACTTGTCTCTAAGGTAAGGTTAACTTTTATTAAAGTAGTTTTTAATTTTCAACTGGATAGGAATTCATCGTATCCACAAGTCTTGTATTGCCTCATATATCATTATATTAAATGATCAAATTATCAGTTGATTTGGTTGGTGATTCGGTTATGTAAATACCTGAAACATTACTGTTACGATTAACATTCTTTTCAAATAGATTTTACAGAGAAAATGTTTGTTAAATAATTTAAAACGAACAAACGTCACCCCTAAAAAATACACGCCTATCAAATTTGGTGACTAAACTACCTGTTTAATGTTGTGAGAGCAAAGATCATAAATATACATTGTAATTTCCCTTCAAAATAAGCTACTCCTAATTCTTAACAAAGCTCCTTTGCAAACCAAAGTAAATTCGATCACTATCAGGAGTATCATGATTCATTAATCATTCATAGCAATCATTAATCAGACGTTTCTTCAAAGCAAGGAGAGTTTTCAAGAAAAAGGAGGAAATCTTTTAAAAATGTTACGTACCATAGACTGATTCAACTAATCTAAAAGTGAACAAAAGAAGAGGAGGACCTGGTTAAAACAGGAGGATACGGCATTCATAAAAATGACGGCTGAAAACCCCTCTCATCTGGAGGCGATAAAGTGATAACTACCATAGGAATTAACATCAATGGAGTGACTTTGTGCCATAACCCGTCATTTAAGCACTTTTTAACGTTGCTCATTCAGACATTTAAGTCGTAAGGTCGGTTTTGCCATGAATTTAAAGCGATGGCCTATCAATCTGTACGAATTATTCTAAGTGAAATAGTCAATTTGTGTCGTGTGCATATCTTAATGTTTTCGCTTCGCTGCCGTAGTGCCCACGCAAGGACGCCTCAGGAACTGAACATGGTTACTGGGTTGTGTTCTTGTGCGTGGACTACTCGACTCTTGTTGTTCGATTCCCTTTACGTATCCTGTGAGCCTTCTGTCGTTCAAAATATCAATTATAGCGTAAGTGATAAAATCTCCGTGTTAAATGTGAGTGAGTTTTTGGAGAAAACTTTCGAAATGTTCAATACAGTTCTCGTTAGTACTTTGAAGTACCAGTTAGTACCTTTGTGTATAGTTAGTTGTTACAGTTTATTTTCTTTTAGTTGAATATTGAAAGTTTCTTGCAGCTTAGGAAATATGAAACTAGAGTAAACGCTGCAACATAATTTATCTAACAGCAACAATAAAAAAAACTACAACAGATTGTTTGAAAACAACATTTTTCAGGCTATCCACCAAGTAGAAGCAATGACCATAATCGAGTTAATCTTTTTCTCATCCTAAATTTAACTCTCTTTTCCAAATTAATTTACATTTATATATTTCCAATAGTAAAAAAATCAGCGTAATATATCGATTTTTGAGTTTTAAAAATTACATCCATTAGCGGTTTTTATCCTAATGGTTTTTGGTCTACTCATGCTAAGCTGTAAGATTATTTTCTTCGATTCCTAATAATGTTCTGTTTGAGGTTCTCTTAAATCACAGTTTTCTCCAAACCCTACTATCATTCATTCAAACCTACTTATTACAGGAAATCATAGGTTTTGTGAATGTAGAATGGTATAGCTATATCCACAAATAAATGTCTATTTTTGGAAATATATCTACATAGTGAAATAAGCTATGACGTTTGTACAGATTACATTAGGTAGGAAAATAGATTATGATAAATATTCAATATTTTATGAGTACTTCTTATTGGTGAGTTAGTATATAAATAATGTAATTAAATTTTAAGAGTTTATTCGGCATGCTTGCTTGAAAATAAACTTTGATGAGACCTGATGTTTCATGAGAGTGTTATTTCCCTTTTATCTTCATTGATAAATAAGGTTTTTATCGTAATGTCTAACTCCATGGCTTTATACAAATACAAGTACAGAAAATTGCGATTTTGCACTCTAGAGATCGAAAAATGGTCGATTTGTACTAATGATAAAAATGGTAATTAATTTTCAGCTGAAAACCGTTTTATTCTTCTCAGGAACTTTTTACTGTCTTAATTTCACTTATGTGTTCTCAGAGATAGCTCTCTTAAAAATATATCTCTCAAAAACATTCATTATCGTATTAATTAATATTTTAATATCTGATTTTTTTTCAAGTAAATGCTAAACAAAACGTTCCGATTGTTGTTTTTGGGATCCTTTGAAGAATGACCCTCATACAGAAAGCGATTGAAAAGAACTAGAACAAGTTGTTTCCAATCGCTTTCGGTAACTCCCTAACCTAATTCTGTGGGAACCATTAGCTCGCACAATTTCCCTTACGGGATAGCACCGATAGAGCTGTTTGATTACCTCTAGGAAATCCCCAAAGGCGAACGCCAAACTGCTTTAAATTATTCTCTCGCCCCTTTAACTACGATACTCCTGTAATCAGTAAACATAGCTAGAGGCTTTAATTATTGAGGCTTCAAATATTTTTAACGTTCCTATAAAAAATTTAGACTCTTTTCCACACAAAGTTAAAATGTGTTATATTATGTATAGCAAGGCAAACAATCTATATAGAGCTTCAGTAGCAAACTAAATACAACTAGGTAACCCGTTGCTCGAAATCGAGCAAAATAAAAATCATATTGTAAAAGATCAACAAATTTACAATTTATATATGTACTTTAAAAGTTTAATCAAAGGGCCAAAATTAGTAACAAAATTATGGCTAAATTACTGAGCATTTTAAAGTTTATTTGATTTACCGCAGGAGTTCTCGCTAAACGATATTTTTTATTGTAATCACTTGTTCGGATTTTTTTTCATTTTTCCTTATTCTCTTGATTTTTAAATGTATATTTCAATACCGGCTAAAGATTGTACTCTGCTTATAGCAACAATTGTTGAATGTATCCCAAAAGTTTCTGGATTTAAGTGTAACAGCCCAAGGCCAAACTAAAAGTATATAGCCCTGTTCTCAGATTGAGAGTTTTCTTTAATGTCTTGAAAATACAGGGAAATCCGCAGGTTAGACAGACGTCCCGCGTCCCTTTCCTTTGTGGCAGCAGAGGGCTAATGATACATTACCTCTACCAGTCTTTTCATTCTTGAAATGCAAGCCGCGGCAATGTAAACATTTTAAGTTCATTGGTCCGTAAGGAGCCCCACGACGATCCAGTGATATCGTTCTGTACCATCAAGTGCGTCAGGATGGTGATGCCACCATTGCCAGCGGTTACGTTCGTATTCCCCCCGACCGGTCTAAGTGCGTCTTCTTCTTATAACTGCACCAAATCCAAAAATAAATTGGCTCAAGTTAATAAAAATCTCAAAAAGCGCTATTTTGAAATGTACTGATGTATCGTAAACTACATTGTAAAACGATAAACTGGTAGCTGTAACGAATAAGCAATTAAAACAACGCTTCAATATGTGGTAATCTAGGCCAATATTACCTAAAAAACTATAATAAACGAACAGACTGCTTAAACAATTTCTTGTCACGCCCCAAAGTATCCAAAGAAGCAGCTGTAAAAATAAAAATCGCTCTTTTCGAAAAATAAATTATTAGTGCTGCAATCTATGATTTACTTGTAGAATTATTTCAAGATATGATCATATGTTCAGTTGTAAGCATAGCAAACTGAACTTGTTCAAACGTGGATTGATAGAGCCACTTTTCCAAAACTTTAGCCCTTTACTGTACTTTAGTGACGCCCGTTTTAGAATTTTGAGACGTATTGACAAATCTACATTGAAACATTATTTTTGGCTGGACCACTAAATCCAATTATGGGCCTGATCACCCCATGGAATTATCGTAGTTGAAGTGCTAGCCTTCGGAGTTTGGATACCAAAATCAAGTCAATAATGTGTTGCATATTGCCTACCCCGTCAAGTCAGGCGCTTGCAAATCCTAAAAGAAGGATGTCGTAGTTACTGCCCGTGAATGACTCATCGGTCGGCCGACAGACTAGTTAGGCGACCCAGGTTAGAACTTGCCGTCTGATAAGGAAACTTCCAGGGACACCGAACTAGAGACTGCGTGGAAGTCTGTGAGTTGGTGACCAGCGCTGTTGATGGAAGACAGAAGACAGACCCTCTACACTGCGGTGGATTTACATCATTCCTTGGAATAAATTATTAGCAGTGTTGGGGAGTAGCGGCGCTACAGTAGCGAGCTACTTTATTAGTAGCGAAAGCCGTAGCGCCGCTACTTTTTAAAATGCGTAGCTTGTAGCTGTAGCTACTATATTGAGTAGCGAGTAGCGGAATTAGACGCTACTTTTCCGCTACTTTCGCAATACAAACATTTACATTTTTCACGAACCGGTATTTTAACATTTCAAACCATACGAAGATTCTGAGTAAATCGTGATTATTTTGTAATGATTCGTGATTGGAAATGATTTCGTTGTTCATGTAATCAATTGCCTTTGACCAAAGACCAACATTTGATTGGTCTTTTCTTTGTGAAGTACAAGTCCAACGCTGTCCAAATTTTCCAATTTATTCAGTGCACCACCTTGTTTCGGATGTCCGCTCAATGGATCGTAACAAGGAATCGGTCCACTCCAAGTTGTGGTACTCCACCGTGGTAAGCAGGTGTAAAGGGGCCACAAAATAGAGATCTGGGTAAACCCAGACGTTGTCTCAATGTTAACCTTATGGGAAATAAGTAAAATTCTATATTTCGCTTATTTCTCAACAAATCTTGATAAAACTTGGTAAATGGCTTCTTCTAGTTCAGATCTACTAAATATTGAATTAAAACCAACCAGTTTAAACATACCTATAGCAGCAAACCTGCATACTCTTTCCCCATGTTATTCTTATGGAGCTTACAAAAACATGTCAAATCTCGCTATGTTGGATTGAAATATGTTGTTTTGGACTTGAAATTCGCTGAGGATGCAGGTCTGCTGCAACGGGGGTATTTTTTTACTGTCGCCTTGCACTAGTCATGACACCTATGTTTACAACTATTACAAATAGAGTTACTTATAATAATCAACTTAAAGCTAACAGTCCATCTTCAATGATATTCTTACCGAATGATAGTTAAATAAAACTTGACTTTTGATTTCGTAATAAAAAATAACAAATAGTCCCATATCTTCTGGTTTCCAATTTTCAATAAGTCTTCAACTTTTGGATGAACTTTAAATTTTAGTTGTTTGATACTATTATAAAAATACTTTCTTTCTTGACTGTATGCCGGACAATATAATAAAATGTGATTAATTGTTTCATTTTCTCTATTACATTTCGTACATAATGGCGAATCTACCGCTTTAATCTGGAATAACCTTGTTGCGTTATAAGTATGGCCAAATCTCAATCGGGTTATAATGTTTATACTTTTTCTGTTAAGTTTTGAAACGTAAAACCATGGAACCTTGATGTCTTCATTTTGAATTTGTCTATACCAATGCCCTTTGTTAGAATTATCGAATTGGTGTTTGAATTTTGTTTTGATGTTTCTTTTAAAAGTCCTGATTATGTCTGTATTCATCAAATGGGTGTGTTTTCCTCTTTGTATTTTTATGTAGGTAGTAGTTAAGGGAATCTTACTGTTAGTGTTTTGAATTATTTTATATCTTTTGTTAGTATTGCATGGGCATTCTTTTTACCTTTATGTATATATTTTTTATCTTTTCAAGTTAAATGGCAGTAAATAGTCCACTGTTAATCATAAATCATAATATCAGAAGTATGAGGAGTAATTTTAATTTATTTTTAACAGAATTAAGTAGTTGGATTCAGCGACTTCATATCATTGTTTTGACTGAGATTTGGATATCAAGTGATAAAATTAATTGTTATAAAATAGAAGGCTATAAAATGTACCTGAAATGTAATGACGGTTACCGGGCCGGCGGTGTAGTGTAGCTGTTTATGTAGTTGAATCACTCACATGCACTTACGCGCTACCACTGCCAGCCGTTCAGTCAGCTGATTGTCTATCTCTCTCTGTCTGTTTCGGCGGCCTTTCATTTTTGTATTGTTGGCGCTTTACAGGCTACACGCAACTCAATGTGACACTTTCTTGGATGACTTAGAGAGCATTCTTTTAAACTATCAGAATAATGTGATTATCATAGGCGTCCTATAATAATGACGCAGAAGTACGGTATCCCATCTTTCAGGGTGCCAGAACTGCGATGTGGCTTCGAGTCGTCGCCGCGCCCCTTCTACGACTTAGCGCTCAGGAACGGAGCAGGCAAAACGCGCAGATGCGTGTGGCCTCGTGCTTATGCACTGAGATGTTAGATGACTCGTATGCGTTTCGAGATGACGGTCTCTCGTCAGGTGCACGAAGAAGTGCACGACGCATGGATCACGGGCAGGAGTGTCCGAGTTTGATCTTGTGAGATTGACGTCGGTTGTAATATCAAGATCTTTCTTGGTCAGGAATGTATTCGTAGTTGAGATTATTCTCCTACGCTGACCGGAATGGTTCTCTAAATCTGAGAACGCTGTAACACAGTGACAGCTGGAATCTGCTGGCTATCTGTGTTTGATGAGACGTTACACGGCGTAGAAGGGGCGCGGCGACGACTCGAAGCCACATCGCAGTTCTGGCACCCTGAAAGATGGGATACCGTACTTCTGCGTCACCAAAACGTTAGCGCCGTAAGGCATGCTAAGGTAGTGGGGGCACCACCCTCGCTGCTATGCGGCTGCTTCCTCCGAAAGGTGGTTAAGCAAAGGTACAGATGTACCGACCGTGGCTAGCTGTTTCGACGTTGTTTCGTCTCATCAGACACAGATAGACAGCAGATTCCAGCTGTCACTGTGTTACAGCGTTCTCAGATTTAGAGAACCATTCCGGTCAGCGTAGGAGAATAATCTCAACTACGAATACATTCCTGACCAAGAAAGATCTTGACGTTACAACTGACGTTAGCTTCATTATTGAAAGTTCCAAAGAGTCAATTGCTGAAAAAAGCTGTTTCAAAAAATTAAAACCTTGGATAACGACCAGACTGTGCATGAAGTGAGAGCAGAGGAAAAAATTGTTTAAGAGTGTTCGATTGAGACCAAATGATCTTAGACTAAAACGATTTTACAATATGTTTAGAAACAAGCTTAAACTAATAATAAATCAATCTAAAGAACAGTATTATTTATCTCAATTTAAAAAATGCAAGGGTGACTCTAAAGCACAATGGAAATTAATTAAAAATTTGATTAATGATCCCAAAACACAATCATTTGTTGACAAATTAAATTACAATGGAGAAAATAAATCCGATCCTTCTGACATTGCAGAGAGTTTAAATGATTTTTTCCTCAAGGTGCCAGATGATCTTAAGAGTACAATTTCCAACCACCAAAGTTGTAGAGCATATAATAATGTTTTTAGTGTACCTCTAGTCAACAAAACCTTATTTTTAGTGCCAACTGATAACCATGAAGTACTGAATATAGTAAAACAACTTAAAATCGGTAAGGCTCCTGGTCTGGATTGTATTGGAAGAGACATTTTGAAACAGATTATTTTTAATATTGTTGATGTGTTAGTGTACCTGTTTAATTTTAGTACAGAGAGGGGAGTTTACCCTGAATGTCTGAAAACTGCTGTGAGCATACCGCTTTTTAAAAAGGGTGAAAAATCAAACCCTTCCAATTATCGGCCGATTTCTTTGCTTTCATCATTTGCAAAGTTGTTTGAAAAAAATTATTAAAAAGCGACTTCTCAATTTTCTTAACTCTAATAACTTTTTCAGTAAAAACCAGTTTGGGTTCAGGGAAAGTATGTCAACTGAAGACGCATTGCTTAAATTTCTAGATCCAGTTTATAATGACCTTAATGAAAATAAATTCAGTGCAGCATTTTTTATTGATATAATCAAGGCTTTCGATACAGTGGATCATTCAATTCTTTTAGATAAAATGTGGTATGCGGGTGTCAGGGGAATTGCATTAGAATGGTTTTCCAGCTGTTTAACTAACAGGTCGCAATGTACAAGAGTCAATAATAATGTTAGCGGAATAGGTTATTTAAAGCACGGAGTTCCACAAGGGTCCGTGTTGGGACCGATATTATTTCTCATTTATATTAATGATTTGTGCAATGCTAATCTTCACGGCAGAGTAACAGCCTTTGCAGATGATACAGCCCTAATGTATTCTGGTGGAAGCTTAAATTTACTTAATACATTAATGCAGGAAGATTTGAAATCATTGAGATATTGGTTCGATAAAAATTACTTATTATTAAGTGAAAAAAACAAAATATATGATTTTTAGCCTCAAAAATGAACAGCGGTTTGAAGAAGAATTGATTATCCATATTCCTAATTGTTCTGGCATTTGTCATTGTAATGTTCTTGAGAAAGTAAGTCAAATAAAATACCTTGGACTGGTAATTAATTCAAACCTCTCATGGAAAGGTCGTATAGATAAATTAAGAAAAGAATTATGTGGATTGTTACGTAAATTTTACTTCCTAAGAAACTTATGTCCAGAGAAGTTATTGTTATACGTTTATCATGCACTTGTCAGTTCAAAATTAAATTATGGTTTGTGTTGTTAGGGAGGAATCTACCTGACTACATTATCACCCATAGTAATTTTACAGAAGGCATTTGTTAGAATTGTTTTGAAGAAAAAAAGAATTGAACGTTCTTGGGCATTATTTCTTTCACTTAAAATTCTTCCTCTGAGGCATTTATATATTTTTAAGGCCTTAAAGACATTTTATATTCAATATTCGAGCTATCCATGTAATGTTTTGAAAAGTCAATATAATCTTAGAAATTTTAATCCTGCACCAGTTCCCAGGCCAAAGCGTTCTTTTTATAGACATTTTTATAAATTTAATGCCCCAAGGATATATAACACTTTTACACTACAACAGTCAACATGTCTTGACTAGTTGTGAAGTATATGCGGTGTCTAAAGGGATGGTTATTTGAATACGAAAATGTATAATTTCTGTTTCAAATTGTAGGTTAACATAGTTCTCCCTTCACTTATATCCTTCTCGTGTAACAGTTATGAATTAGTTCTTATGTATTAGTAGTAATGAATCACTGTAATTTTGGTACTTCAGTCGTGTGTGTGATATTACTCACTTATTTATTTATTTATTTATATATATATATATATATATATATATATATATATATATATATATATATATAATATAAATTAAAAAATCGCAACACATTATTTACAAACAAATGTCCTAAAAAGTTGTTTGTCTGCATGTTAAAGAATTTGTCTATTTATACTATATAAGTTACTTAATCCTTCAGCCTTTTGTAATTATTCTAACTGATGGAGACCCCAAAACTGGCTATGTCTAGGGGGTCCCTAGATTTATCCATACTAATAATTCATGATAGTTCTATAGTATCTTGTATATATTTATGTATATTGTATTGTATTGTATGTAAATTGTATCAATGTAATTTTATGGATAAATAAACGTTTATTCTATTCTATTCTATTCTATTCTATTCTATTCTATTCTATTCTACTTAAACATCCATGAACTTGTTTGCAAGATCCTCATTGTGAAATATTTGAGTAACTGTTTATTTTTTATTTTTCCCTTGAAACCCTTTCACAATTTTCCAGGCATTTGAGAGATTCTGGTCCTTGAGATTGGTACATAGTTTGGCTTTAGCATGTTTAATGGTTTGTTTGGCATATCTAACATAACATTTGTAAACATAAAAGTTCGGAGGGTTCATATCTAGCTTAAATTTTTTAAAACTTAGTCTTCTAAGGGCTACAGCTTCAGAACACCTACTATTCCACCAGGTTTGAACTTATCACTTTCTTTGTTGTACGGTTTATAAAATGGAATACAACGGTTTGCTGCATCTTGAACAACATCATAGAATATTTCCATATTAATCTCCCCCTGGATGGATTTCAGATAGCTTAGTTTTTCTTCTCTAAGTTTTCCATATTCAGTCCAGTTAGCTTTATTAAAATTTCTCTTCTTCTCAAAAACATTAAAATTGTTATTAGTGTTTAGTTGAACGTTTTGTATTGTTTGGACTTAATTTTTTCATGTGATTATTTTATTTGTTCTTATTTTGACTGATTTTAAATCATTGATTTTATGATTGCTTACATTTTTTATACTATAACAAGGATAAACTTATAAAAAATATTAGACTAATTATAAGAATAATAAAAAGCGTATTGCTGGAATGGATACCGTTGTTATTCCTATTATCAATCCACTTATGTATAAAGCTCTTGAATTGATGTGTAATATACTTTATCTACGACCATTGCAATAAGCACCAATTATGGTATTACAATGAACATTATAATGATATACATTAAAACACCAAAAACCAAGCAGTACTCTAATGACGACTTTAGAGTACTGGAGTCACTTTAGAGTACTGGTTCTAGACCAATGAGAGCTCGGCATTTGACGGAAGTAATGTCATAATAACAATTACGCAATTCGCACATCAGCTGATTGTTGCATTACGATTCATGTTTGAGTTTACTTATCCCATCAGCTGATTGTTCCACAACGATTCATGGCTCAGTCTGCTTATTTGCCTAACCTCAAATGTTAGTTGACCTATTCCATCATTAGTAAGTCATGAGTTTTGTTTAACTTCAGGGGACATTTTGTCGTATATTGTTGGTCGTAGATAAAATAGTGTATGCAACGATTGTATTATGCCTTTAAGCCACGAGTGAGATGTAAGTTAGAACACGAGCGAAGCGAGTGTTCTAAATACCTCACGAGTTATACAATCGTTGCATAAACTACTATTTTGCATTAATTACATATTTTTTTTAAACATATTCCCTTACATAAATTAAATATGCTCCCATATAAGAATTAATTCTGTAGAAATTCGCTGAGTACGCAGGTTTGCTTCGATGGGGGTATTTTACATTTCACTTGCCCCACCCACATAGAGTATTGATCTGTGCGTGTTCGTTATCATGCAAAGCAAGGAGTGAGCCGGTCGAGCCGGTGCAGTACAAGAATGAACGTATTGATAAAAGAAACTGGCGGTGAGCGAACCCGGAACCCCGACGTGGCCTCCGAGAACCTGGATTGCGGCGCACTACCGACCGCTCCACCGGCGCACTACCGACCGCTCCACCGGCGCACTACCGACCGCTCCACCGGCGCACTACCGACCGCTCCACCGGCGCACTACCGACCGCTCCACCGGCGCACTACCGACCGCTCCACCGGCGCACTACCGACCGCTCCACCGGCGCACTACCGACCGCTCCACCGGCGCACTACCGACCGCTCCACCGGCGCACTACCGACCGCTCCACCGGCGCACTACCGACCGCTCCACCGGCGCACTACCGACCGCTCCACCGGCGCACTACCGACCGCTCCACCGGCGCACTACCGACTGCTCCACCGAAACACGAAATGGATTAAAGGATTTACAATCACGAGCAATATGCTAAAACAATAAATCAATCACATTTCTGTAAAAGTTCAGGTGTATAAGTTATAAGGATTCCAGTGTTAATTTTTTTTTTTCTAACTCCCCAAACGTTACTATTTCTAATGATTATTTACTGGAAACCGATCGGTTTTTTTTATTTACTGGGAGTTTGGGAATTTCGAAAATAAAATATCGAATATATGTTAACTGGGTCAGCAGAAAATTTATGTTTTCTTTTAGCTGAAGCCCTACTAAGCCATCTTATGTTTTATTGTGAGGATAAATACATTTTACATATATTATACAAAACGTATATATATTCTTTACTTATCAACTGATTTTGATCAAACATAATATACCTACCGAAGAGTATTATTCTTTTATTTTTAACAATTTACAAAGGGCAGTTACTCCCAAATACCCTTAAACATATTCTTGAAAATGGTTCTTTGAAATTTAATTGTTAACAAACCTTTCATTGACTGACACCACCTACAAGATTGGAAAAATTCAAGTTTAGTTCCAAGTCATAAGTTATAAATGTATGTAACAAGATAGAGAAAAAGTACTTGTACAACTAGCATGCTGACGAATATCATATATGTATTTCATTTATTTATTCAAATGTGCCATTGTGGGTATTTCATTTTCATTTTACATTCTATCGTTGGCTTCATGGCGGTGAATAAAAAGAAATGTGTGATTTTGAACTGCAGCCGAAAGAGAGTATGGTTCGGTTTTCATATATTTCGTACAACTGTGCAAGTAATTAGAAGTGTGGCGCTTGCATCACGACCCTGACGTCATGAACGTTGGTACATTTGTTCGTAGTTCCATTGTGTAACTCCGTGAAGACTACTAGCGATCGAATTGTTGAATACATCTATCATATAGGCCTCTCTAGATTCCTATTTTGTGCCAAACTTGCCGGCCACAGATAAATCGTCCAACAGCGCTATGGCCGACTACCGTGGTATCATCTCCTTTTCAAGAATTTCGTTCCTGTTGATAATGGTAAGGCTAATGACACGATAACAGGCCTGTATTTCAGTTCAAGGCCTATTGTTCAGTTTATTTTACATCCTATTGAAACTAAGACCAACAACAGTCTGTAATCATCTTTAGTTCCTTTACTTCTTGAAAAAAAGGAAATCAAAAAAGGGACACGTGTAACTCAGAAGTGCTCTAAAGGTGGGATTTTTCAAGAAACTATAGATGCACATTTCAACGTTGAGAATTCTAAAATTCAATAATAGTTGAAGATTTATCTAGAGAAGTTAAGGTTTGATACCTATTTTAAATTTAAAACCCAGATTTTGAAATTAGAATGACAAGGATATTTAAGTGTTTCCGGTTAGCCTGCCTATTTGTATACTCAATTTTTAGATGCAGCAATAACAATGCACCTATCTGATGTGGGTGTTTAATATGAAATATCCCATTATAGTTTGTTTTTCAATGGAGGATGACCATTTTATCAATATCTTTAGAGATTAATTTATGTTGATCAGAGATTTATGCCACTTCTTACCGTTTTTTTTTATTAAGATCTAATACAAATGAATGCTAGAAACTGACGTGTCAATGTAGTGTATAACTAACATACAGGCTCATTACTTTTGAAAAAAAACCTGCAAAACAGAGGTATGAAGATGCGCTAAGCAATGAAGAACTATGTAAACTAAAACCCAAATTATGCTAAATGAAAATGGTTGCACTATCAAATCTGCGAATTGTATAGCGTATATATTGACACCTTTAAAGCAGATGAAACGAATGTCATCTCCATATTAAGGTTTCGAGTCAAAATTTTTAGTTTAGTGCTAAAAGTTTGACTGATGGGCGGTTCAGCCTCTGGAAATGTTATTCTAGTGACACAGTTTGTTTGAAAAATTCAAAATCGCAACAATACTTACTACTTACACATGCACCTGCTTTAGATTAACAACATGCCCACATATTAGACAAATCAGACTATAAACATCAAGGTTAATAAGTTTGGCCTGTTTTGTAATTTTATATTTTAAAATAAACAGAGTCGATGGGATTGACTTGCTCAAGTTAACAATATACTCAAATATTACTCAAATTGGGCAAATAAATTGCAAAAATTAACTTTTTTAGCTTCTTTTGTAATTTTAAAATATCCAGTGGATTGATATATGTTATTTACAAATATAGTAGCTTATGTTAACAACAAACCCAATACTAGACTGATCAGACAATAAATAGTAAAGTTAATAATTTTATTAACTTTTGTAATTTTATTATTTAAAACATACAGAATGGATATAAATAATATGTGCCGTGTATCTACGACACATCCAAAGTATATACGTGCCAAAGTATATAAAGACCAAAGTTAAATTTTTTGCCTAAATTAACAACATATCGAAATATTGAACAAATCTGACAATAAATACCAAAGTCAATATTTTTGGCCTATTTTATAACTTCATATTTAAAGATGTACGGACTAGTTATAATATTGTTCTATCCATCTTGTATCACTCCGAGTTAGGGCTTTTATCAATGTATTTTTTAATGCTATCAGTACCTGGTGGACCGAGCCTTGCTCGGTGTTATTTCATGTTTACCAGTTCATCCAGTTACTATACAATATTTTAATGTCACAAAATTGATAAGTAGAAACAGTTTTTATTGCGCCATGAACTCTTCATCCCACTCACTGTAATTTTCATTGATGGCTATAAATTACAAACAGCTGTAATGATTACTCCATTTTTTTACACTTTCCTTGTTTATTTTCATTGCTATCATGGCAACTCATAATACAAGGCCAATGTTAAAATTTTACAACCTTAAAATTTGTTTTATAACGCTATTACATTTTCTCTGGCCAAGCAATCTGCATAAAGACGTTTTTGAGTCATAAATTACTTATTTATAGACTTCGAAGGAAATCCTCGGACCCGTTTTTGAGATAATTGTGCAAGCAAGCAAGCAAGCATACAAGCACGATAACATTATTCATATATGAGTACAATAAATAAAAACTGTTGAGGCATTAAAAGGTGGGCTTCACGAAGACGAATTTTACATCGCATAGTGTGAAAAACATTGTGCCATAGAGTACAGTCAGTCACAATCACTTCAGTCATAAAGACAAAAAACGTTTCTTTTATCGTGCAGTGATTTCTAGTAGTAGCCATTTAGGTGCTAATTTTTAATGTATTTTTATTTTTAATGCGTAATTTTATTTATTATAAGTCGGTATGAGCCTGTCGTTCAAAGCCTAACACTCCCAAAATATTAAAAAAATCCTGATCGTCATGGGCCCATGGTTTTAGACTCGGTTGACATGGCCTCTCGGCGGCCCCGCTGCTATCAGCCTTATACGATGTTTAATGCCCTGTTATTCTTTGCTCATTTGAAGGTGGCGCACGTTTGTGGTAAAGTGATTTTATCAAAACATGGTCGAAATAGTAAACACGCCCTTTATGTATTATCACCCATCCCTTACTGAAAAAACTGCTTATGTTGTATCTGATGGTCCAAAAAACTCATGGGGGGCCGAAAAATAAGTTTAGGGGGGCCGAAAGGTTTGTTACATCCTCGAACCTCCAGCCTGGCGCCTGGCTGTAATTGGAGTCCATTGACGTAGGACTGGGGACAGTACTGAGGCGCGCGCTCGCCAGCTGACTGTATTGTTGCTCTACGGACTGGGGACAGTACTGAGGCGCGCGCTCGCCAGCTGACTGTATTGTTGCTCTACGCACTCCGGCCAATCACAGTCGACGGCTCCATTTGATGCGACTGAGCAAGGTCTGTAGAGAAGAAGCGAAGAGAAGAATAACACTACTTAACTCCAAAGTATATATAAGTAAAAAATGTAAACACATTGTGACGTCTTTTATAGACCGGAAACTTATAACCGAGTGGTTCCACGGCTGAATACGGACTGCTCCCCTTTAGCAGGTAGAATCAGAGGCATACGGATTGCTCCCCCTGCGAAACCGGTCAGATTTTAAATAGTAGTGCATCGCTTCACCCGATGTTTGTACCGCTAATTAAAAAGGAGGTCCAAATCAATAATGGCAAGAACGTCTGCCCTCCCCCGCCCCCTAGATCTGATAACACCGATAACGCACCGGTCAACTTAGTCGCGTCAAGGCCGCGGACCACCTGCCGACCTGCCGGCCGGTCTTGAAAAAGCGGGTTCGTTTCGTTATCCGTGAAACGAAGACCATAAGAACAGTGCGTGTTCCAGTATTTATGTGTTTGTGTGTTTTTTTTCCTGATGACTGGACCTTCAATTACTCAGCACTGATATAGGTGAGTGTTGCCCAAAAAATCAACAAATAATATTCATTACCTCATTCTTTTCGTCGTCATGAACTAAATAACCATTACTGCTGGGGCTCCCGGAACTGATCTAAACCCAACATGACTCCGAGACGTGACTCCAACATCATAGTACCACAGTACGCTGACCTGACATCGCTCCTCCTGGCGTCGGCCTACGATGCTGATCGGCTAACCTGTAGACCTGGACTTCAACTGACCGGTGGCAATGGGCATTCAACCTTGGGACCTCTGCGCTTCACTCCGATTACACAGGTCATTTCCATCCTTTATTCAGCATGCAGCCGGAAATTCCAATACAAACAACGGCCCATAAACTCAGTTCAATTCACTGTGACAGTTTGAAATCTTCTTTTGAAATTAACCGCAGTTAAAATTTTATTAAATTTGGCTAACCTAATTTCTGTAATTACATTTCACCGAGGGACTTTATTTACCCTAACTCAGCAGCCAATCTAAAATCATTTTTAAACTTGGAAATTAATTAATTCGGCCGCAGTGCTTATGGGCTTTGGTTCAGCGGATCAGCGATGCAAGAATGATTTAGGCCTAACCTATTTTCAGGGTTAATGTAGTATTTGTTGTGATTGTGGAATTTATGTAGGCTAACTATTTTGTGATTAGGTGTTACATCGTGTAGGCTAAATATATTTTTTTAGGTTAGGTTAGGTTGAGGTTAGTCCCGGGTCGGGGGATCGGTCCTCTTCCGCTCGGGGGGCTAGTTGCCGATTTCAGCACTCCCCTCGAGTGGGCTTGGCCTAGGCCCACGACCCGGGCTAACTTAAAGAATATTAAGTGTTTTAACAGTAATTGTTGTAAATGTTGGATTTAAATCAATTTATTATTTTAGACCTGACTTGTAATTTTTATATTGGGGCTGCTCTGTCAGGTAAAATCTAGTCTGGCATCCAATAGCTGTTTATTTTGAAGAAGCCCCTTCTATATTTTGGTCTTAAAAAATTAAATTTAATATGCAGTCAAAATATTCATTAGGAGTAATTAATTAATAATTATATGTGAAAGAATTAAGCGATTTGAATTTTGTATTTTAATGTTACTTGTCAATTTTTCGTAACTTGTAATTTTGAATTGTTTTGCCTCGATACTTAAATTTTTTTTTAATTTTTTTTTATTTCACTGTAGGCCTATGTTAACTTGTAGTAAAGTCTCAAATATGGTTATAACTTAACTTTATTTGTCTGTTGAATTAATTTGAATTTTCAAAGAAACTTGTTGCATTTTTTATGAATCGCTCCGGCATTTTGCCAACTTTTGACCTTATCATATAAAGGTTTATTTTCCTACAAATATAAAAATGCTTATGCCTAATGAAGCTTGTGATTTATTTGTGATACTTAAATGAATTTTGGAATATTAATAAACTTGGTTATTTTGGAACTTGTGTATTATTTCTCGACATCCGAACTTTCACCAGTCAACTTGGAGTGACTTTGAACTTTACCTAGGCCTCGTTACAAAGTGATGGTGGAAGTTTACTATCTTCAATCAAGGGCAAATCCAATCCAGGCCAATACGAGCGTCTACTGGGTGCGTTCGGTATTAGCATACTCATTTCTCCGTCGATCTTATAAGGCCTCTTGCGGCAAATAGTTCGTCAAATGTTTGGACAAATCAGGTGCGCCCTTGTTCGACAATAGTAAATTCCCACCATGAGTCGTGAGTAGCGCTAAACACACGTAGCGCTGGAGATCACAACCTTCACGACCACTATGGCACAAGTACACTCTAGCCGCGGCAGGGCAAACCTAGCTAGCGCGGTAATGAACACGGCCTAATTGTTAAACTGCGGTCATAAACGTTAAAAAGGCATCAAATTTAATCGCAATTTTAAAAAATCCTGGGAAGGGCCCCTGGACCCCCCCCCTTCTGCTGGGGGGTTCCAGCAGCAGGGGGGGGGGGTTTCCCGGCGGCCACTCGTGCCATAGCTCCGGTACTTTTTTCTTTACAAATTAAGCCCTGATTATCATTATTCTTCTCTACAGACCTTGACTGAGCTCGACTTGATAATAACCTCAAAATTATAATGGCGCACTCAGCTACAATGGTCGTGAGTAACTGTGACTGTATTTATCGTTTGTGAATCCAAAAATGCAGTTGTAGAAAAATGTTGTGAATGTATTTCACGAGTTAAGTGTCTTTCTCGCTTTCGCTAGGATTAGTGTTTTCACTCAAGTGTTCAGCTCGAGCGAGAAAGACCTACTTTTCGCTCTTAATACATAAATAAATATTACAAACATATTTGTGTAATTGAGTCTCTCTTTTCCAGATCCTGTCGGTTGATAAAACGCCTGCAGACAATGCAAACGAACCTGATCCATTTTCCTGCTGCGATGACGACTCCAATCCATGTTCCTGTGACGAGTCCAATCCATGTTCCTGTGACGGCTCCGATCCAGATTCCTGCTGTCCTGACGATTCAAATTCCAATCCAGATTCCTACTGTCCGGATCCCGCTCACTGTAAGTAAAACAAGATTTGAACTCTTATGTAGCCTTTACTGAAAGATTTTATTACGTGAGCAACTAGAATAGAGAACACTGACCAAAAAATATTTCTAAACACGAGACAATCATAGTGTAAATTAAAAGCACCAATCTCAATATTGTTTAATACTGCAATATGCGAATTGTTGAATGAAATAAGCAATGTTTTTGGTTTTAAAACTATAAAGTCTATAAACAATGAAACACCCCCGTTGCAGCAGACCTACATACTCATTGAATTTCAAATGCCTGAATAAATCGTTTACACGTAGCCTCACATTATGTATAATCAATGGACATTTGTAAATAACCATGCAAAAATATTCCCTAAAAGAATAATATGGGAAGTGAGTATGCAGGTTTGCTGCCACGGAAATTTAAAAATGAGGTATCTCAGTCAGATGAAGCCACATATCAAATCTTACCAAGATATGTTGAGAAATGAGCAAACTACAAAACTTTTTTATTTCCCATAAGGTTAACATGGGAAATGAGTATGTAGGTTTGCTGCCACAAAAAATTAAATAACAGATATTTACATAGGTTTCTCCTCCTGAACCCTCCTTTTGATGCTCCTATCGGGCTGGTTTTCGAACTCATCCTAATCTATATTACTATAATTCTGTAAGCGATTTTTTTAAATCAAAATTGTGAGAGTTTGACAGCTCGCAGGATGATGGGAGAGGGCTCAAATTAAAGGTCTTGGTCCCAGGGGGTCGGGAAAAATATCAGATTATGTCCAAATCTACCAGAAAAATGAGAAATAACGAAAAATATCTTCCATTTAAAATGCATTGGGATTGAAAAACGTCTGCTTTGTTTACATTAAACATGTGGTGCTAATGCTTGATTCCAAGCCATATGGTAGATGTTGACAACCACCATATTTTTTTTCAAAATGCAGCTAACTATGCACGTTCAATGTACAGTTCGCGCATTATATCTCCGGCTATGACAGAGTCAGCTGGTTGCAAGGCGCGGGGGGGAGAGGGGGTACTTTTCTGAAAACATTGTTCTATTATCCCGCTGTATATCAAACGCTGTGTTGGATATATTTATTATTTTATTATTACTTTTCCAATATTACATTTTCCACACTCAATTTCAAATAATAATCCATAGCCCAAGTCGTATTTCTTCTATGCAGTTGCTCCTTGCGATAAGGAAGGTATGCGACCTTTGTACTCACAGCTGATGTCCATGCAAACGACACAGTCCACTGCCGAATGTCACCGGCAAATCATCCCGCTTCTTACCGCTCCGCATTTTGCTACCCACAAATAACCGCAAATAAAATGCCGTTTCTTAAATTTTATTAATCAGTCATTGTAAATAGTAATCAGAAGTGCTTAAGTTCAATTTTGTACGAGGAGAAGTTTATTTGAACTATTTTCGGTCGCGCTCACGGACAATGTTTAAGTGTAGTGCAAGATTCAACAAAATGGACAGACATCTACATCGCTTCGGGATCTACGATCTGCTCAGGTGGGGTACCCCGACTACTGCTTCACGTTATCCAAGGTCTGTGACAACACTTCATTTTTAACTTTTATTAATACAGTGCTAAAAATCGCTAAAAATCTAGTAGCATAGGTCTAATGACTGATTAATCTTTCACGGCCATTTTTCAATCTGAGCTATTTTCACAATTATCCCACATATTTTTGGACGCTTCGAGCAGGATCTATTTTACCAGTTTGTGGTTAAAATATAACTGACCGCATTTCCATAAAATTGGAATCCAAGTTTATTTCATTTCGAATTCACATTTCACGTGAATATTTTTCATGTTCAAGATTGAACGTTAAAGGGATTATTCATTTCACATTTTCCGCTTATTTGCTCGTCTGTTCCTGACCTAAGAATAGACCAGTCCAATTGTTCATACATCCCTTTCCTGTTCACTGGCATTCCTGTATTCCCAATCCGCAACGTCACAGCCACAGCCTTCTACAACGAGAAGCGTCTACGGAGACGAAAATTAAGACGTCAGTGCGTCATCGTCTGTCATTGCCAGCTGTCAAGACTGTCAAGTGGTTGTTTACATTTTATTCAAGTGACTGTCATAACCTCAAAACTGTTTGAAGATTGACTTTGATTTTACTATTGAATGATTTAAATAATCAATACTGTTGAAATAATTGATTATAATTTATTTACACTTGACATTTATTATTGAAATATTATATTGTGACAATGAACTTTTGAGACAAGTAAGTTATATTTAACTATGACTTATTAAAAGTAAAATTATTTGTACTTGTGCTACCAAGTCCTAGGCATAGACTATAGGCCTATAACTAAAAGCCTAATTTGGTCATGATTATAATATTTTCCTGTCTTATAATACATATTGTCTTGTGTTGAGCTCTTGTTACTTTGAAAATACTTGGTCAAAATGAGGTTTACTGCTTTCACAAAACAGTGTGAACTTATTCAATCTAGGCTTGAGACCTTAAATAAACAGGTCATTGCTCTCAAAGAAGCTCATGTAATTAATGCCTTAAATGAACAGCAGATTGCTAAACTTAAACTTTTGTCTCAGTGTGCAGTATATAAGCATAATGAATTTGAAAAAATTGTAAATAAGCTTTTTTATAACTCCCCTTCGCCTGAAGATATCGAGCAAGATAAAATTGCTGCTTTTCAAGAAAAAATTTCTGATTTTTTTGTTGAAATACAATCCAATTGCAGCTTGCTTATACCTGATGTTAAGTCTGAAGATTTGAATGAGTCCAGTTCTGAGGTAGTGCCTCCCACTCCTGCAGTTACTCCTACTGTGAAATTGCCACAGATAAAATTGCCAACATTCTCAGGTAATCCAGAGCAATGGGTCTCATTTCACGGCATATTTGAAAGCACTGTTCATGATAACAAATCAATTTCTAATGTTGAGAAATTTTCATATTTGCTAAGCTGTCTTTCAGATGAACCTTTGAATCTAGTCAAGTCTTTGCCTCTAAATAGTGCTAATTATAATATTGCTTGGCAAACTCTGCTCAAGAGATATCACAATACAAGGTTTTTGATTACTTTGCATACGAGTAACATTCTCGATTTACCACAGCTAAACAAACCTAATGTTAAGCAGCTAAGGAATTTTATTTCTGCTTTTAACGGTAATCAACAAGCTCTTAAAGCACTTGGCCACGATATATCTGGTGATAACTTGATTTTAAGTACTCACTTGTTGAGAAAGCTCGACTCAAGCATGCGTTTAGAATTTGAACAAAAACGTAACGACTCAAAACAAGTTCCTTCTGTTGTTGAAATAATAAATTTTCTTGAAAATGAGTGTTTGTATAAAGAGGCAGCTATTTTAGGCTCCTCTGCACATGCGAGTTCTTCGCCATCCCCAAAAAGCTATGGTAATTTTAAGAACTCGTCTCTTCAAGGCAAAACAACCGCTAGTCCGAAACCAAGCAAGGCTGTAATGCTTTCTTCAGATAATGAACAAACCGCTTCCTGTATCTACTGCAATGTAGCACTGCATAACATTTATCGATGTGATGTATTCGGAGCCTTAACACCCCAAAACAGATTTAACTTCATTAAGAGCAAAGGCCTATGTATTAATTGTTTTGGTCGACACTCTGTAAGCTCATGCAAGTCGTTGAACTCATGTCGAGTTTGTATGAAACGACACCATACGCTTATTCATTTGAACAAAAAAGAAAATCCTGTACCTTCACAGGTTAAGCCTTCTAATAAAACTACGGTAGATTCCCAACCGCAAAATAAATCTGACCCTCCGCAAATTTCTGAACAGAATGTTCTCTCTGCTCACATAGGCGCAACTATGTGACGACTTTCTCATAAAAGGAATAAAATTAATTTTCCTAATGATAAGAGAAGTCGCCTCAGACCTATGCCAGCGGAATCGCTCAAGTCTGGCAGCTGGGTCTATTCCAGGGTTCTTTGAATGAATTTTGAAAAGGTACAGATTTCTACCCAACAATAAATCACTTAAATTATTCAGGTGTGAACTCAGAGCCCGCAAACGCAACGCTACTGTACCATCATCATCGTTCACACCTGGTGGTAAAGCCAATTGGAAACTGACAAGTTTAATTTGCACAAAATGGTTTAGCAAACAACTTAGGTATCTATACCAAACAACGTACTCACGTTACTGGACACCACGGATCTCCCCTACACCACAGTTTTACCAACCACGGTTACTCGGGAACCAACGCCACAGGTCACCTGCACACATAGGTCCTGTTCTGACACGCAGGTTCCCCACCCGCGTCTAAGTGGCAAAAGGAGTCGAATCACCCCGTGACAAACGCGACGGGGTTAATTAAATTCGACGTGCGAAACGGCACCGATGATTCGTAGGAAACGCTACGAATCGAAATAAAACTCAAACGAGTAAAACACCGATCACAGAGTTCTGAGCTGCCGGCTAACACTGACTAGGTTCGTCGCGATGGATTCGCACCGGACGAGGTCTAGTAGAAACGACCGTACAGTTCAAGAACTAGGAACCGAATAATCCACCCGCTAATCCTCCGGGTTCATCCCTCCAAAACTTCCCCTCCAAGGAAGGGGCAGGGAGGGGATAAACAGCTGATCACCAGTGGCTGTGATTGTGTGACGTAGGACCACTGCCACTGGCTGATCGTCAGCTGTCAATCCATCTGACATCGTCTGTCGTCTGTCACCTCAACAAAGCCAATTGAGGTTATGTTGCTCAACACCAACGATGTTTATTATGGCCGTCAAGGGGTTTTAATATTTAATCATACAAGTGTGGGGGCAATTATTCACAACAACAAGTGTCACAAGTGTTTTAACTATGAAGTTTTATGAAATCAACTTCATGTCAACACTATGGGCTGTGACACCGGCGAGAGAGGTTAGCCCTGTGTTTGGTTTATGGGCTTTCAGCAAAGGTTAGCAGTGCACCTAGTGTGATTTAGGTTATATTTCACTGCAATAACCATTATTCATGAGCTGCCCAACTACGTCAACCAACCAAAGGATGGGCTAGGCTTATGACAAACAAAGGCCTAGGCTAGGGTTCAACCTAGTTAAACCTACACCAGGTAACTTTACCCTTTTTATAGCTAGGCCTAAGCAACTAGCCATAGCAAATCACCTCCTCTAGCTATTAATCAGTAAATTTATACCCCCCTACAAATTTGACCCGTTACACCCCCTTCTTACTTCGGCCAACAAAAAAAACAAATAAAAAAGAGTGAACGCTTCGGGGTTCAAACAAAGTGAAACCAAGTGGTAATCGCCACTCACAACACACCCCGAACAAACGTATCAATCCCCAATCGCCTGTGCACCTTAATCCTAGGTTTCAGTCACCTTAGGGGGTTTCAGGCACTCTCGGTCAATCTTCACAAACGACAAGTCTTCATCAATGAGGCTTGAGGTTGCTGACGTAAGCTGTAATCACAGCTTGCATGCCTCACCTCTTTAACCTCATTGAGGTTCGCACCTCGAGAGCCAGACGGTTCACACCTAGATTCTGGAGTCTGTCTCAGTAACAAAACACGGGTCATGGAACAACAGAAGACCTCCGCCCAAGAGTTTGGGCAACTGGGGCCTTTTCTCCAATGTTCGGGTCTCCATCGCATTCACTTCGGGTTCAGGTCTGCTGGTGGAATCAGGAGGTAAAATCACCCTACGGTCGAATCGGACCAGGTTCATCCCCTCCAAGCAATGCATACCCAGAATCATGTCATAAGACAGATTTGGTATGTAATAAGCTTCCCAGGAGTGAGTTGTGCCACCCACGTCACCCGAAAGTCGATACAAGGACCCAGACTCGCTATTGGTTCCATCTGCCATCCTCATTGCCACCCTGACTGGCTCGGGTTCCACACCTTGCTCAGTCAGGAGTTTCTGAACTTTGGAGCCCAACAAGTTCACACTAGCTCCAGAATCAGCAAGAGCCATGAAGGTTTTGCCACCCAGGTTCACCTCAACGAAGGGTCTCACATCACCCCCTGGGGTTCCTGATATAGCTCCGGTAAAATACCCGGTCAAGGTATCAGAGCCATTAGCCAGAGGTCTCTTGTCGTGCTGCGGCACTATACTCAGCCGGTCTCCTGAATGCTGAGTCCCAACGCGACTTCTCGCTGCACGACATTCACAATGAGATGTAGCCACACCCCCTCTCTTGCAGTTGAAGCACCGCAACCTTTTGGGCTGAGGGCAACGACGATAACGGTGGCCACACTCATCGCAGTTCCAGCAAATCAAGTCACCCCAACTAGGGTTGTTTGGCTGCTGTGGAGGTGTATTATCACACCTCGATGACTGCTCTTCCATGCCTGGTCCTAAACGGGACTGCATGGGCAAGCTCAAGGTGGCCGGTTCCACACCGGCTGCGACATCACCGTTACCAGTGAACGGTTCAACAGCCGCAAGGTCAAAGCCTCGGTCCTGCCTTTGCTTACAATTGTAAGCCGTCTCAGGGACTAGTGCCTGAGCAGGAGGAGGCGGGGGCCGAAAGCTTTGGCGGTCCTGCAGGTAGACCTCATACTCTTCGGCCAGCCTTATCAACTCAGGGATCGTAGTAAACTTGCTACGATGCACCATAAGTTTATATTCAGGCCTCATATTTTTATATAAGAGGTCCAATGTCTTTTGCGGGGAAAATTCACCGCTTCTCCTGATTAGAGTGGAGACAGCGGTTAAATAACTGCGGAAAGGTTCGCGTTCACCTTGGGTCCGCTTCCTGATCTCTTCGTCCAGGTTCCGCTTATAACCTGCCGGAAAAAACTGGGTTTCAAAATCCACCCGGAAGTCCGCAAAGTCCCGCCAGGAACCCTTCAGGTTTCTATACCACAATATGGCTTCACCTTGTAGGAGTTCGGGTAGGGCTCTTAAGATATCTTCATCGGACAAAGAATAGGTTTCAATGAGTTCAGAGAACCGTTCGAGGAAAGAGACGGCGTCTTTCCTTCCATCGAACCTCAGGTTCCACTTCCGAACCGCAGTGCATACCGATGCAAAGTCGCGGCCTGAACCTCTACTCATCACTCTTCCAGGGTCCTGCGTTTGGTTCCACACAGACCTTGCAGTCCCTGGGTACCACCCTTCAGCCGTTTGGTAGCGTGAGCTAGGCACCCATTCCCCCGATGGGTTTAGGTTTGGCCTCACACGACCGGGCTCACTAGCTTCGGTTGAATAACCTGGGTTGAGAGACATCCCACCCAGTTGCCAGCTAGGATCGTTAGCCACGTGTGAAGTCACCATGGCTGAGGGTTGTCTGTATCCAGCATCACTCCCCAAAACCGGGTTGTCACCCAGGCTCACCTGCACATCATGTTGTGGGTTACCAAGGCCCAAGGAGTGAGACTCAGCGAGAGGCATGGTCACTGATGTTGGTAGACCACCCCTGCTACCCCGTAGTCCCAACCCTGCAGTAGTAGGGTTCACACAGGGAAGTGGCGGCGGGGGTTCAGAATATCCACCAATTGAAGATTTTGGACATCTCTCGCTGTACATCACAGATTCTCTTTGCTGCCTGGAGGTTTCCACCATCTCGACTATTGCCTGCTCAACCAGCTGGATGTCAGCATCGGGTGATAGGCCTAAGATCTGGCGCATTTCCCGCAAAACCAGTAACTCGTTGTCTAAGTCCGGTTGCATCACCTCTCGATCACCCATGTTACTGGGTTGCATCAAATCAGTGAGGTTACCACCATGGGACGCGCCTTGAGACAAAGTATCCGTCACCTCACCTTCAGTCAAGACCCTTGACAACGCAACTGTATCCGCAGTTGTTGTATAGGCCTGACTCTGGGAGAGGTTAGTCTGACGAGTCGAAACTGTAAACACAGCTGCACTCGTGGTCACAACTATAGGACCAGTGACAAAGGTCTGAGCACCTGTCACTGAATCTTCAGTGGTCTTAGGCATGATTATTTACCAAAATAAAAATAAATAATCCCAAGACACCAATAAGTTAGAATAAATCCACCCTGGAATTTCAAAGTCACCGCCTACACCCAAAGGTCGGTTTAAATCAAATTACAGTAATCACTGTGCAAAATATTTCACCCTGGATTACAGTCACCACCTTTAAGTAAAGGTCGGTTTACAAAAAATCAATCCAAAACACGGTAACTAATGTCTAATTCACCACCCTATCACAAGGGTCGGTTAAAATCTATAACAATATAAAAATAACATTTTTAACCAATCACCCCTCTTGTTAAAGAGCAGGTTTAAAAGATTTTAATTAAATTTTGAAAATAAATTTTAAAAACAATCGGCACTCCCAACTCACCTACGCTAAACGGCGCTTTACGGTTAAACAGTCAGGATTGCGATTTGACACAACTGAATTTTTTTTAAATCAGTCGTTTATTGCAATAATTTTTGTACAGCCAATAATTAACCCTATCGACACTCCCAACTCACCTACGCTAAACGGCGCTTTACGGTTAGTTAGTCGAGATTGCGATAAGTCACAACTGAGTTTTAAAAATTCAATCGTTTAATGCCAATTAAAACAATACAAAAACTTAGTCACTTCGTTCGGGCGCCATGTTATTGTGACGACTTTCTCATAAAAGGAATAAAATTAATTTTCCTAATGATAAGAGAAGTCGCCTCAGACCTATGCCAGCGGAATCGCTCAAGTCTGGCAGCTGGGTCTATTCCAGGGTTCTTTGAATGAATTTTGAAAAGGTACAGATTTCTACCCAACAAGAAATCACTTAAATTATTCAGGTGTGAACTCAGAGCCCGCAAACGCAACGCTACTGTACCATCATCATCGTTCACACCTGGTGGTAAAGCCAATTGGAAACTGACAAGTTTAATTTGCACAAAATGGTTTAGCAAACAACTTAGGTATCTATACCAAACAACGTACTCACGTTACTGGACACCACGGATCTCCCCTACACCACAGTTTTACCAACCACGGTTACTCGGGAACCAACGCCACAGGTCACCTGCACACATAGGTCCTGTTCTGACACGCAGGTTCCCCACCCGCGTCTAAGTGGCAAAAGGAGTCGAATCACCCCGTGACAAACGCGACGGGGTTAATTAAATTCGACGTGCGAAACGGCACCGATGATTCGTAGGAAACGCTACGAATCGAAATAAAACTCAAACGAGTAAAACACCGATCACAGAGTTCTGAGCTGCCGGCTAACACTGACTAGGTTCGTCGCGATGGATTCGCACCGGACGAGGTCTAGTAGAAACGACCGTACAGTTCAAGAACTAGGAACCGAATAATCCACCCGCTAATCCTCCGGGTTCATCCCTCCAAAACTTCCCCTCCAAGGAAGGGGCAGGGAGGGGATAAACAGCTGATCACCAGTGGCTGTGATTGTGTGACGTAGGACCACTGCCACTGGCTGATCGTCAGCTGTCAATCCATCTGACATCGTCTGTCGTCTGTCACCTCAACAAAGCCAATTGAGGTTATGTTGCTCAACACCAACGATGTTTATTATGGCCGTCAAGGGGTTTTAATATTTAATCATACAAGTGTGGGGGCAATTATTCACAACAACAAGTGTCACAAGTGTTTTAACTATGAAGTTTTATGAAATCAACTTCATGTCAACACTATGGGCTGTGACACCGGCGAGAGAGGTTAGCCCTGTGTTTGGTTTATGGGCTTTCAGCAAAGGTTAGCAGTGCACCTAGTGTGATTTAGGTTATATTTCACTGCAATAACCATTATTCATGAGCTGCCCAACTACGTCAACCAACCAAAGGATGGGCTAGGCTTATGACAAACAAAGGCCTAGGCTAGGGTTCAACCTAGTTAAACCTACACCAGGTAACTTTACCCTTTTTATAGCTAGGCCTAAGCAACTAGCCATAGCAAATCACCTCCTCTAGCTATTAATCAGTAAATTTATACCCCCCTACAAATTTGACCCGTTACAACAAATGCTGCCAGCCTGAATTGTACTGTACTTCTTGCCACTGCATTAGTAAGCATTTCTACTCCAAATGGAAATAATATTGTTGTCCGAGCCGTGCTCGATAGCGCATCGCAGTCAAGCATAATATCAGAGCACTGTGCCAGTATGATTCGCACACAGCGTTCTTTTGTTGACCTTCCTGAGATTAAAGGTATTTCCTCAGCTCGAGTGACGCCTAAGGGAATGTCATTTGTTAATATTTCTTCGCTTAGCGGAAATTCTCTTGCTAAAGCGCACCCTGTCTTGATACTTGATAGAATTTCCAATGTCATGCCCAATGTAAAGATATGTCTGTCGCTTACCATTCAAAGGAGATCCAGTAAAGCTAGGAGATTCTTCAAAAACTGCTCTACAAACCTTCAAATCGCTTGAACGTAAATTTCAATTGCAACCCGATTTCAAAGATAAGTACACTGAATTTATGAATGACTATGAATCCTCAGGTCATATGAAGCTTTCTAATTTAAGTGACATAAACTGTAAACCTCACTGTTTCTTGCCGCACCACGGTGTATTTAAGGATGGAAAGATACGTGTTGTATTTAACGGATCTGCTAAAACCTCTTCAGGTGTAACACTGAATAGTCTTCAGCATCAAGGACCTAAGTTACACAATGAAATAACTGACATAATTCTACGCTTTCGTCAGCATAAGATTGCCTTTGCTTGTGATATCAAACAGATGTTCCGTATGATTTCTATACATGAGGAAGACCAACGTTTTCAACTTATCTATTGGAGAGAAGACATGACACAACCGCTTAGAGTTTTTCAGTTGACAACTGTAACTTATGGTTTGACCTCATCGCCATTTTTGGCAAATCGAGTAATACAGCAATTGATACGTGATGAAGGGAGTAATCATCCACTTGCTGCTCATGCACTTAAACGACAGATCTATGTAGACGATGCACTACTTGGTAGTGATACAGTTGAAGAAGCTGTGAAATTACAGCAAGATGTAATAGGCCTTCTACAAAAAGGAGGTTTCGAACTCCGTAAATGGGCATCCAACAACGGACAAGTACTAGAAAATTTACCCCCTCAACACTGCATATCAACTGAGCATCCCTGTGTTAGTATTCTTGGTCTAAAGTGGAATCCAACATCTGATACATTTTCATATGTGATCTCTGAACTTTCCATGGTTTTTACCAAGAGAGCAATTCTGTCCACTATTGCAAAGATTTACGATGTAATAGGCATGCTTGCACCCGTAATTTTTTGGGCTAAGGCGCTCATGCAGCACATATGGTCACTAGGCCTAGATTGGGACTCTCCTCTTCCTCGTGATATTATTGATAAATGGTCAACGTTCATCAACGAACTTCCTGAAATTGAGAGTTTGAAGATCAGTAGATACATATCTCTGAGTGATGCTATTAACATCCAGCTGCATGGTTTTTCGGATGCAAGTGAACTGGGATTTGCTGGTTGCGTTTATTTACGCACCGAAAATGCACAGGGCAATATATCAGTCAGCTTATTAATTGCCAAGTCACGTGTGGCTCCCCTCAAACGTATTACGATACCTCGTCTCGAACTGTGCGGAGCACATATTTTAGCCAAATTGATACACTATTGTATAAATCAGCTCTCTGACCGCTACAAGATTGACTCTGTCACCGCTTGGAGTGATTCTACAGTTGCATTGTCGTGGATTCACACCCCTTCTTACCGCTTAAAGTTGTTCGTTGCAAATCGTGTAGCACAAATCCAAGATTTAACCCCTTCATGCATATGGAAACATGTATCCACTCATGACAACCCAGCTGATGTTGCCTCAAGAGGATTAACCCCAGCTCATCTCATCCACAATGAACTTTGGTGGTCTGGACCAACTTGGCTAAATAGTTCATTTGATTCATGGCCTCAATCTCTGTCTATTCGTCTGCTTTGCAACTAAGGCAGTACATTTAGAAGTTGTGTCAGATCTGACTTCAGAAGCTTATATAGCAGCACTAACTCGTTTTATTTCAAGACGTGGCTCAGTTAAAGAAATTCACAGTGACTGTGGAACCAACTTTGTCGGAGCAGCAGCTACACTTCGCAGATGTTTTGAGAATTTGCTTCGTAATCCTGCAACTCATCGCTTTGCCGAAGAGAACAACATTTCTTTTAAGTTTCTGCCTCCACATGCACCTCATCAGGGTGGCTTGTGGGAACGAGCAGTTAGGAGTGCTAAACACCATCTTCACCGAGTAATAGGTGGACAAATCCTGACTTACGAAGAATTCATCACTCTCGTATCACGAGTCGAAGCAATATTAAATTCGAGACCGCTTACACCTCTATCTGGGATCCAAATGATTTAGAACCTCTTACCCCAGGACATTTTTTAACTGGTGGACCTCTGAAATCCATTGTGGAACCTCAGTTTACTGAAACTTCTTGTAACCGCTTGAGAAGATGGCAGTTAGTTCAAGCATTCTCTCAACACATCTGGACCAGATGGTCACAAGAATATCTGCATACCCTGCAGCATCGTTCGAAGTGGACGACAAAAAAGGAGAACCTCAAGATTGGCGACCTTGTTGTTATTCATGAGCCTAACACTCCGCCTTTACAATGGAAACTAGGAAGAATTACCGCAGTATCACCAGGAGCTGATGGAGTGGTACGAGTGGTCCATCTACGCACCGCTACAGGGAACTTCAGTCGACCTGCAGTCAAAGTTTCCCTGCTTCCTACCAATTAAGTCCAAAACATCCACTTCCACCCCTTTTTTCAATTTGTTCATTTACCATTCTCAATTCTTATTTCTGTTGAACCAGGTTGGTTCAAGGGGGGCGATGTTGGATATATTTATTATTTCTTTTCCAATATTATATTTTCCACACTCAATTTCAAATAATAATCCATAGCCCAAGTCGTATTTCTTCTATGCAGTTGCTCCTTGCGATAAGGAAGGTATGCGACCTTTGTACTCACAGCTGATGTCCATGCAAACGACACAGTCCACTGCCGAATGTCACCGGCAAATCATCCCGCTTCTTACCGCTCCGCATTTTGCTACCCGCAAATAACCGCAAATAAAATGCCGTTTCTTAAATTTTATTAATCAGTCATTGTAAATAGTAATCAGAAGTGCTTAAGTTCAATTTTGTACGAGGAGAAGTTTATTTGAACTATTTTCGGTCGCGCTCACGGACAATGTTTAAGTGTAGTGCAAGATTCAACAAAATGGACAGACATCTACATCGCTTCGGGATCTACGATCTGCTCAGGTGGGGTACCCCGACTACTGCTTCACGTCATCCAAGGTCTGTGACAACACTTCATTTTGAACTTTTATTAATACAGTGCTAAAAATCGCTAAAAATCTAGTAGCATAGGTCTAATGACTGATTAATCTTTCACGGCCATTTTTCAATCTGAGCTATTTTCACAATTATCCCACACGCTGTGTTTACCAAAATCATATGTTTAAAATATCATATGATACGGTTGATAGCGTACTAGTCATAGCCGGAGATATAATGCGCGAACTGTACTATAGCAAAACATATTATAAATTTAAGATTTTCTTATTTTATAGTAATTAAGGGTTTGAGTTTTTTCATAATTTAAATTATAAAAAATTAAGTACGTTTGTTTAGTTTATGTTATATCGATGCAGATTTAACACCAAATGATCTATATATATAATTACGTAAGGGAAATTTTTGCGCTGTAATTGTGGGCGTTTGGAAGGTCGCAGTATGATGGGAGGGGGCTCAAATTGAAGGTCTCCATCCCAGGGACTCGGGAAAAATACTGAAATTGCTTTAAGCTTACTATAAAATGAGAAATAATGTAAAATAGCTGTCATTTAAAAACCATTGGGATGTAAAAAGGTCTGCATAATTTACTTAAAACCAAATGCTAGATATAATCATAATGTTGTGGATCCAAAAGTCTATTTTCTAAGAAGGATTATGCTTAGGGGCTATTAGCCCCTTCAAGCCTCTAGTAATTACTACTTTACCAGAATACCAGAATACTACTTTGCCATATTTCATTCCGATCGGACCATTTTAGCGATCGCAATCGTGCTTACACACACACACACACACACACACACACACACACGCACGCACGCACGCACGCACGCACGCACGCACGCACGCACGCACGCACGCACGCACGCACGCACGCACGCACGCACGCACGCACGCACGCACGCACGCACGCACGCACGCACGCACGCACGCACGCACGCACGCACGCACGCACACACACACACACACACACACACACACACATACGTGAAAATAGGTCGAAACGAGATCCATATAAAATTCCAGCTGTCCGAGATCCGGCCGAAGGAGTGGTTTTTCAAAGAAAACACGTGATACTTTTTCAATTGGAAGTCTCTAATACCTGCTTATCATAAACAATTTCTGATTATGTTAAAAATAAGAATATGATTCTTCACATACCAAGTGAGATCCGGTATGTAAGTCGAAGTGAGATCCGCCTTAACCTTGAAACTGGCTCCCGTACACTGCTTATAAAATGTCACAGTCGAACTGAGATCCGGCGGTTTTCCAATCTAAATGGACTTTGTTTGACATTGCCATTGCTTACCATGTTGGAAGTGTCAGGTGTGCGATTCAGAGGAACGAGTTTAGAGCCGTTCGGCACATCCCGCCAAGCTTCCTCCCTATGCACGCCAGTTTTCGTTTATCTGCGACACTAGCGGCGACTTTAGGAACAAATCAGTGCACATTTTGTGATGTAGGGTTTCGCGCGGACCCATTTAGCGCCCTTTTTTTTACATTTCCATACTATGCGATATTATTTAAATAAATAATACTTTAAAATACTGGAATTGCTTTTTTATTTTTTTAAAGGTCATAAAACACGATACCTATATTATTGTCAAAGGTTGACTATTTAAAATTGATTATAGAAACAAAACTATTTAAGCTATCGAAATATCAAATAGCAATTCTAGTAGTTTGGACATTTCCCTTTACAACTATATTGAATTAAAAATTTTCATGGGGCGTCTACATGGGTCCGCGTGAGAGCTTTTTTTATAATTTTTGGCTGGGTTGGGAGGACTCCTAGGTCACAGGACCGTTCGCTGAATATGCAGCCTTTCGCTCCAACTGCCATATCACACTCAGCACTTTGAGCAGTTCCAATGTTGTTTATATATAATCATATTCAGTATAAAAATTAATTGTAATCAGTACGTCTTTTAATTAAATAAAATTATGAAAACTCAATTATATAGAAAATTTAAAATACAATACTTAAGGAAAAACTATTCTACAACGTTTTTATTATTGGAAAACACTACTAAGTAGTCAATAAAATAAGGAAAACCACAATTAGATTTTTTTACATAATTAATTCATAGAATTATTTCCTTAGATTATTGGATGATTAATTAAAAACAAATGACTTAAAAATAAGAATGAGTGTTTTAAGATTTATTTCTGGGACCAGTGATGAGGCCCAAACCCTATCGTGGGTGTGATGAGGCCCCAGCCCCAGCACCTATCATGGGTGTGATGAGGCCCTAGCCCCAGCACCTATCATGGGTGTGATGAGGCCCCAGCCCCAGCACCTATCATGGGTGTGATGAGGCCCCAGCCCCAGCACCTATCATGGGTGTGATGAGGCCCTAGCCCCAGCACCTATCATGGGTGTGATGAGGCCCCAGCCCCAGCACCTATCATGGGTGTGATGAGGCCCCAGCCCCAGCACCTATCATGGGTGTGATGAGGCCCCAGCCCCAGCACCTATCATGGGTGTGATGAGGCCCCATCCCCAGCACATATCATGGTTGTGATGAGGCCCCAGCCCCAGCACCTATCATGGGTGTGATGAGACCCCAGCCCCAGCACCCATCATGGGTGTGATGAGGCCCCATCCATGGGCGGATCCAGCCGGTTCAAAAGGGGTGGCTGGAGACCAATTCGGGGGGTCTGGGGACACAAGCATTTACATTTTAAATGCTTAAAAACCTCTATTTTACGCTATTTAAAACCCTGAGAATCACACCTGAAAATATTGTAGAAAGCTAATGGATTTAAATATATTTCATCAACATAACATAAAATCCAACAGATTTTTACCTTGATTTTCCTGAAGGTCTTGTGATGATATGTAGCCTTCAGGCAAATCAAGGTAAAAAAATCTTTAATACAGGTCTTGTCACTGGGTTAAAAAACATAATGAAATCCAAAATATTTTATTCAAACTTCCACATTTTGAACGTATTTGATAATAAATATTAATCTCAGAAAAGTCTTTACTTTTGTCAACTGTCTAAACTTTTTTTACACATCTATGAAAAATAATCATACTTTCGGCTGGGATTCAAAGACATCTGAATTAGTTTAGACAATTGAATCAATGGGCAAAACCACAAATTGTAGCAGACCAATGTGGCCGACAATATGAACAATCATCACTGTCACACCTTATAGCAAGTTAGCCTATATCTTTCCATTAACCGCTATCAGTGAATACCTAAGATTCATTTTTAAACCCAATTAATTGCAAGTTAGCAATTCCAAATTTGCCGTTTATCAGCGATCGGTAAATACGCGCGATCGTTTTTCACGGCGATTGCGAGTTTCGTAAAGCAACATCGACCGTTAATCCGCGATCGGCAATAACGCGGCCGTTCGCGAATTTCGTAAAGCTATATTTGCCGTTTATTCTCGATCGGCAAATACGCGAGATAATTTTTTTACGGCCGATCGCGAGTTTCGTAAAGCTAGTTCGGCCGTTAATCCGCGATTGACAGATACGCGCTAGCGTATTTCGCGGCCGCTCGCGAAGAGCAAAAATCTATTTTTGCCCTTCATCCACGACAGGCAAATACGCGCGATGGTTTTCACGGCCAATCAAGAGATTTGCAAGGCCGCATTTATTTGCCGTTTATTTACGATCGGCAAATACGCACGATAGTTTTTAACGGACGATCGTGAGTATCGTGAGTTTCGCAAAACTGGATTTACCGTTTATTCGCGATCGGAAAATACGCGAGATGGTTTTCCGCGGCCGATCGCGAGTCTTGCGAAGCTCAACCTGCTGTTTAGTTGCGATCGCTAAAACGATCCCGTCCCGAAAATTTCCCGAAGTAAATCGAAAATCGGGAATTTAATTTTCCCGAAAATTTTCCGAAATTTCGGGACCCGACCATCCCTACCGTACATCTTTACTATATTATGTCTTATCCTAAAGGGGGGGCTGCAGCCCCCACAGCCCCCCCCCCCAGATCCGCCCATGCCCCATCCCCAGCACCTATCATGGGTGTGATGAGGCCCCAGCCCCAGCACCTATCATGGGTGTGATGGGGCCCCAGCTCTAGCACATATCATGGGTGTGATGAGACCCCAGCACCTACCATGGGTTTGATTAGGTTCCAACGCCTAAAATGGGTGTGATGAGGCCCCAACACCTACAGTACAATAGGTTTGATTAGGCCCGAGCACCTATAATGGGTGTGTTGAGGCCCCAACACCTATAATTGGTTTAATGAGCCCCCAATACCTGTCATGGATGTGATAAGTCCCCCCCCCTACTTTCCTAAAGGACTTAAAAAGGACCGTATATAGGCGTGCCCCACAGCATTTTTGCCGGGCTAGTGTTTTAGCCAATCATAATTTTAAGTTATAGGCCCATTACGTTCTTATAAAATTAAATAATGTTTATTTACCAAATTTACAAACAATTGAATAGCGTAAAAAATCAATAGTCAATGAAATATTTATATTTTGTAATTTTAATCATGTTACTTACTTCAGCTATTAAAAACACTCCTTTTTCATGGTTATGAGTTAAGACAAGGAAAAAATAAATCAATTATGTGGATAAGTTTTAATAAAGATACACAACGTTTACAGTTGTCACTTATGAACACAAAAAAGTAGAAATAAAAAAGTACAATTTGTTTAACATTATAGCATAAAGGCTACTTCTTGAAGTAAAACTGACTTTCTGTTAAATAGTATATTTCGCAACAAGGGCCGAACATGAGGTTTTATAGGCTCGAGATCGTGTTTCAAATTCGAGACGATGTCGAGAATTTGAAACGATCGAGAGCTGCAAAACCCTTTCGGCCGAGGTGCGAACGCTATTTTTTACCACACTACACAACGAAATATACCCCAAATAATAAAAAACTGATTATTAGTTGACTCACTTGAAAACAAAACACAGCTATGAAAATCATATGATCGCAACTATCCTGTCTTGAACGCCGTATAATTATGTGATGTTCTGACGTTGTTTCAAGCAAATAAACGATCAGCTGACTTTCGGCCCTAGAGCCCCAAACGTTTTCGGTCCTGAGGCGGCAAACAGTGTGTTTCGGTCCGAGTTTGACGTTTGTAAAACAGGTGATTTTGTCGTAGTTTGGTGAAAAAGAGGTTTAGGACAAGTTAATAAAAAGTGAAAGATTTAAAAACGTTTTTAAAGTATTTTATAACAAGGTTTTTGAAGTGTAAAAACATCACCAACTGACATGCACTTATCCCAGTAATAAACCAATAATTTTTTATTAGTAAATTACAATGCTAAACAGGTTTCTTTTAAAAGACAATTAAATTTATGTTAAGAAAATGTAATAGCTAAATATAAAACGACTCTACTCTTAGTAAGCGGCTGCTAGCCGATGAAGATATAAATAAATGGCATAAATTATGTACGGTGAGTTATTTCCACATTTATTCAAATATCAATCCCAAACCACCCCAAAACGTTATCGGGTAGTATTTCATTTTGAGTGGGCGGCCATTTTCATCCACAGTGTTGGATAGATTTTTTACCAAGTGAAAAGGTGGTGTACAAATCATCCTGAACTGGCAACTGGTATAAAGGAATGGCTGCTTCGCGTCCCGCGAAGATGGATTACAGATCGTTCTTTATTGGATTTGTACAAGGTCAGAAGGGATCTCAGAACGACCGTCTGGGTGTGTATGACCGGTGTGCGTAGTCGACGCTAGCGCGACGTGGTGCCAGTTTTCAGAACTTCATACACACGCACTCTATGGAAAAATCAAGCTAAGTGAGATCCGACCACCTTCGAATTGTTTCGAGGTGATTCGGCTATTTCCGTGATCCTTACAACCTCAGGATGACCAATCAGAGGCTTTGGCGAAACGAGATCCACCCCCCCGGATCTCAGTGCGCCAACGGATCTCACTGTGCCGTTGTGCATACATATGGCGGATCTCATATCGCCACATTAGTAAGAGCACACACACACACACACACACACACACACACACACACACATACACACACACACATATATATATACTTTTTCATAAACATGTGTTTATGTTAATAATATCATCTCAATAAATACATAAGCTCATAAGCTAACTAACTTTCCTCGAACAATATAGGAATACTGATCAGACAATTCTACTTCTTAAGAATAGCCATCATATATTTAATTTCGTAAGGCGATTCTTTGCGTCAAAATTGTGGGCGTCTGGCAAGTCGTAGAAAGATGGGAGCGGACTCAAAGTAAAGGTCTCTATTCCGTGATGGCGGGAAAATACTGAAAGTGCTTGAAATTCACCAGAAAACAAGAAATAACGTAAAATATCCGTCATTTAAAAAGCATTGGGATATAAAAACGTCTGCTTTGTTTATATTAAATGTGATGCTGATGCTTGATTCAAAGCCATATGCTAGATGTTGACATATAGGTTTTTTTCAACAGGCAGCTAACGTAACTATTTAATGTACGTACTATAACAAATAAATATTTTAAATTTAAGATTTTCAGACTTTACGGGTTTGAGTACATATTTTGTAATTTAAAATAATAAAGAAATAAGTGCTTTTTTTAGTTTACTTTTTAACGATGCCAATTTAATGCCAAATGATCGATATAAATATATATGTAACCGAAATTTTTGCGCCGAAATTGTGGGCGTTTGACAAGTCGCAGGATAACGGGAGAGGGCTCAAATATAGTCTTGATGCCAGGGACTCGAGAAAAATACTTAAATTTCTTAAAGTTTTTCATAAAATAAGAAATAACGTTAAATATCAGCCATTTAAAAATCATTGTAATCCAAAAACGTCTGCTTTGTTTACATTAAAGCATGTGTTGCTTATACTTGATTTAAAACCCTTTTAGTGTCAGGATCTCGTAGCGAGACGCGCATACTAACTACCGCTAGTACCGGGATCTCTTAGCGAGATCCTGTCTCTAACTGCATAGAATGCTAGGATCTCGTAGCGAGACGTTTACATTTTTATACATATAAAATATATTTTTTCGTTTTTACTGGCTGGAATTCGTGCCAAATATGCCTTTCTATAATCAAATCTTTCGTTTCATGTGACTTTTCTCCTGAACTGTCTTTATGGTTAGCTGAAATGACATACTGAAATCCAAACAGCTGGCTGGCAGACAAATAACCATGCATTTCTTATGGCGGTGATGTTTTTTTTAACAAACTTTATTCTGGATCAACATACAATGTTTTACACAGAAGGTATAACTATATTGAAAATAAATAACGTACTGAGTCGCATATCGGGGTCGTTCCGTTAGGAGACTCCCTTTAACTTGAGAGTTGTTTATAAAATTCAATAGTGAACTTTGATAAGTGTCAATGAATTATATCTTGAAAAAGTCTTGGTTTCAATCTCCTATTTTGCAGAGGCTGGCCGATTCCAAAATGCTCAACACCAGGAACATTTTCCAATCGAAGGGAGAACTTCTGTGTTGATGCATTAATGAATTCCGGGACAGTGTCCAGTCCGACTTCACGATGTAGTTGTGAATTTCGAACGAACCACGGAGAATTTAGAGCTATTCGTAATATTTTATTTTGAAAAGCTTGAATTTTCGACATCTTGCTGGATGAAATTAAGAGTCCCCATACTGGACAGGCGTACAAAATAAGAGGCCTGAGAAAGGTATTGTAAACTAAAATTGCATAAGATGACCGAAGTGTTGCATTTCTGTTGAGGAGTGGATAAAGGATAGAAAGCCGGGAGTATGCTTGACTTAATTTGGAATTTACGTGAAGATTGAAATTTAGTTTTGTATCCAACAGAATTCCCAAATACTTCACCCCTTGATCAGGTGGATTCCAATTAACGATTGAATTGTTAATAACGATTTCAGGTGGAATTTGTGGTCTCCGTAAGGTAAAAATCTTTGCTTCAGTTTTATTTGCGTTCAAGCGCAAATTCCACTTATTAAACCATTGCACTACTTCATCCGTTGCATTTTGAAGATGTTGACGAGCAACTAGAATGTCAGCGCTTTGGGTGATGATCGTAATATCGTCAGCATATTGAGCCAGAGTTGAATTTTGAGGGACAGGGACATCATACATGTAGATGTTGAATAGTATAGGACCCAAAATTGATCCTTGCGGCACTCCAGCGGAAATAGGCCGGAAGCTTCACACAAAAATGTCTGTTCGATAGAAAGGATTTTATCAAATTTTGGTAAAAAACCAATTGATCATCAGTGGAAAACCAAGATGATCAATTTTATAAATCAGTCCCTCGTGCCACACCTTATCAAAGGCCTGTGAAACGTCGAGGAAAACTGCGACAGAGTGCTCCTTTCTTTCAAATTCTTTTACTACGGATTCAACAATGCGTTGGATTTGGTGAGTGGTGGAATGTTTGGGTCGAAATCCAAACTGGTGAGGAGGAATAGCACCCGAGTCTTCAAGGAAAGAGTTTACCCTTTTTTGGATGACCTTCTCGAATAGTTTTGATAAACATGACAAAAGACTAATAGGTCTGTAACTTGAAACCGAAAATTTAGGTTTGTTAGGCTTATGAAAAATTATTACTTCCGCGTTTTTCCAAACGTCAGGAAAGTAATTTTGGAAAATGCAGGCATTAAAAATTGAAGTCAAAACGGAAAGACTCTTGGTGGTAAGATTTTTGATAACATTATTTGGAATATAACAATATCTAGACCAGGGGATTTACGGAGAGGAAGCTTCTTTATCAGTTCCTTAATTTCACCTGGGGAAGCATAATTAATTGGAAGCTCAACTGTCGAGGTCGCATGTGTCATGGTGTAGTTGACAAGGCTGGCAGTGTCTTCATCTGTCACATTTTTAGGTGAGAATGCTTCCTCAAAAAGGTCAGCAAGAATATTACACTTATCGAGATCACTTTCAAATACATGATCACCATGCTTTAGAGGTGGGATTATAGTTGGATTGCGTAAGATCCGTTTAGTCGCCTGCCAAAGACTAGAGTCATTTTGATTTACATCGCTTAGATAGGCTTTGTAAGACATGATTTTGTACCCATCGATTTCCATTTTCACTTGTCGTATAAGTTGATTGAGCCTTCTTGGAGTTTGAGGGTGTCTATGTCGAATCCACTGACGTCGAGCCTCGTGCTTAGCTTTAATCAAATTAAGGATTCGTAAGGGAGGATTAAGGAAGCTATTGGTCCTAACGGGAAATTGTCTGTAAGTTGCGTATTTAACAGCTTTACAGCTTACAGTCTGTCAAATTTTCAATGGCCCTGTTGATTCCATCAATAGAGTTTATGTTTTTTGGTGGCTCAAGAAGTTCATCTAATTTTACGCTAAAGACATCCCAGTCAACTTTCCCAGTTATTAGTCTCCGAGGAGGTGAATTGTGGTCGGGTTGTAGGAAGAAACTGATTACAACAGGGAGATGGCCTGAGTCTAACTCAGGTAAAACAATGTGATAGTTAGGAGCTACAAAATGGCAGTAAACAATAATATCTAATATATCGGGTTCACAGTTCAATTGAAACGGGTAAAAGGTAGGCTCTTCAGGTGCAGAGATATTAAAACCTTCGTCCGTGACAAGTTTTAAAAGTCGCGCACCATTTGGATTAGAGACTCTGCAGCCCCAGTCCTGATGTTTGCAGTTTAAATCACCGATAATCAAAGTGGCCTGATTTCCTGTGAGTAAGGTAAAGAAGTCGTTCAAGTGAAGTCTTCGATTAGGGGATTTATAAGCTGAAATGAGAGTTACAGAAGTGCCATCGTTTAAAAATACCTTTATACCAGTGGCCTCAATAGACACAAGGTGAGGTAAAAACAAAGAATTATGTTGGATAGATTTCTTGATAAAAATGGCTACCCCACCTGAGGCGACAGGAGCAACGCGGTCTTCTCTTTAGATGTTGTATCCACTTACACTAAAAATTTTGATTAGGTACAAAATGAGTCTCTGAAACACAAGCTATGTCAATATTATGCTGCACCAAAAAAGCAGAAAAACTAGATTTTTTTTTGTTTAATCCATTTGCGTTCCAATTAAGGATTTTTAAGTTTTGAAATGCAACCCCATTAGGGAGTGGCATTTTTCAGGAAAGAACTTATAACGCTGGTTAGAATTGTTTTAATCATAGGGATAATTGATTTAACTAATTCCACTATTAAAACTTCCAAGTTGGTTGAGCTCGATTCATTAGAGGAACACGGCGATTCAGAGGGTTTCTCATGACCCGTTTGGGCTTTAGGGATGGGTCGTGGATTTTGGGATGGTTTTTGTAAAGTATGTTTACCATTCAAAACATCAGCGTAGGAAATCTCGTGTGTCTGATGCAAGATTTTCGAGGGTATTTGTGGGTGAACTGAAGCGGCAGTTTCCTGGTTAGCAGCCGATAAGAAATCATCGGGATCAATCTTCTTGGGTTTAGTTTGCCTAAGAGTTTTAGTTCTCGACATCAAGAGATTTTAGTATGTGGAACAACCCCTAAAATTAGCAGTGTGACTGTCACCACAGTTAACGCATTTTGGCGGGACATCTTTAGATAATTTGCACTCAGAAAAATGGTGGTCACCTGTGCAGCGAACACACCTTGGATCAAGGCGACAAAAGTTTTTGGTATGACCATACCTTTGGCAGCGGGTACATTGAGGAATATTCCTGTTTTTTCGCTTGGGTTAAACAGATACAATTGAATGACACAATTTGTTGAGATTAAATATTTCTTGACTAGCATCATTGTTTTCAAGCTCAACAACACATAGAGGGATTATGTATTTCTCTTTGTTAAGAAGTCTAACTACTTTACAAACTGGGAGGTTCATTTCTAAAAGCTCTGTTTTTATTTCATCCTCAGACAATGAACAAGGAACATTTCTGATCACGACTTCGAGTTTTTTATCCTGGATGGATTGAAAAGTATGAAATTTAACGTTGCACTGATCGTAAAAGGATGTTAATTTCCTAAAATGTGAAATGTCTGTCAAACTGATTTTAAGTGACTTCCCTTTGAGTGATGTAGTGAATTCATGAGACGAATTGGTCATCTTCTCTTTGTGCGTCCATTTCGCTTGAGGTTTCATCAAATAAGTTGTCAACGCTGACAGGAGCAATCTGTTTAGAGGATGAGGAACAGTTTGGTGAGCCAACTCCTCGACTGACGTTTGGATGCATACTTATTGCATTTGTTTTTGCTTTAAGGTTAGTTTTATGGTTGAACAAAGAATTCTTGTTAGATGTAGGAGCAATAATTATAAAATATATGAATTTAAAGACAAATTCTAACAAAAAGTCTTTTTGATAACTTTATAAATCAAATTCACTTATAAAACGATTAGATATCAGTAAAATTAGGGATTATTAAAAAAGTTAATGTGTAAACAACCACGAATCACAGCTGTTCACATATTTTACTTATTGCGGTGATGCAACTTCGTTTGTGTAATTTTTAGGCTATGTTTTTGTTTTACCTATAGGGTTATAATTGAAATATAGTTTGTATTTTGTTATTGTGGATCTTTTAGCGAATTTCCCCTATAGGGAAGTAGCTATTACCGTAGGCGGCACGGTGGTTAAGCCCGGGACCATGTTATCTTTTCATTTTAAGGTCCCCAGACCCCAAAAACACCGTTCGTTCATTTTCATATATATATATATTTACCTGTCCGTAGGCGCGATAACTTTTGTAAAAAAGGTCCGATCTTGATGAAATTTGGAACAAACGTATAAAGCATCATTCATGACTTCGAGTTCGAAAACCAGCAAGATTGATTTACTCTAAGAAGGTTTTTCACAAAATAAAATTTATTTTCAAGATTTAACACCTTTTTACTAATTATTTTTAAACTTAATTGTCAAAATTGAATTCAGCTTAAAAAAAACAAACAATTTAGCATTTTGAATTATTATTCTATGTCAATCCGTTACTTAGATTTTGTATAATATTGGATGTGCTAAACACAGTACGTTGTCCAATATTGTTTTTAATTTTTCCCTCCAAAAAGTATAGTCACCCTGATTTGAGATTTTTTTTTAATACAATTCTGAACATATGATTGAATTTGCAGGTGTTGAATATTTCATTTGTGTTTATTTTGAATAGTTGAGAGTTCATTGATCAAGATTTTGCAGAAAATATATACTATATCAAAAAATACAAATTATTTTTAAATTTAATAAAGAAAGTAAGAGCATTTGGAGGGGGGGATGTCTTGGTCTAAACTGGCTGAAAATGTAGCTTAATATATGGTATGTTTACAATTATGAGGATTAATAATATGTTTTATTGAAATTGGCTGCAGATGTAGGTCTGTTGCAACCATGGTGTAAGGAAAAAAGAAAGGTGTGTGCACGGTCAGCTGATGTGACGTAGTTGGGCTCAAGCAACTAGCGCTTACGACGACTACAGTACAAACCAGTTAATACAACTCAATTGAAATACTTTGTTTTAGTTCTGCAGTCAAACCGCTAGGTCCACTAGTTTCTCGAGCCCAACTACGTCATACCAGGTGATCATGCACACACCTTTCTTTTTTCTTTACACCATGTGTTGCAACAGGGATGTTTTGATTACTATAAAACTGTCCATATGATTGAATTTAATTTTTTCGTGAGATTAAATTATTTGTTTACTTTGAGTGTTTTGAGTTCATTGGTTATATGTTTGTTGACATTTATATTCTATAACAAGATTACAGTTATTAAAAATTAAAAGACTAAGAATTATATAAAATACAAAAGTGTATGTATTACTAATGAAAACCAATATGGTCTCTTTGTTAATTTTCCTCATGTTAAAAGCTCATGAATGATTAAATATGCGTTTTTAGTATATTATTTACTTAACGTATTCAAATGATACTTCCTTCAAACAAGTTGAATGCTCACATATACAAAATAAATCCTATGGAAATTCGCTGAGTACGCAGGTCTGCTGCGACGAGGGTATTTAAATGTTAAATGATGTTTCTAGTGTAAATATGGAATACGAATACTGTTTTAAGGCTAAACATCCCAGGATTAGTTATAAATTCTGCCACCACGTAGCAGCACCAAAATGAAGTCATTTAGTAGTAAAGTTTATTGGTGGAATTTTCGTCCGATGTTAATTTGAAAAACTGATTTGTGAACAGAGTAAGATTATAGTTCACGCTATTCCGGCATCTATATATTAATACGCAAGCGGTTTTCTTTTCACAGTCCAACCGCAGTAACGGCTGGACGGATTTTAACGTTTGAGGTGTCAAATTAAAGTGATTTATATGTAGATTGGCCGGGAACGGGACGACTGCTACTAATTTTTGGTCTCTCTGTCCATGGCACTACTGCTCCGATCATTAGAGCGGATTAATTAGGGTCAACTCGCTTGGTTCGAAATGGCACTACTGCTCCAACCGCCCGGACAGGTAGTCGCGGTACATCGAGGGAAATCGGAAATTTAAATCCCCCGTCACTTCTGCTTGACTGTTATGCCTCCTATAAATTAACAATTAATTGCTTTATGAGTTGTCAAGTTGGTTACGGAATAACAACAAAATGTAAACAAATTCAGTCACGAGTTTTATTGGAGCAATGAGCAAAAACTAAACCCAGATATTTTCTGATTGAATTTATACCAATATGCGATCTCTAGTATAACATATCATACAATTTAAGGTAAAAAAGTAATTTCAGTTCAAAGCCAAGCATAGTTCAAGGAAAATAACATTTTTCTTAAGGGACTTAAACATTATATGGCGGGTAGTACAGCAGGCTCTTCATGGCTTATTAAGTAAAGAATGAAAGCAATACCCTTAAATTTTATTATTGATTCAGGGATAAATTTATCAATATTTCCTGACTTATTTCTTCCTGAAAATTAGCTCATAAGACTCATGAGAATTTTGCGTCTAAATTTGAACTACTATAGATCACTTAAAAGCGTGAAATACTTTTCCGCAAGCAAAGGATTTCCAACTCCATTGTACTTAGGAACAAATTGTGGTACAGTTATTCATTAATACGAAGAACATGTGTCAATCAAAGAAAGTAAACTGTTTCCAGTAAAAACGTCCAAAACCCATCAATTGCACTTACAGAGGGAGGGTGCATTCCACCAGGTCCACTTAGGAATGCCGAGGCATACCGAGGGCATTTGCAAATGTTTGTTGACCTCCCGGGAAACCCTCACACGGCAAGAAAACTGTCATGTACTTCCGCCCTTCTACGTAGAGTTCAATTACGTTCTGGATTGATCATTAACACCTGAGGTTGAACTTCTTTCTCAATTCATCTGTTAAAGGTGCCGCTACACATACACGTCACGTCGCGACCATTTTCAAAGTGAATGAAACCTGTGTAATCAAATGGAACCGGCTAAAAATACACGGCACGGCCCGACTCGAATGCTCTGATGAGCATACACGGCCGAATCGGCCGGATTGGGACGCGACACGACGTGACGTGACGTGTATGTATAGCTTACACCAACGTCCACTCGGCCATTTGGCTCTTAGAAACTAGAAAATGTGAATCGATGCGAATTGGTGCGAATCGATGCGAATATGTATAGCACCCCCTTAAAAATTTTAGTTTTATTTACAACTAGTAAACCCGTTGCTCGGAATCGAGCAATTATCATGTATTGATTTATAAATATAAATAATTATAGCACTCTGGAACTATTTTATTAATGATATGGTTAAACTTAAATCTCACTTTCGGCAATAGTGAGATTATTTACTCAAGTTCTTTATGACAATAATACTTGTGAGAATACTCTATTATCTTTCAGGAGATAATTAAATTTAGGTTAAATTATAGATAGTTCAAGTTAATATGGAACATCCTTACTACAACCACAGAACATCACTTTAAACCAAAATAATTGTTAAAATTATATTCTTTGAATAATATAGATTTTTTACATAACTATATTACTAACACATTGCGGTTGAACAAAATTAAAATAGCTTAATGAAAACCTTTCAAACTTATATTTAATAAACTTGATCGAGCGCCATAATAAGGCTACTACATTTTCATTTTTAAATTACTATTCACAAACAAAAATCACATCAATTATCAACATAAACACCAAGAAAATTGAATACTTCACTAAGGTCAAAGTGTAAAAGTGTAAAAGTAAAAAAAGTTGAGTTCACTAAGGCGCCTTTGTCATAAAGTAGTTAAAATAATAATTAAAGACAACATAAAATAGGAAAACACACAGTTATTTGAAAATCGGCTGCAAGTTTGTTAATACCGCACACATGTTTTTTTGTTGTTTTTTCTTAAATAGATTGTTTTAAAATAGATGATGAAGAAGTCAGTTGTAATGTGTAAAATGACGGTTGATTTCATAGGTTTTACGTTATGTTTGCAAAACTTGCTGTAGTTCAGTTTCTGTTACTAAATTACAACCCCTCACTAAATCTACCAACTCATAAATTAATACTTAAAGTCTGCTTCTGTACATATTCAATGGTTTCAATTCCAATAGTAATACATGGCTTTGCTGAAAAACTTTGTTTACTCTATTCAGCTGCTTTACTGACATTCATATTCCCATGTTAAATCTTATGGACAAATACAAAACTTTAAGGGCGTCCAGGGCAGGGCCGTTCCCTTTAGTTTAATCTCCATAAAATTTATTTCCTGCAAAACTACACGCCAAATACTTTCCAACGACACCTTAATTATTAAAATCGGTCCAGTAGTTTAGGAGGAGTAATGATCACAAAAAAACCCTAGCGTATTAAATAGGTACTAGAGGCTTGAAGGGGCTAATAAGCCCCTAAGCATTTACTATAGTACAAAATACCTTCTTAAAAAATAGGCTTTTGGATCCACAAAATTATGATTATATCTAGCATTTTTGGTTTCAAGTAAACAAAGCAGACTTTTTTACATCCCAATGGTATTAATGTGACAGCTATTTTACGTTATTTCTCATTTTATTGTAAGCTTAAAGCAATTTCAGTATTTTCCCCGAGTCCCTGGGATGCAGACCTTCAATTTTAGCCCCCTCCCATCATCCTGCGACATTCCAAACGCCCACAATTTCGGCGTAAAAATTTCCCTTACGTAATTAGATATATAAATAGGTCATTTAGTATTAAATCTGCATCGTTATAACATAAACTAAACAAACGTACTTAACTTTTTATAATTTTAAATTGTGAAAAAAACTCAAACCCTTATTATAAAACCAGAAAATCTTAACTTTAAAATATTTTTTGTTATTGTACATTGAACGTGCATAGTTAGCTGCCTTTTGAAAAAAATCCAACATGTCAACATCTACCATTTGGCTTTGAATCAAGCATTAGCACCACGTGTTTAATGTAAACAAAGCAGACGTTTTTCAATCCCAATGCATTTTAAATGGAAGATATTTTTCGTTATTTCTCATTTTGTGGTATATTTGGTCTTAAGCTGCTATTTTTCCCGACCCCCGGGGGCCAAGACCTTTCATTTGAGCCATCTCCCATCATCCTGCGCGCTGTCAAACTCTCACAATTTTGATGGAAAAAATTGCTTACAGAATTAATAATATAGATAGACAAAAACAAACGTACTTAACTTTTTATAAATTCAAATCATGAAAAAACTCAAACCCTTAATTATTATTATAAATTGTAAATATGTATTTGTTATAGTACATTGAACGTGTATAGTTAGCTGCATTTTGAAAAAAAACCCACGTCATCATCTAGCATATGGCTTTGAACCAAACATTAGCACCACATGTTTAAATGTAAACAAAGCAGACGTTTTAAGATTCCAATGCTTTTTATATATGGCAGATATTTTACGTTATTTCTCGTTTCCTGGTGAGTTTCAAGTAATTTCAGTATTTTTCCCGACCCCCTGGGACCAAGACCTTTAATTTGAGCCCTCTCCCATCATCCTGCAAGCTGTCAAACTCTCACAATTTTGATTGAAAAAAATCGCTTACAGAATTAATAATATAGATATATAGAATATAGATACTCTAAAAACGATACCAAAAAGCGACTTTTTTACTTGACTTGCGTTAAATGTTTAATTAATTTAAACAATACTTGAATAAAAGTCTTATGTCACCCGTGCAACGAACGATTTCCGTAGAATAAGACATATTCGTAGAATAATATTAGGTTAATTTAACGAACAGCCGGCGTTATTGATTTACTAGAACTAATTTAAAAAGTCAACGGCATCAATGAACATTGACCCTGTATATTTCAATGGTCGGTCAAAATGGATTTGAGCACAGGGGGTACGATTCCAGGGGGTTCAAATCCGGGGTAGGTACATAAATATATAGGTGAATTAATACCGGGGGCCATGTGTCAGTAAATATTTCATAAAGTAGTTTTTTTCCATTGGAGTGAATGTGCAAATATTTAGCCGTTACGGGACTTTTTTACACACTTTATATTGTATACAGGGTGTCCCGTAACTATCTGGTCAGATGTATATAGCGTTAGCTTAGGTCAAGACTAACACATTTCACCATAGGAACATGGGTCTCTGGTGCCTAGTTTTCCGTGTGTCTGTCTGTATGTGTTTTTTACAAACAAATTCATAACTACCAAACTGTTTGAGCTACAGCGTTGAGATTTTGCACAAATGTTTATGTTATTAGGCCCTATCTACGTTTAAAAGTATACCAAAATATCATGAACTGTTTCAAAATGGCGATCATTTAAATTTTTTGATGCCAAATTTCACGAAAAATTATAATTTAAACAGATAATTGCAAGATACATAAAAGTTATAAACCCATTTTATCTAGTTTTCCATGATACCTTGTTTGTTGAGATTGGATGAAGAATCACTGAGAAATTAGTTTTTTCGTAATGGATGACCACTTTTCCCCATATAAACAATGTTAAAACACGGGGTGTTAAAAATCAAACTTTAACGGCTTATATCCACTTAACTAGGTTTTAATTATCGTCACTTAATTTGAAAATAGGCTTGCTTTTAACTCAGGAACATTTTATTAATAATGAACTCAGGAACACTTTTATAGTATCGAATGTCTTTCAAATATAATTGTCTTATTTTTTAATAATTATCATTTTTTATATATCATCATGATTATGCAAAAGTATAACTATTAACTTATACTCTTCAAAATACTCACTTCGAAAAAAACTCGGGAACCCATGAGTATTTTCAAAAACCCCTTGACGACTTCACTACTCGCACACCCCTAATACAAACAAAAGGATATTCAATCCAAAATTTTAGGTTTTGGGATCGGAAAAATACATTAATTCGAAAAAAAAAATGCAAATTCATTTAATTATTCTATTTGCTGTCCTTCAAAACAAAAACGTCCAGTTTAAACACCTTTTTATTGTAAACAGCCAAGCGCCAACATGCTCCTCAAGAGGTATAATAACTTTCCTAATTTTGTTAGATCTCCTAAGATCAAGTTCAATAAGCAGCATAGCATAGGGTCCGCGGGGACAATATAATTCCCGTTTTCCCGTTGTCTGGCTACCTGGCGTCGACTACCTGCCCGGGCGCTAGGAGCAGTAGTGCCATTTCGAACCAAGCAAGTTGACCCTCGTTAATCCCCTCTAATGATAGGAGCAGTCGTGCCATGGCCAGAGAGGCTAAAAATTAGTAGCAGTAGTGCCACAGCCGTTCCCAATTGTTAACGTTTATACCGGAAACTCCTGCGGTAGATAAAATTAACTTTGAAAGTTTCAGTAGTTAGGCTATAATTGTGTTAATGGAAACTTTAAAAGTAGACATGTATAGGCTGATTATTCTTCATTCTTTTACTATATGATTTTGCTCGATTTCGAGCTACGTGTTATCTAGTATTTTTTATTAAGTTGCTGGTTTAAAAAATAATAACAAGATATTCATGTTACAAAAAGAAATATGCAAATCGCAGGTAGTCATTTTGTAGGCGATAATTTTTGATTAATTTTAAAAATCGCCCGAGTGGTTCAATCAGTATCAATTTTTATACATTTAAGGAGATAGTTTGCGCATGGGAGACAAAAAAATGATGCAGTGCAGGGCCGGCCGGAGGTGACTCACTGTAGCTCTCCCCCCACCACGCGGCTCAGCCGTTGCTCGTCGTACAAACACTTCTTGTGGTGGATGATGACTTCCCACCCTTCCATCCATGTGCTCTCGGTTATTAGTTACCATGATTCTTCTTACGAGGTTGTTTCTTCGCCTGTTAATTATTGTTATTGGTAACGTTATTTTGTTAAACTTTTATGTTCTCCATGGCCACGTGTTTAAAAAAATAATGATGAAAAATTTGAATTTCTTGTTGAAATATGTTAAATCTATTATTATTAAGCTATAATGATATTTCGAGGGCTTGGAACATTAGGGTTCTAACTGCCAAGTCTTAAACTTTACACAAAAAAAGATTTAAGATTGGGTACTGCAGTAATTAAAGTGATCAATGTTAACACATTCAGAGTATTTTTTTTCTGAAATTTCTGATACTAAATATGAAAATATATATTTATCTTCCCTTAAATGTATAAGTGTTAAAAACTACTTTTAAAACTACGGAGGAACTGTATTGCTCTTTAAAAGACTATAGGGTAGTTTTGTTTTACTATGTTCTATAGCCTATTTCAAGTTCGTCTTAAGTGGTATATTGCCTCTAAAATTATAATAGTAATAGAAAATAACAAACACGTCATGATTTTGTGTACTTCTAGACCGACTGATTCACCAACAAAACCAAATAATCTCTGTCAAAAACAACAGGTAGAAAATCTACCTGTATTTATACCATCGACGACATAGTGCAAGTAGATGGAGCATAGACCCGCGCGCGATGAAGCCTGAGATTGTCCTTAGTCGGTGACAAGATGGCGGAACAAATTACGTAAACGATTAAAAATAGGGTATCAAATTAAAGGTCTGAATCTCACAATTACTGTGGTACCAATTAATTATAAATTGTTTAGAGACAGTTTACACATCGTTAAATTCGATAACGTAGAAGCTTGTCCTGAAATTTTTGAAGAGAAGCTGCCACCACGGAATGTACCTGTAAGGTTCCTGTGATGTGTAAAAAGCTTCTAAACCATTTATAATTGGTACCATAGTACTTTAATTTGATACCACATTTGTATTTTTGTTGCCGACTGAATTTTTGTAAACAGCAGTTTAGGATTAATTTAGTTTTTATGCAGGCGCCGCACGGATAAACTCTCCCACAATAACTAAGTTATCGACCAAACTACGGCAGATAATTTTTTCAAAAAATATGATTTAAAAATTCAACTCTTTGGCAACAATTTCCATTGTTTTTTATTTTACCTGACCAAAAAATTAAAAAAGTAGGCAGCCGACTACTTTTTTCATGTCATGTTTATAAGTTGAATAAAAACCTATGGATTTTTATCATTTTTTTTTTAATAGAACAAAAGTTATTTTAGTAATACGATTGATACTATTACTGTTCAAATTAAAGGACTCTTCACATGCAAAATTTCTATCTTAAGCCTCAATGCTAACTAGTATAAACTACGAGTTATTTGAAACATGAGCATTGTCAGATTACGCGGTTTTAGGCGTCGTTTTGTGTTTCTATACCGAAACATTATGGCGGCCCCTGCTTCATTTGCTGGAATGCTATTAAGTAGGGATGCTTTGTCTATTTGCACTATGTGGTCGATGCATACAACCATAACGTCACTGTACACAGATGAAAAAACTACGAAATAAAGACAACTGAGTTCTTTCAAATCAAATGACGATGTTCTGCTTATACATGTTCAATAATCGAAGCGGATTAGTTAGCTTTACTGATGGATAGTTGGTTCAGGCAGTTTTAAAGAGCAGAAGCAATAACAGCTGTTTCGAGCAAATTGAAATACAAATTCCATTGACTATGAATTAAGCTTTCAACCACGTTACAGTTGCTGGTTTCAATTTGAAATAAACTTACTACGTGTAGTTTAGATAGGAAGTTAACCTATACTCTTATACGAGCAATGTTTGCTTGTTTGCTTATGCTTGGACAATCTATGTATCTATTACTAATTCTATAAGCGATTTTTTAAAAGAAAACGTGAGAGTTTGGCAGATCGCAGGATGATGGGAGAGGGTTCAAATTAAAGTTCTTAGTTTCAGGGGTCGGTAAAAACAGCAGATTATGTCAAAATCTACTAGAAAATGAGAAATAACGAAAAATATCTGCCATTTAAAAAGCACTGGGATTTAAACACGTCTGCTACTGTTTTTTTTACCTAAGCATCAACAGCTGTTGTTACTTCTATGATAATTCCTGAACCTAATACTTATTTGTTACCAAAACAGTCTTGCATTGCTGAGTTATACTTAAAAATAGGGCAAATAAACTGTTGCAATTGTAACCGGTAAAACAACAGGGCAGATTTATAAATGCGTTTCCTAGAAATAGTTGCGTATGGAGAGAAATAGTCCCACCATCCTGTTCCAATTCCACAAATTCCACTAGCGGAATTCACATTCAATGGCGAAACATCAACGGGCAAGAAATTGCTACTTTGTTGTCTGGGCAAAAAAGGACACACAAAAAGCTATTGAGCGAGATGACAAGATTTGGAAAGATAAAATGGAGAAGGTGTTATGCTACAACTACGCTCTTTCACCAGAACTTGAAGATTCTAGAATCTATCGCAGTATGCCGATTATAGAACCACAAGTTCCACTTGCTGAATTCACTTTCAATGGCGAAACATCCAGAGGCAAACAGCCTACGTCACGTAAAAAATATTCTTGTAATCATGTTTCCTGTATGTTTTCATACTGTGCATTTTGTGCATTAAGTAAATGAAGGTCTTTTGCACTAATTATTGTTTATTTATTTATCATTTTCATGTACTCAAAGTAACTTTTATCTTAAACAAATGATTTAACTAATTAATCATTTAATTTAACTTGGTGTTATACAGCAACAAAAATAATGGTAATTAATGTTAATATTGAACAATGAACCCGTAGATAATTTCATAAATCCACTGCCTTGTAATAAGAGGATTAATTACAATGTGTTATTATTAATTAGTAGTCTGGTCTAGTGTGCCCGGCCAGAGTGCGAATGCGACTACTGAGTTGACGAACGATCTAAGTAGTAGCGCCGCGCGTTTTAGAGCGGCCGGGCAGTTCGGCGCTGGCGCCGGCGGTGCGCGGGGGGGGGGGGCGGCGCGGGCGTGAGAGAAATAATGGTAATATCTTTAAATACCCCCGTTGCAGCAGACCTGCATACTCAGCGAATTTCAAATGCAAAACAACGTATTTCAAGCAAACATAGCAAGATTTGACATGTTTTGTTAGGCTCCATAAGAATAACATGTGAAATGAGTATGCAGGTTTGCTGCTACAGGTATATTAAAACTGAAGGTTTTAATTCAATATTTAGTAGATCTGAGCTAGAAGAAGCCATTTACCAAGTTTTATCAAGATATGTTGAGATATAAGTGAGATATAGAATTTTACTTATTTCCCATAAGGTTAACATTGGGACAACGTACTGTGTTTACCACTTTCAATATCTCGGTAACCAATGGGCATAGAGCAGTGATTCAAAATACTAAATTATTTGTTTTTTTGAGCTGAATTCAATGGTGCCCACAAAAATTTGATAAATTTTATTTTTCTATGTAAAAAACTCAAAAAACCCATTTTTGGGGGGGTTTATCCCCCTTTAACCCCCCTTCCGGTGGTCCGATCGGGCTGGTTCACGAACTCGTCCAATTGATTACCCCTTTACATGTCCGTACCAAATTTCATAAAGATCGGACCATTTTTGCGGCCGCTATCGTGCTAACAGACACATAGATATATATATATATATAGATATATATATATAGATATATATATATATATATAGATATATATATATATAAAAATTCGAACGAATAGTGTTTTTTGCTTCTGGGGGCCCCAAAACGAAAAGTTATAGTGGTCCCGAGCTTAGGTCTTACCATGAGACCTACGGTAATAGCTTCTTCCCTATAGGGGAAATTCGCTAAAAACGATTCCGATGCGACCATTTGACCGATTTCATATCTGAAAACGCCAAAATTGTTTTAAAATTGTTGTTTACAAAATGACTACCTGCGATTTAAAAAAAATGATTATATCTAAAATTTTTTTATTAAATAACTAAAAAATCTTTTACCCGAATAGCGTATATTTCTTGTTCATGTTATATGCAACAAAACTTACAAAACAAAAATCGGTCAATAACTATACAAATTATCTTTACTATAAATTAGCCACAGAGGTGCTGCTATCTATTGAGCCAGAAACACAACTTTTTCAGGGATGTTTAGCCTTAAGTAGGTTGCTTAGTGACGTTGTTCAACTCTGTATTGTTGCAAGGTTATCGTTTTATTTTGTTAATTCATAACCTATTACAGTAAATTGATGTTTTATACATGGTTTTTACTTGTTTTTTTTACGTAGTTTCACATAAAACTAATAAAAATTGCATCAGAGTAAAAACTAAACATGCTTTTTAGTGTAAACATAAAAAATGAGTATGATGCAAAATTTTTTTAATTTATTAACATTTATTTTACCAGAAACTTGAAATTTGTCTTTCTTCTTGTCATTAATAAATAATAGAAGTATTTAGAAACATATAAAAAAAGATTTGTTAAAAAATGTTCATAAATACATTTTTGGTGATTTTTTCCCCAAACCCTTACATTTTTGCTAAAAAAGGCCTGGCACTTCTTGCAGGTAACAATGAAAAAATGTCCGGCACTTCTTGCACCTACATTAAATTTCTTTCCGGCACTTAAAGGGTTAAATGGTTTATTTAAAATCCAGCAAAATAGGTTGAACGGACTATAACACATGACGGTTTTTAACTTTTAAATTTTCCGTTTTTATAATTTAGGGTCCTGAAACTTAAAAAGCAAGAGGAACTAAATACGACTGTTACTTTTAAATTTTATCATGTAGTAGTAGCTGTTACCGAGTTGTACGTGCGAAGGAAACATTAAATATCCAGCATTTGTATTTTATTGTTAGGGGCTTTTGCCCCTACAAGCCACTAGTAAATCATTAAATTCTAATAAGTAATAAATCAGCTTCAAATAATAAACAAACTCATTCTTCATACTTCTTCCTCGCATTTTATTTTTAAAAATCCGCTTCTTTTCTTTAGAGATTTTTTTACCTATATTATGTTCATAAAGTCTTTTTTAGCTCACTTTTTTCAAAGTGGTTTTTATTTGTACAATAGTTACAAATTCTATTACAGCGCATTTAATACTATTTTTATAGCAATCATAACGTTTCTTTCAGGGGTATGTTTTATTAGTCGCTTCATTTTGCGTGAACGTTTTCAAGTATGGCAAGGAGTGAACTGGTACAGTACAAGGGCGACCGTCGTGACTCTAACCTGCAACATCGTTACGAACAAACACGATTTACGAATTAAAAAATTCAATTCTTTGTGTTTGATTTATGATAACTCCGCTTAGAAGCATCAGGAAAAATTCCTATAGAGAACCTTTAGTCGACTTTCTCGGAAACAATATATCAAAATGTGATAGTCTCGTGATTAATATTTACGTCGTTATTAATTTATTTCTAATTTTCGTAATTATTTGTCAGGTTGCGACCCGGTCCCGGCGCCCACCGTCGCCGAAGCGGCTGTGGCCGGCGCCTTGGTGCACAACTACTACGGCCGTCCTGCTTATGGCGGTTACGACCACCATCACCATGGTCACGGTGGTGGACGTCCTTACGGTCGTGGCAAATATAGCCCAGAAGAAGAGCAACGGCGGTGGCAGGAGGACATGCGCCGTCACGGACATGCATAGGCTGTCCGAGCTCCGCACTGTTGTTAAGGTGGGCTGTTAGCGAGTTCCCCTACAGCGAAGAAGCTGTTACCATATTTAGCAAGATAAGTCCGAGACCACCGTAACTTTTCTTTTTGAGGTTCCCAAAAGCCAAAAACACCATTCTTTCTTTCTCATATATTTATATAAACATCTATGTGTCTTTGAGCACGATAACTTGTGTATTTACACAAGAAATCGAAAAACAATTTAAAATTTACAGTTTGAAATTCGATGCTGCAACGGGAGGTACCCCCCCGCTGCAGCAGATCTGCATACTCATCGAATTTCAAATTCAAAAGAACATATTTCGATCCGACATTGCGAGATTTGAAATGTTTTTGTAATCTCCATAAGTTTAACATGGGGAAAGAGTATGCCGGTTTGCTGCAACTGGTATATTATAACTGGTTGGTTTTTATTCGATATATAGTATATCTTAACTAGAAGAAGCCATAAACCAAGTTGAATTAAGAAATTTCAAGAAATAAGGAAAATATAGATTTTTTCCCCATAAGGATAACATGGGGAATGATTGTGCAGGTGCTACGAAAATGGAAATTTCTGATATTTTAGACTATAATATATCTCATCTAGATGAAGCCATAAACCCAGTTTTATTAAGATATATGTTTATAAATAAGCAGGAAGTAGAATTTTGCTTATTCCCCATAAAAAAATAATATCTTTATTGTGTCGATAATAATTACATATTGTATACAATGCGTCAATGTTACTGTATATAATACTAGCAGTTGCCCGTGGCTTCGCTCACGATAACAATTTTAACACCCGCTGCCTAAATGAAGCAGATGGTGCCACATACTGAGTTTATGATTAAATAGATAAGGTAGAAAAACTATTGGTGACTTTAATATAGTACATATAACCTAAAAAAATGAAAAAAAACAACCATGCAACCATGATAAAAGGAACCAAACTATAAATCAGCTGTAGAGACCTGTCTGTATGTGAAGCGTAAACCGCCTTCTTGATTAAATTAAAATTGACAATTTAATCGAAAGATCATCCATCTAGAGGCACGGTCGTGTCTCGTCGCCAAGTCCACCAGCAGACGACGAATGAACGACGTGAGTGACTATATTAACAGCGCAGATTAGGAGCCGATTTTTCACTTTTCAAAAAAGAAAATTAGAGCCTTAATTTGGGACAAATTTGCTTCAACATAGTAAACCGGCCTAAAAAACGTCAAAAAACACGACAGTTTCTTTTAAAGACTTCTAATAAGTTAGCAATAAATGTTTAAAGTGACCAAAAAAGTTACCGGTTTTGCACTTTTGAGCGAATCTTCCACCTCGTTTTGTTCAGACAGCCTAGCGACTTTATTTCTCATCAGAATTGAATGAAACTTCACACTCACTCCAATTTTTTCTCGTAGTAGTGCCTTTTGATAGTCTGAACAAAGTTTGAAAGCACTATATATTAAAACTAGTAACTTTTAAAATTTTCATTTCAAATCCTCGATGACATTTAAAACGTAAACAAGCTTAGTCCACGAAGAAACGATTTCGTCAGTAAAACTTTGATCACCTGGTAAGTTTAAAAGTTATGTAGAGGACGGTAGGACAGGAGATACGCTAGACTTGTTTAATTTATTATTTTTTTATTTATATGTAGGCCTGCCATATTTTCAAGCGGTGCTCCAGGACAAACCAAGGATGCTCCAGTGTGTGACACTCCGGGTGGGGTATTGAAAACCCCCCAAGGCGAGGGGGGTCCGGGGGCCCTCCCCCGGAAATTTTTGGAAATTTTGGAGGAAAAGGGTTAATTCTAGTTAATTTTTCAGTTCAAGCTCACCTATTTTGTGTCCAGATTATTGAGTCAAACTAATAAGTTTTAGGTAAATATACTGAGGTAAAATTTACTTTTGAAAAAACTTATAATCTGGTAAAAATTTATAAAAGTTTTAGAGCAAAATTTTGAATTTTAATGATTTGAGAAAAAAGTCATTTTTCTTTTTTGTGTTGAGACAGTGAAATTTTTACCATGGTAAATTTTGATTATAATTCATTACATGAAACAAAACTTACAATTAATTTATTCTACTTCAATGATAAATAAAAATATGTATTTTATGCGAATGAAATACAACTTAAAAACAAAAGTACATGTATTATATAAGAATTTTTTCTTGTTTCTTCGTTTGCCGCAGCAAATTTGTTAATCTACAGGTTTAGTTCATTATTTAATAAAAAATTACGCAATTTAAAAACTGACCGGGACATCAAGAAAACCGGCCGGGACACCGGGACAAGAAGAAAATACCAGGACTGTCCCGGTCAAACCGGGACGTATGGAAGCCCTATTTATATGGTTAATAGGCTTATTTATACTCTTATTTCAGGGTTCTGTTGCATCGAAACTTATTTATATAACTATACAAATATATAAATTATAATGAATGTGTGTCTTATATATTCTTTTTCGTTTTATCGATCCTAAACATCTGTTCAAGATTCGAACCGTTTTAAATATCTGTTCAAAGAATGGTTTTCCATTACTAAATTACTAATTAGTCCACCTCTTATTGCCGGCCTGCTAAAACGAAAGGGTCTTTTTCATTAACAAAGTCATCGTCATAGTACCTCCAGTAAATACTCTAATCTCCTTGTTTGAACAGAAGCAATATCAGCTGTATGCGGAAAATTGGTCAGGTAAAAAAGTACAGATTCATACATTAGGATAACTATAATTAATGACTTCTAACACGTATGAAGTTTGGTTGCAGCCGCAAGTAGGCCTAATCTTACAAAGGTAGAAAACGGCAATACAACTCTTAAAAAACTTTATATTTAAAGATGCGTTTATTCACAAACTGGGAAAAGTCAAAGATTATAGGCATAGCGCCGAATGTTTGATAAGGTCTATCATAAAAACTAATTCAAGAATTATCCAAAGTTTGAGGGTTCACGATTTTGTCACAAAGTATGTCTTTTGGTGGTAGAGCGAGGAACATCGATCCCCAGGATCCCGGGTTTAAATCTCGCCAATAAATAATAGCAATTTGCTTTGTGATAATACCGAAACCTTTTGGGTGCATGCATATTAAACTGAATATCTGCAGTACATGTCCATTGAAACTGCTAATCCTGGTCCTAATAATACCCGAACTGCCAAGGGGGGTACCGTTTGCATCTATCAGAGTTTAATTGAATATTGTACCTATAGGTTCATCACATGAACAGCTGTTTCAAGTTAATTATTTTCAATTACATTGGCTATATACTACAGTGCCTTATCAAGGCCACACTGGTGCGGCCTTGTTTTATATCCTATGCAATCAAGCATTTGGTAAATAATATTTATTTGGTTTTCAAAATTCTGATAATGTATCGAGCTATGCAAATGCAAAAATTCAGTGAATTTAAACAGCCAACTTATCACAACCTCCATAACAAACTACGCCATTGATTCCCCTATGATTAAATTGCCCATATCCCAACAAAAAAAGTAAATATCAGAAATCAGTTAGATCCTCCTTTTAATGCAATCGAACAACAAGATTGTGCTGAATTTGTCAATCATTAATTAATAACACTGTATCAACCCCTTGAATTACATTTCAAATATATGATAAAAGTTACGACAAAATGTTATGCAACCACAATGTGAATGTAAATGTAAGTAACTTTGTTTTTCCAATTTCAATTCCTCACAACACTAAAAAAACTAAATTTGAAGAATTATTCAACCGTCAGTGTGAAAAATGGCAACCTATTGTGGACTCAAATTATACCTAATGCTGCAACTGCAACAACTTACAAAAAACAATAATTTCAAGCATAAGTAACTATTTGCTTTTTCAATTAAAACTTTGGAATTCATTCAAAGTGAAAATTACAAATCTTCTCATACCAGAGCATCAAAATACAGAAATTCAAATAACTAGGTGAACCCGTGCGAATTCGCTCGATTTAATAAAATTATAAATGATCGGCTGCCTTCTATGCGCACATATGTCGTCAATCTACTGGAAAAATAGGTTTTCGGAACGATGTAGCGTGCTGAAAGTGTCTCTAAAAGCCACTCATTACGATGCATATTGCAGCATTGTAAGCGATGTTCGTTGTGCACTTCCTTCAAATGGAAAATATGGAAAAAGCAACAGGTCAGCCATTGGGTCGGGGCAAAATTGAAGAATATACTCTTTTAAGTGGCTTATCTTTCGGGTAAATAATCAAGTCACGCTCACACTTGGTGGTTCGCTATCGTTTGCTCTAAGAGTAATAGCAACATCATTAGAAGTTATGTCCTTGTATTGGCGCTAATATTCTTTTCGATCTCAGACAATGTGCATTCCGAGTTATGTATGCTGCTCTTCAGGAGTATTTTTCAGAACGTATTTTCACTAACTCTTCACGTTGAAAATTTGCGCTTAGGGATTAACTTTAATCAAGTGTTTAGTCAAGCTGTACGTGAGTTCATTGCTGCAAGAGCCGTTGGCTTTGTTTAGAATTCTTTCTTGATCACCAATTTTGACGTCCGTCATAGATACAGAGCATATAACAAATGTTCTCCACATGGTTGTAAGGTGCGATAATTGAGTGATAAATTGTTGCGTACGCTTTATACATGAAAAACCCTCCGCCATTGTTTTCTTCAATTTAATAGCTCTTTTGCCTATCGTTGCGAGCACAGCGTTCTTGGAATTAATGTTTTCTTTGTAGTTTCTGCTTAGTCTATCGGTACCAGTAATAAGACTTTGAATGTAATCGCTTTGTTGAGAAATAAGTAGATTTACTTTTGCCTTATGGCAGCTTGTATGAAAATCCTTTGTCTCTTCCTCTTTTTTCTCGTTGAAAATGTAGCACGCCACATTTATGACATGGTAATGCCATCCCGCCAAGTGAATTCTGCTGAATCCTTGAATTTGTTAGTGCGATTTCGTCAGTATAATTTTCTACTAATTGTTCCAGCTCCGCGTATGAAGCTTCTGTTTGCACACTTTCCCGTACGTTGTCCCGCCGTGTGCGAACATCTTGTCGTACATTGTCGACTCGTTCTTAGCATGTTTGAAAAATATAAAGTGTCCGATTACAACACATTTTCGTCGCCTTATTCCTTTTCAAATAAAAAAAACAGCTGGGCAGAGTTTTAAACTACTTTGATATCTAAATTTGTTTTCTTGGTCTGTGGTCTATATAGGCTATTTTAAATACCACACAGCTGATCAGATGTTTATTTGTTTACATTTTCGTTTCTGTCAAAACCATTGTCAAAACACAAATTATTTTCTAATCAGTTTTTCACACTTTTTCAAGTTTAATTGCCTAAATTAAAAATCTAAAGGTGCTTACGGGAATCTGCACATCTGAGACGCGTGTTTTGATGTATAATATGTGGGGGTAAGTCTTAAATAAGTTTCTATGTAGCGTATTAATAATATAGATTGGAAAAATATTTATAATGTGAAAAATGCTATATTCAATTAAGGAGACACTACAAAATGTTTTTATTATATTTCACTAGTGGCTTGAAGGGGCTAAAAGCCCGTATTAAGAAGAAATTCAAACGATCCTCAGTTAATATATATCTACGCCTAGGACGAAATACCCTCATGGCAAACTTGCTTTTAAATCTACCATTTGTAATTAAGATATAGCTCCTGGTTTTCAATCAAATATCAGCATCACATGTTTTATGTAAACAAAGCTGACGTTTTTAGATCCCAGTGCAGGTATTTTACGTTATTTTACTATATTTATCTATTAAAAAAACAGTGATATCATACCCAAAAACACAAAGTGTTGAAGGGTCGCCAAGCCCTAAAAATATGTGATATCAAAGTGCATACCAAGTCAATTTAATTTCCTGTAGTTCAACAATGTTCATTTGAATACATAATTAAATTTACTTGAGTACTATTGTTCTGAATACAGATTATAATTCTTCTACATGTACTTGGCCAGCAGCTTATGAATTTATTTATTGATGTTAAAAGACTTCTATGTAGTTCACTTTGGAAAATACAAACATTTCAACTAATTTAGCGTCTGTTAAGCTGCTGGCCAAGTACATGTAGAAGAATTATAATATGTATTCAGAACAATAGTATTCAAACAAATTTAACTATGTATTCAAATGAACATTGTTGAACTACAGGAAATTAAATTGACTTGGTATGCACTTTGATATCACATATTTTTAGGGCTTGGCGACCCTAAAACACTTTGTGTTTTTGGGTATGATTAAATTATACAGAAAGATTTCAGACCGTTTACTCAACCGAAAACCCCTGAAAACTTTGAATTTTGAAAAACCTGTTCTCAGCGGATGCTCACTCCCTATAGGAACGTCCATGAAAAGTCTCAAGGTTCGAAGTCAAGTTCAAGTAGTTTGGGCTGTGCGATGATAGGCCAGTGGTATTTGCCAAATATAAAGTAGATATACTTTCATCAGCCAGAAAGATGTTTTAGGAATCCGCTAAGGGTGTCGCTGCCGACGGGAGTATGTAGAAATATTGCTGCCCCGCCGCACGAGGCATTTTTATTTGGCCTCTCTATACTACACATGCCAACACATTCCAGCGCCCTCGCCGACAAAACCCCTAAGGGTGTCGCTGCCTGGGAAGGCTTATACTCAGTAGGCCTATCGTTGAATCTGTCCTATAGTACAGAGTGACCCTGAGGCAGGAAATACCCTCTTCGCAGCAGACCGTGCGTACTTAGAGAATCTTAAAGCAGTTTCCTGTTTCATGAAAGTTTATGTACGTAGAGTAGAAAATGCCTTGATTAAATGCCACCAAAGTATTTTCTAATGTTTTTAGGGTCTATTTTGAACAACAAAATAGACCCTAAAAACATTACAGAGCCATCCCGCATTAAAAAAAATTGTTTACATTATCTCTTTCATTAACAGCTGTTATAAGGAAGGAAGGACTTTATCTCTAGTCAGTGATTTATTTTATTTTTTACAGACAGCTGGTTTTACATTCTATGAAATGTCTTGCTTTTAACATCTGTTTGAATATAAACATTTTATCACTTATTATTCTGGTATAAGGATATTAATATGTGATCTTTGAGAGGGTCTGTGCGCGACCTTGGTCTGTGGTGGATTCCGAGGGTGAGATCAGGATGAAAATCTTGATAAATGTATAATGAATGGGAAAATATTAACTTTATATAGTACATGTCAATTAAAAAGAAATATAATAAACCAAAACATAAAACTGAATGAAATCATAAAACATCTGTAACGACGAATCCATCAGTGAAGGTAACTACCATCTGTTTGGAACACTGAAAATGTAAACAAAACGTCATCCCCGTGAATTATGGGGAAATTCAAAACAAACTTTGTCAAAATCGAATAAAACTTGGTTTTTAGAAGCTTGCTATTTAATTTCAAAAAGACGTACGCTAATTTTAAGTCGTCTAAAACCTTCTCATATGTGCATATTACACAGGAAAAAAGTTTCAGCCATAACAGTACTCTAGTTTTTGCGTGAAAAGCGGTCTAAAGTGTGATGTTGAGCGTTACCAACACACATCGTGACATAAATTGAGATAAGGCTTGATTCGGATTCTCTGACCTTCAAAACGCAACAATAACCAAAAATTTCATAATTCTAAGCAATGTACAGACAAAACTCTAATTTTATTTATATAGATGTACTTTTCTAAAATATTACGAAAAAACAATTTGTTTGCCAGTCACTCTCGCATTCATACATACATTTGTTGCACAGTCATACACATACACATACGGGACAACGTTGCCTGAAGACTCGCGATTTATACTACTTCTATAATACAACCCGGTGGCTCCTCATGAATTCCTCAACCGAGTAAAATACCCCAGACACCAGAAACCGTTTCAGGAAGGTTATGAATTGGTTTTGATTTGCTGACATTTTGATCTCATCAGGGAGCACGTTGAACACTCTGAGGCCGACTTGTGTCGGAAGGTGCTCAAAAGTAGTTGTTCTGTGTTGCGGAATCCGAAAATTATCCCTTCCTCTCGTCTCATATCCGTGGTCATCTCGACCGCGAGTCACAGTTTGCGATCGGACATACGCACTGACCTCGAGCATATAGAGGCAGGGCAGAGTGAGTAAGCCAAGCTCACTGAATGAATCTCTACACGACTCTCTGAAATTTAATTTTGTCATGATTCGAACTGCCTTTTTCTGCAGCCGAAATACTCGATCGAATTTGTACTTTGCGCACTTACCCCAAAGCCAGATTCCATAGGCTAAGTGTGGGTAAATAAGGCCAAAATAGGCCATTCTAAGTACATCTTGAGTGACAAACTGAGCAAGGTTTCGCAGAACATAAATATCCTGAGAAACCTTTGAACAGATGTGATCAATGTGGTCGTCCTAAGTCAGGCCCTCATCAAGGTACATTCCTAGGAACTTTGTGGAATCTGTTTCCTCTAAAAGGACATCATCCATCATGACAGCTGGTTGATTTTCTTGACTTTGCTGTCGGACAGAAAAGTTGAGAAAAGTCGTTTTTGAGCTGTTTGATTCTAGATTGATTTCTGAAAAATTTTGAATGATGGAGTTCAAGCCAACAACATATTTTAGTTCCAGATCCCTTGGGGATTTTTCTTTAAAACAGAGAGTTGTGTCGACAGCATACTGAATCATACTTCCATTTTGGACAGATTCATTTAAATTGTTGACATAGATCAAGAAGAGAATTGGACCTAGGATTGATCCCTGTGGGACACCTTGAGAGATTTTGATCTTGTCAGAAAATTGGTTTCCAACTAAAACTTGTTGCTGCCTATCGCTCAGATAAGACAAGAGCCAGCTTGTCATGCCATGAAAGTTATCATGGTCTCGGGTTTAGGTCTTACCATGAGACCTACGGTAATAGCTTCTTCTCTATTGGGGACATTCGCTAAAAACACCCAATACTTACGGTAAACAAAAACATAGAAGTGTGTAGTTTCATGCAGTTAGGTGATTTCTAGCTTACTAGAGAACGCCCAGTGGTCGAAAATTCGACCAATTTTCAAGCCGAGAAATAGGGGTAACAAAATTTTAAAATCATCTTTGCACACACCAATGCGTTTCAAAATTTAATATTGGACACATTTTTTAAGATTGAACCGATTATTGTGTAGGATTATAAATCAGCTGTAAAAACACATCTGTATGTGAAGCTTGAACCATCAGCTCTATTGAATGAACAGTGAAAATGAAACAAAAGATCATCCATTACATTTAATAGAAAAAATTGTAAACTTCAACCCCGCCAGAAAAACCCTTAAAATTTAAAATTAAAAAAAGAAAAAGAAAGTTCTTAACCCATACTTACGTCCATGCTTAGGTCCAAGGTTCTAAAGTCAAGTAGTTTGGGATGTGCAGTGATAGGTCAATGGTTCAGTATTTGACAAATATAAAGTAGATAAACTTTCATTAACCAGAAAGATGTTTTTAGGAATCCGCAAAGTCCGCAGGTCTACTGCGACTGGAGTTATTCTATTGCTGCCCTCCGCAGGAGGTATTTATATTTGGCCTCCCTGTACTTTACATGTGAGCAGATTCAGCGCCCCGCCGACAAAGCCATCAAGGGTGCCACTGCCCTGGGAAGGCTTATGCCCAATATCGTCGAATCTGCTCCCATGTATGGTATAGAGCGGCCCTAAGGCAGGAATATAAATATCCCCGTCGCATCAGACCTTGCATAGAGAATTCTAAAGCATTTTTTCTATTTCATGAAATTTTATCTACTTTATACTTGTCAAAAACCACCACGGACCCTCTCAAAGATCCCATATTATCCTTATGGCAGAATATAATAAATACAAATTCGAATGAATAGTGTATTTATTTATTTATTTATTTATTTTGTTCTGGGGGCCCCAAAGTGAAACGTTATCATGGTGTCGGGCATAGGTCTTGTTCCTTTAAGCAAACTCGCTAATTACTTCAATAAAATTCACTGAAAGACAAACACAAAGAAATATTTTTGACGATGTTTATGAATTAAATGGTTTACATCAGTTTTTTCAATAACAACTGTCATGAGGAAGAAAGGTCTTTTAAGTATCTCCAGTCATTGATTTATATTATGTTCTATTCCTGCCAGCTGGTTTGACATTCTACTAATTTTTTGCTTTTTACATCTGTTTAAATATAAACATTTCATCAAATATTCTGCCACAAGGATAATATGGGATCTTTGAGAGGGTCCGTGGCGGAGTATGAGGGTCAGATCTGGATGAAAACCATTTAGTTGTCCTATTTTATGCCTAAAGAATGAGTGTACAAAAATTTAGCCTTCTAGGTGTATGGGAAACAGGAGAGTTAGTGATGAGTGGGATTTGCCTGTTATAGATATAGAAGATGGATGATCTGGGACAATAAACAATGTAAATTTCACATTAAAAAAACAACAAACATTAACTTTAATGTTTACAAATTACATTAAGGATATAAATATACAGCAGTTAGAAAATGTTAACGTGTCAAGCTAGTCAACTATTGGGATCAGCTGTGGTGTTCGGATGACTTTCAATCCACTCCAACTGTTCCAGGTGGTAACGAATCCTACAGCTCAAGATAAAACCCTGGAACTGTACATGTTTGCCCCGTTTTTCACTCACATATTAAGTTTATATGTCTAGTCTTAAATGTACGAAAAACATTTCATAACAGCTTCATACGATGACAATTATACAGTTCTGTTTTGTTATTCCATCACCAACATGGCAACTCACAAGCAAATCTAAAAGACTATAAGACTAAAACACTACTATAAATAATTTATAATATTATAATTTACTAGCAGTTGCCCGTATCTTTGCTCACAATAAAAACTGCAACTCCCGCTGCTTAAATGAAGATAGGGCCACATACTGAGTTTACGATTAATCAGATATGGTACAAAAACGAATGACGACTTTAATTTAACTAACTAAACTAAATTTAACTTTTATATAGTACATATCACCTAAAAAATCAACAAAACAACCATTAAACCATTATGAAAGTAGCCAAATTATAAATCAGCTGTAAAATCGTATCCATATGTGAAGCTGAACCACCTGCTTGTTGAATGAACATTGAAAATCAAACAAAAGATCATCCATTCCACTTGCGTAGGAAAATTTATAAACTTTGACCCCGCCAAAACCCATTAAAACTTCGAATTAAAAAAAACTGTTCTTAGCGGATGCTTACGCCCTTAATATCGTCCATGCAAAGGTCCAAGGTTCTAAGTCAAGTAGTTTGGGCTGTGCCGTGATAGGTCAGTGGTATTGGACAAATATAAAGAAGATGGACTTTCATTAACCAGAAAGATGTTTTCAGGAATCCTCAGTCCGCAGGTCTGCTGCGACTGGAGTTATTCTATTGCTGCCCCCCGCAGGAGGTATTTCTATTTGGCCTCCCTGTACTATACATGTAAGTAGATTCAGCGCCCCGCCGATAAAGTCCTTAAGGGTGCCACTGCCCGGGGAAGGCTTATGCCCAATATCGTTGAATCTGCTCGCATGCATGGTATTTAGTGGCCCTTAAGCAGGAATATAAATATCTCCGTCGTAGCAGACCTTGCGTACTTAGAGAATCCTAAAGCTGTTTTCTGTTTCATGAAAGTATATGTAAATAAAACGTAGAAATTGCCTTGATTTAATGTCAAAAAAAATTCTAAGGTTTTAGGGTCTACCTTGAACATAAAAATACCTCCATTGCAGCAGACCTCCGTCCAGACTATGTGCATGACCTTATTTTACTCTTCCATAAGAATAACATGGGGAATGAGTATGCAGGTCTACTGCAACAGTCATACAACAATTTGGTGGTTTTAAAACAATATCAGGTGAACCTGAACCAAAAAAGCCACATACAAAGTTTCATGAAAATATGTTGAGTAATAACCGAGATATAGAATTTTTCTATAGGGACAACGTGCTGTGTTTTCAGCTTTAAATATAGTTTGAATAGTGTTTTTTGCTCCTGGGAGCTCCAAAATGAAAAGTTATCATGGTCTCGGGCTTAGATCTTGCCATGAGACCTATGGTAATAATTCCATCAATGAAATTCGCCAAAAGACAAAGGCAAAGTATTTTTTCTAATGATGTAGATAAAATAAATGGTTTAAATTAGCTCTTTAAATAACAACTGTTATAGGGAAGAAAGGTCGCTTGGCGCATTATATCTTGACCCTTTAGTCCAGTAACTGAAGGCAAAAAACGGCGAAACTGGAGAATTTCCTCGGACAGCACCGATTTGCATGAAAATTTGGATTTTGGCTCTTCTTGGCCTCTACTTCAAAGTTAAAAAGGTTTTAAGGGTTTCGTTTTTTCTTAAAGGGGTAAAAACAACCCCTAATAAAATATTAGTAAAAATTTTATAAAATATATTTAACTATTGAAGAAATCTCGTAGAAATGGTCCAATCGCAATGAAATTTGGCATGGACGTGTGAATTGATAGTTATTAGAATAAGAGGCTAAATCAGCCATAATGGTCCACCGGAAGGGGGGTAATAGAGGGGTTTTTACCCCTAAAAAGGTTTTTTTTGGGGGTTATCACATAAAAAATCAAATAAAACTAATTTTTGTTTACATTAATGAATCCAGCTTGGAAAAACAAACAATTATTTTGGATCATTGACCTAACCTATTAAGTTCCATGTGTTTTCTTGTGGCGGATGTTTTCATCTTGGTACAGTTATTGTGCCATTCACGCCAGCCTCTAAGCTATCTAAAATCTGACAGCTATGTCGTAGGTTGACTTCTGAAATCTGAAGTCCACACCTACCTGAAGAGATCCAACGAGATCGAAACATAGCAAGTATTTAATACCATTCCCGTGTGGACGTGTGGAAGTATTAAATACTTGCTACGTTTCGATCTCGTTGGATCTCTTCAGGTAGGTGTGGACTTCAGATTTCAGAAGTCAACCTACGACATAGCTGTCAGATTTTAGATAGCTTAGAGGCTGGCGTGAATGGCACAATAACTAACCTATTAGTTACCAAGATATTGATATTGGTAAAGGCAAGATAATGATACATTATATACATAGTGGTAAAAGACAGTACATTGTCCCGTGTATGTTAACCTTACAGCAAATAAATAAAATTCTATATCTCGCTTATTTCCAAACATATGCTAATGAATCTTGGTAGGTGGCTTGATCTGGTTGAGATCTACCGCAGCTCAGCTTTAAATCGCCAATTTTCAACAATCCCGTAGCAGCGAACCTGCGTGCTCAACCCACAATGTTAAACTAATGGGAAATAAATAAAATTGTTTTCTTGCTTAATTCTCAACCTATCATAATAGAACCTGGTATGCGGCTTCATTTGGTTGAGATCCACGGAATTAGAGCTTTAAACAATTTTTTTACACTCCCGTGGCAGCAAACCTGCGTGCTCACTTCCCAATGTTAACCTTATGGGGAATAAATACAATTTTATATCTCGCGTATTTAATAACATATTTGAATAAAACTTGGTATCTGGCTTCATCTGGTTAAAATACACCAGATTAAAGCTTTAAACCACTTTTTTATATTCCCGAGGCAGCAAACCTGCATACTCACTTCCTATGTTATTCTTATGAATAATACAGGCAATTATAAATTTTAACATTACTTCTATGATTTTTAAGATATTCACTTCCTTAAAACTCAGTCGGTCCCACAATCCAATGTTAACTGTATTTTTCATCCAGTAACTGACCATTTTCTGTATAATGTGGAAGAATAAACCAGCGATTTTCATGAAAAATTAGGTTCTAACTTCCCTCTTCTTCAAAGTTAAAACGGTTCCAAGGGTTGTTATTCATTTGTAAGGACCCCTATCCCAGTAAATATAATTATCTTGATTGTATTCATATTTCATTAAAAAAATAAATGTCAATAAGTATTAAATTAATTAATTTATAGCTTCGTTCAAAATAGCAACCCCTTGAATAGCTGTAGTTGAAAAACACCTTTAGAATTTTCTATAGCAACTTGGAACGACTAAATATCACATATTTATATGGAAATTCGTTTTCGGATTGTACTTTACCCTTTTTGCCAATGTGGAACCAGCGTCAGGGTCGCTTTTTTACTTTATAGTGGTGAAAACTACCCCTATCCCAAAAATGTGTACGATTGCAGATTGAGTTAGAAAATCAATTGAAAATATCTTTAAACGCCATAAGTATTTTTTTATCTGTACGTGATTAATAGAGAAAAATCTGTGTTATCATTTTGGATTTTCGAAGCAAAGCATAGTTTATTCCATGAGCAATCTATACTCAATTGTATAATTAAGTTCATCTCCACTCTATTAATTATTTATTATTTATTATTCATATCCACTAGTTGATGGGTGTAATTAACTTAAAACACCGCTTAATTTTAATTTTGACACTAAAAACCGTTCATATTAACACTAGTAGTCAGACTCCTACAATTACCATAATAGTGTAATTACACCTTTACCGATTGTCAACAATGAAAGACGTGCACTGTTTCCCTTTCCGCTTGTGGAGGGAAACAGCTGAACCGTTAGCAGTGTTGCCAAAATAGTAAGAAAATAGATTCCCGAAGATTTGATATATACTACAAAAAGTAGACGGAAGGTGAACGTTTGAAAGTTGTCAACAATGAAAGCCACGCACTCTTTCCCTTTCCGCTCGTGGTGGGAAACAGCTCAACCGGTAGCAGTGTTGCCAACTTAGTTAAAAAAATAGATGCCCAAAGATTTACATACTACAAAAATTAGATGGTAGGTAAACATTAGAAAGTTATTAGTATTTACAAGAACTTTATAGTAATATAAATAGTTGACAAACTACTAAATATTTTTAAATTTTCATGTTTTCATGGCTACCAACCTATAAAAACATTTTTGTTATTGAAAAAACCAATCTGTACATTATTTGAGATAATTGTTAAAATATGTACTTGGTTTATCAGCCATAACTCGGTCAATTTTTAAGCTACGAAGGTTTTCTAGGTATCATTTTGTACGTTTTTTTAGGATATATAATATCACAGAGTAGTATTTGTTTTTCAACCCTTTAAAAAAACGGGGTGAGCTGAAAGGGGCTGAAAATATCAGTAATTATCAACAATTTAAAACTGTGAACGCCTGTATCATTGTTAATTATTGTCAAAAAACAAAAAAAAGGTATCAACATTTTTATCAAATCAATCGCTACAATTTTTTACTCGACAAAATTTTCCGTATTACCTACAGATTTAGAGTTGTTTTGAAGGAAATGTATTTTTTTGTTATTGCTAAAATTCCCTTTTTATTTTAAAATCACATTTTTTCCAAAAATAAGCTCTAAAAAGAGTTCAAACTTCGTGAGCCTATTGAAAACACATAATTAAAGAGAAATGCAGAGCGGTAAGGATTAATTTCAATTTGAGTCCTAATTGGGGGGTTGATATTTCAAGATTTTTATCGCCGAAAAATTATAAACCAACATTATTTTGATCATAACTCGCTTAATTTTTACGATAATAATTTAAAAAAAAAAATCAAAATTAAAGGTCTTTTAATGATCTTTAAGAAATGTTCAGTAGGTTTTCCTCGAAAAACCTTTAGTTTTTTAGTTATTCACATTGAAATTGTGCGTTTTGGCGTTCGACAAATTAAAACCACTCTTAAACAAGCCATAACTTGGCTCCATCTGGGTTTACAGACTTCACAAGCCCACTCTTTTCTTTGCTTTTTTATAAGGTACAATTTGTTTCATTACAGCTTTTCCGCTAAACCTCTTAGTTTTTGGGTTATTTGTGGAAAACCATTTGAAAAAGTGTTTTTTTGGGGGGGAAAATCGCCAATTTCAATCGTGAATATCTCGAAAAGTATTAAATTTAAGAAAAAACTTTATGGTACAAAATTTGCTTAGAATTGGTCAATATATCCATTTCCGGGCTTAGTTTCAATGTAACAATTTTCACCCCCTAGAAGGGGTGGCACCCACCCCCTGGGAAAAAGCAACCCTTAAAACATTTTTAACTTTGAAGTAGAGGGTAAGTAGAACCTAAATCCAAATTTTCATGCAAATCGGTGCTGTCCGAAAAAATTCTCCAGGGAAATGGCCAGTTACTGGACTACTTGGCCTAGTCCATTGCTGGAGCTGTCAGATAATGTTTTTTGTCAATGATTTTGGACAACAAACAATGAAAAAACAAATTTCTACAAATAAATATCAACTGTATTTTGTTTACATATGACAATTAAGATATACACAGACAGCTGTTGGAAAATGCTAACACGTCAGGCTATAGTACTACTTTGCGTATCAGCTGAAGTCTTCTGATGAATTTTATTCCACTCCAATTGCTTCAGGTATAAAGGGTTCCCAAGGGTCAAGATATAATGCGCCAATGATTTATTTTATGTTCTGTTCATGACAGCTAATTTGACATTCTACTAAATTTCTTGCTTTTTCACATGTGTTTAAATATAAACATTTCATCAATCTATATTCTGTCATAAGGATAATATGGGATCTTGGAGGGGGTCTGTGGCGGAGTCCGAGGGTCAGATCAGGATGAAAACTACTTAGATTTCCTATTTAATGCGTAAAGAAACAGTGTACCAAATTTCAGCCTTCTGGGTCATTGGGAAGTTGGAGAATTAGTGATGAGTGAGTCAGTGAGGGCTTTGCCTTTTATAAGTATAGATTTATAATATTTATAAATAATAAATATCTCATTGAAATTATTTCAATGAGATTGTGCAGAACTAAGTAAAAATACAATTAAATCGATTCTACGTTGCACGCAAGCTGAAAAAATGGATTACTAAAACCATTTTTGTCTATTAATACATATATAATCCCTCATATTTACATTTTAAATGCACTAAACCTGCATTATAACCTCAATATCACTTCACTATCTACCTAACGATTTTATTATTCTTTGAAGAAATGGATGACTATTTTCTTAGTTCATTATTGCAAATGTAGATTGGTATGTACATTTTAATGCATTATTCAATATTTGTTTGCAGGTTCATTGACTACTGGATACTTGCCGCTGCAGTTTATTTCAATGTTTATCAACGCAAAGTATTCTCCTGAAATCGCATGATATTTTCAAAGTTTACTTCAGGGACATGTATCGAATTGGTTTAGCTTCTAACGTTTATTAAAATTTTGATTTGATTATTTGCATCATTCATAAAGCTCACGTTTCCTTATTAACCCTCCTTTAATAAGAAAAGACAACTAGACTCTATTATGCCTACTTTTAAAATTTTAGCCCGGCAAAATATTGATCATCCACCGTATACCTAATGACGTTTTAACGTTACAAGTGTTAAAGACAATTATTATAATTTACTTTTTAATTGTTGCTTGCCTCGCCATGTTTGTGTCCCCGGTTCAAATTCTGATCAGGACATTCATTATTTTTTAAATCTCATAATTTGTCTTGTTCATATGTTGCGTGGACATTGCTTTTACTTTGAAAACCACCCAGTCTGAGTTATGTTGCTTTTGGGTATTTTAATTTTATAACTGTTTTACCATTTTTCAAATACGCCTACTAGCTAAATTTGTTCTTATAAAACGAGTAATTTATAGGTAAGCTTGTATTTTTTAATGTTAAGCCTAATTTTAATAACCGTTCATTCTTTGGCAGTTTTCCTACACGGGATGATTAAGTAAATACTCGCAGTTAACGTTGATTTTGTCCCCTTTTGAAATGCATTGTGTCCATTTTAACTGAGGTATCTCATGCGTTCCTTTTTTAAATCGTATAAGAATTTTATTCAAAATAATATATATTTATCATACTGACTGAGAAACATCTGTTTTCTGTTCCCTTTTGTTGGCTCGAAAGTTACTCATTGCTGTACTAGTCCGGCAAAAATTTTTTCCGGTCTGCTAAAGTTTTGCCGGACTACAATTACAGGAAACGGAAGTAAACAATCAGCTGATTTATAGCAAACCGACGTTTATTGTTTGTTTATTGGTTACTTTTTATAGGAATGTAGTGGCAGCACTGGCAAAAGTACCAAATGTTTGTTTTGTCTGTAATAGGTTGAGGATACTTGTAAGGATTGAGATACGTATTGGTTTATACAAGGACTACGTATTGAATGAAAGTTTTTTTTCTGAGTAGTATGATGAAAAGTCAAGTATCGTACGTTACAAGGCCGATAAGTTTTACCGTACTTGCATGAAAATCCCTCACTCGCTTCCGTTCGCGCGGGAACGTTCATGCGCGTCCGGCGAACGGGTCTGGGACACTTTAGGTGATTCAACTGAAGGAACATGTGCTGCACCCTTGTGGCAATATCAGTATCTATCTGTTTCCTCCATAGAGTAAAAGTTTTTTTTTGATTTTAGTTAATATAGTAAAAATGTGAAAATTAATTACTGTGCTCCTGCCAACAATTGTACCTGTTACCCTAAACGTTTACCATTTTTCTTCCTTTCTTGTTTGTCAAAGATGTACATAATTACTTTAAATTCTTAAAGGAAAATTTTAAAGCGGCATTTTGACACAGGCAGTTTCTCAATGTAGTAGACTGAAAGGCTGACTGCCGCTGGATGCAAAGGCGATTTACGCCCTCACAGGAACAGTTATTAAACGCAAAGCCGGCTCCTTCTTGCTTCATCCATATCAGGAAAATAAAACTTCAAAATACCTTTAATTTCAAAAAAAGATTCAATTTTCACTTACACATATGCTTAGAACGTTATTTAAATTGATATGATGATGATGGATCTTTTTTTAAATATTCAAACTCATGTTTGATTTATTCACTATAAATTCACTAAAAATTCCTCTTTGATTGGACTGTAGCTATACAGAATACGTCATGCATGCCAGAACTTGTTTAAAACCGATTAAAAAGTTCGAACAAATTAATCTTTTCTCAAAGCTGTTACAGGACTGTTTAAACAACATAATAGGTAATCTTTATAAAAGTTTGGAATTTAATGACAAAATTGTAACAAAGTTATTATTGGATTTAAACATATCAAACGGCGATCGAAGCTTTGGAGCTCAACGCCAGTTTATCGGCAGATTTCCCAAGAGTGTTAGATTATTTTGTTGTAATATTGCAACTTTTTATTCTATCTCGGTTCCTACACTTTCATTAGTGGTTAAAAGCTATTTTAATAACTAAATTCTCACATCAATCGTCCTTTTTGACTCTTTATTGGAGCAGCTAAATCAAAATATGTTGGTTGAAGTTAAAAAAGGTCTATAAATAACTCATTCATATACGTGGTTACAAATTCCTCATACAAAATCTACCACCATAAATTAGCAATATCATTGTTTTAAAAAGAAATAACCATTATGTGACGAATGATGTGTGTGATCACTACGTTACTTTATCTTAATAGTTTTAACACGGCAGGTTGGGAAACATTTTAAAACATATTACACAGAAACATCTGTTTACTGTGTCTTACTCTTGGCTGGAAAGTTACTCTTTGCCGATCAGTGCAGGGTTAATTTACCGTACAGTGCACAGTAAATTTACCTTGCACTAGGAAAGGGAAATAACAGAAGTTAACAATCAAAACAATCAGCTGATTGTAGCAAACCAACGTTAAATGTACAGGGTGTTTTTTTTTAACGCAACCCATTCTTAAGATTGAATAATGCACATATGAATGTGTAATGAGTATTGTTTTATTGATCTTTACATTTTATACAACCTATTATTCAAATTTGATAACATTTAGTTTACATTATGTGCTCAAACAGTCCGCCATTGGCATTCGTATAAAGTTATACCCTCTTCATCAAATTTCCGAATACATGCTGCGGGTACCTCTTTAAATTTCTTGCATTCAATTTGTTAAGTTTGTTTTGAGGTGCCGAATATCTTGTGAATGGTTTTCGTAGGATAAATACTACTTTACAAGTCTGTGGCAAATTTCATTCAGATCGGACTACTTTTACACGAGTTATCGTGCTTAAAGACATACACATAAACGCAACCCAAAACTTGATTTTATCGGTGAAGGATTATTTCCCCCCAAGATCCCCGGATTTGACCCCACTATATTACTTTATTTGGGGCTACATAAAAGTAAGACCTACGAAAACAATTCACAGGATATTCAGCACCTCAAAACAAACATAACAAATTTAACGCAAGAAATTCAATGAGGTACCTTGTAACACGTGTTCGGGAATTTGATGGAGAGAGCATAACTTTATATAAATGCCAATGTCGGACTGTTTGAGCACATGATGTAAACTAAATGTGATCAAACTTAAATAATAGGTTTAGTACAGTAAAAATAAGTGAAAAATTCCATAAACCCAAAAAAAAATTAGCACAAGCAAGGAATTTGGTACAGATGTTGGGTTTATCTTCCTTTTGAACATACTAAAAGTCCCCTAAAATTGGAGCTGTGCTACGGCCGCCATCTTGGAAAATGGCGGCAAATTTCTGAATTTTTGCCTTTAGCTCCTTTTTATTGGAGATACAGAAAAAAGTTACAAATAAACATTGTAGCCCATTAAAAAATACACATTTTTGGTTTTTATCATTTTTTCTCTAAACCCAACGGTTTTTGAGTTATTTGCGATTAAGTATAGTTAAATCGTGGCTTTTCCCATTATACAAAAATTTCAGAAAAAAGTCACTCAGCTGCGCGTTTTATCAATGTTTTTGTTCAGCCTATCGACTTTAAATCGCTACCCATTGTTGTTGGGTGATTGGTTCTTAATTTTGACACAGTTCTCATTTTTGACCGCCATCTTGGATCCGCCATATTGGATATAAATTATTTTTCTCAAAAGTAAAGATGGTGTTGTGATACATCATTACAGACTAGATTTTTGGCCTAAACTCAATTCTGAAATCCGTTTTTCAAAATTTGGATTCGCTAAAAAGATATGCTCAAATAAAAATTCAGTCCTATAGATTTCTTATGGATATTCCTTACTTTGAATATTATATTTTGATTATTTATCTTATATCTCCAGTTCTAAATGAGATATGCTGCAGGTTTTGGACTTAATATACTCAGTGATTTAATGGCTTTTGAGGGAGCTATTGATCGAAACTTGCAGGGTATCTTTTTTAGAACCGGAGATTTAAGATAGATAATCCAACATAATATTTTAAGTACGAAATATCCATAAGAAATTTATATGGCTGAATTTGTATTTGAGCAAATCTTATTAGCGAATCCAAAATTTTTTAAACGGATTTCAGCATTGAGTTTAGGGCAAAAATCTAGTCTATAATTATGTATCACAACACTATCTTTACTTTTGAGAAAAATAATTTATATCCAATATGGCGGATCCAAGATGGCGGCCAAAAATTAGAACCCTGTCAAAATTAAGAACCAATCACTCAACAATAATGGATAGCGGTTCAAAGTCAACAGCCTGAAAAAAACATTGATAAAAACTGCAGTTGAGTGACTTTTTGTGAAATTTTTGTATAATGGGGAAAGCCACGATTTAATTATACTTAATCGCAAATAACTCAAAAACCGTTGGGTTTAGAGAAAAGATTATAATAACCAAAAACGTGTATTTTTTAATGGGCTACAATTTCTATTTGAAACTTTTTTTCTGTATCTCCAATAATAAAGGAGCTAAAGTCAAAATTACAGAAATTTGCCGCCATTTTCCAAGATGGCGGCCGTAGCACAGCTCCAATTTTAGGGGACTTTTAGTATGTTCAGAAGGAAGATATACCCAACATCTGTACCAAAGTCCTTGCTTGTGCTAATTTCTTTTGGGTCAAAACTTATTTTTACTTTACTAGTTGTATAAAATGTAAAGATCAATAAAACAATACTCAGTTCATATAAATATAAATATATTTATATGTGCATTATTCAAACTTAAAAATGGGTTGCAATTATAAAAAAAACACCCTGTATGTTTATTGATTAATGTAGTGGCAGCACTGATGGTTACAGTTTATGGAAGGAATACGTTATGATCAAAAATGTTTTCTGAGTAGTATGATGAAAAGTGTTGTACGTCACACGCCCGGTAATTTTTACCGTAGTCGCATGAAAATCGTATGAAACGGTACTTACGGGGATATCAACGTAATATACTATCACAAGACTGAAAGGAACACACCGAAAAGTAAATAAAATAAGAGAAAAACTAATTTCAATGCCAGATGTAGTAGACAGGCACTGCCCAAAGTTACTCATGGAAAACCTTTTATAACCCTCCATCTAGCTTTCCTAAACCATCTCTATTTTTCATTGGCATATACTTAAAGATGAAACAACAATTTGGTGCTTTAAACAGAATATCAATTGTAATTTTTTCAAAAACGTTTTTGTAGGCTACGCAGAACGTACAGTCTTACAATATAGTTGTCCCATATGGAAAAATTATATATTTAAATATATTTAAAATATATTTTAAAAGACCCAAATATATATAAAATATATTATCAAATATATATTATTTTAGTTTATATTTAAAATATATTAGAAATATATACCATGATATATTTCAAATATATTTAATGAAATATATTTTAGGATTATATTTTGAAATATATAATATATATATTTCAATTCAAGTAAGAGTATATATTATGAAATACTATTCGTGAAATATATTTGAAATATATTCTTGTATATATTTCAAATATATTTAATGAAATATATTTTGCAATACATTACGAATATATTAAAACTGAAGTAAGTCATATATATTACGAAATAATGTTAGTGAAATATATTTTTGTATATATTTAAAATATATTTAATGAAATATATTTTTGGAATACATTACAAATATGTTAAAACTGAAGTAAGACAAATATATTACGAAATACTGTTAGTGAAATATATTTGAAATATATTCTTGTATATATTTCAAATATATTTAATGAAATATATTTTTGAAATATATTTTGCAATACATTACAAATATATTAAAACTAATGTAAGACATATATATATTACGAAATACCGTTAGTGATATATATTTTAAATATATTAACACCATATATATTTTATATCATATAATTATGAATATATTTCAAATATAATTTTAATTTTATATTTGGAAATATATTATTAACAATATATTGCAAATATAAAAACAGACATATTTATAATATATTAAACAAATTGACAAGCATAAAATCAAAATATGCGGTACATCTTATACAGGGTATCTATAAAAGAACTCCGGGATTTTAAAAAGTAATATCTTAATAACTGTAGAAGGCAGCGAAATGCAGTTAATTTCTTTGAAACGAGTAGCTCATAAGGTTTAACTCATAGCAATTGGGTATGTTTTTGTCAAGAGGTGGCAGCGCTGCGAACATTGGCCTTGAAACAACTTAGCGCGGCTGTCAAGTGCTGTCTGAAATTCTGCGCTAAAGGCAGCGCCGCAAAAAAGGCTCACTGCGTTATTTGGCTAGTATAAACTAAATCTGTTGTTACGGTACAAAGAATCCTTCGAAAATTCGTGATGTTGACCACCTCAGGCAAAGAATAATTAATTCTGTGGCAACCGCTCCCCCCAGAAATGTCAGCCAGGATATATAAGGAGGTGGAAAATCGTTACGATGTGTGCTGTGCCGCCAAGGGAGCCCATTTTGAACTTTATGAAATTGCTCAAGAAAATTTCAAAATGCAACCTTTTAATTATGTATAAAACAGTTATACATGATTGCTTCGTAACAATATTGTGCCTCAAAACCCTGAAGTTCTTTTAAAGATACCCTAACATAATTACACCAAATGCATAATACATGAAGTAAACATAATTACACAGTATGAAGTAAACATAATTACACCAATATAGATGAAAACTTAAAAGTACTGACCAGAATGTACTCAAATAAAAATGACAAAGAAAAATTACATGTAAAATAATTGATATTTTTTAGTCAATTTTTATGCAATCCTATACTATATAGGATGCTTTATATTTAACGAAACACTATTGAAATACATCTCAATATACTGTCACCCAACACATAATGTAATGCCCAATGCTAATTCAGATTATGTACGATTAACAAAGCATCTACTGTATGAGACTTTTAAAAATGCGGAAGTAAAAATAGCCTATGGAACTAAAAAATAATAATAATTCATTTGATTTATAAGTGATCACAAGCAACAGCAGAAAAGAAAAAAGATGACTTGACGAAAGCAGGGGAGTGTATAAACTTAATTGTTGAAACTGCGATACGGTAACATCTATTTTGGACAAGCTTTAAAATAAATTTTCATTTAAGATACAAAGAACATTTACAGTCTTCACCAACTCCTATGATAAACTTTAAGTACGCAACGTGTGTTAGATACAACTGCAACTATTTAATTACTGAATGCTGTCCATTTAAAATAGACTAGTGTTACAACACAACGCAAAAGCATTGAAACTCCAACTCCAAAAGGAAACAGCGTTCCCAAACAGTTTTACATCCTAAGTTATGCCTTGTCACCCATGACTCGAATTAGCTGAATGGGTTAAGGCGTAGGATGAAGGCTTAGGGCTGGTAGAGCGAAGGTCCGGGTTCGAATCCCAGCGGGGTCACCCTTTTTTCGTTCATGAAAATCAAATGTAAGGCTAATACTATATATTTATATATAAAGTTATTAATTGTTTGAAGAGTTTTGGCATTTAAATTGAAAAAAATCATATTTTGAAAAATATTTTGAAATATAAACAAAATATATTTATAATATATTTTTATTCCAAACAACAATATATTTACCTAAATATATTAGAAATATAAAATAATATATTATTAACAACAAACAATAATATAATTTAAATATATTTTAGATATAAATTATATATATAAATATATATTTAGTAAATATATATCTTTCTGGGTCCCATAATTTGTATATTTAAATATATTTCAATATATATTTCAAATATATCACGTTTTATTCTAAAATATATTATTAAATATTTTTAAAAATATATTTTAAATATAAATTTTTCAATATGGCGAAATTATGCCGATCAGTATTAATACATCTGGTAAGAAGTGTATGGTAGAATTACAGTTCGCGCACGCTCCTCCCGACCATTTTAAAGAACGGTTGTGACAGAGATGGACAATGAATGTTTAGAGAGTGATTGACGATCCCTAAATAAGCGTATGTCATTGGCTGCAGCAAAGTGTTTTTTTGTTCCTCTTTGGTTTCCTGTTGGACGATCATTTTTCCTTTATTGTTCTTGAAGTGTTTTTATTATCTGTTAGATAGTGACTCTTAAACCTGGACCGAGTTGACAGCTGTCATCAATCAAAGAAAATAAACAATATATTTTTACTCTTGGTAAAATGTTTGTTTTTTTTTTGTAACAAACTTTATTCTGGATCAACAGAGAATGTTTTACACAGAATCTATGACTATATTAGCAATAAATAACGTTCTGATTCACATATCGGGGTCGCTCCGTTAGGAGACGCCCTTTAACTTGAGAGTTGCTTCCAAAATTTGATAGGCAACTTTGATAAATGTCAATGTATAAAGTCTTGAAACAGTCTTGGCTTCAATCTCCATCGATTTCCGTTTTCACTTGTCGTATAAGTTGATTGAGCCTTCTACGAGTTTGAGGGTGTCTATGTCGAATCCACTGACGCCGAGCTTCGTGCTTAGCTTTAATAAAATTAAGGATTCGTAAGGGAGGATTAAGGAAGCTATTGGTCCTAACGGGAAATTTTCTGTAAGTTGCGGATTTAACAGCTTTACATAGGCAGTCTGTCAAATTTTCGATGGCCCTGTTGATTCCATCAATAGAGTTTAGGTTCTTTGGTGGCTCAAGAAGTTCATCTAATTTTACGCTAAAGTCATCCCAGTCAAATTTCCCCTTTATTAGTCTTCGAGGAGGTGAATTATAGTCGGGTTGCAGGAAGAAATTAATTACAACAGGGAGATGGTCTGAGTCTAACTCAGGTAAAACAATGTGATGGATAGGAGTTACAAAATGGCAATAAACAATAATATCTAAGATATCGGGTTCACAGTTTAATTGAAACGGGTAAAAGGTAGGCTCTTCAGGTGCAGAGATATTAAAACCTTCGTCCGTGATAAATTTTAAAAGTCGGACACCATTTGGATTAGAGACCCTGCACCCCCAGTCCTGGTGTTTGCAGTTTAAATCACCAATAATTAAAGTGGGCTGATTTCCTGTTAGTAAGCTAAAGAATTCGTTTAAGTGAAGTCTTCGATTAGGGGATTTATAAGCTGAAATGATAGTTACATAAGTCCCATCATTTAAGGAGACCTTTATAGCAGTGGCTTCAATAGACACAAGTTGAGGTAAAAACAAAGAATTATGTTGGATAGATTTCTTGATAAAAATGGCTACCCCACCTGAGGCGACAGGAGCAACAGGGTCTTCTCTGTAGATGTTGTATCCACTCACCTTAAAACTTTGATTAGGTACAAAATGAGTTTCTGAAATACAAGCTATGTCGATATTATGCCGTACCAAAAAAGCAGAAAAATGGACTTTTGTTTATACAGGCCGTTAGCGTTCCAATTTAAGATTTTTAAGTTTTGAAATGTAATTCCAGATTGATTGTTAGCACTTATGGTGTAGTTACTTGAGTTAGTCTGATGAAACATTAGGCAAAGATGTTTTTGAATAACTGCATGAACAATGTTTTGATCTTAGGAATGAACGGTTTTGATAAACTCTACTAATATACCAATGAATTTATCGTTGTCATCGATATTGTCATTATTAGATGTGTTTAAGGGAGGAGAAGCTCTTTTCTCCGTTCCTTTAAGAGCGGATGAGTAGCTGATGTTTTGCTTGGTTTGGGCTAGTTTGGGGTGTTCGTCATTGTTTGCAACCGCTGTTGTAACTGGAGTGTTTAGGCCGACTTTTTTTTTACCACTCCTACTGGAACCAGTGGATTTCAATTTTAAATTTTTACAGTAGTCGCAACCTCTATAGTTTGCAGAGTGATTACCACTGCAGTTCACGCAAATCGGAGCTTCAGATTTTGGTTTTTTGCACTCTGTGTATAGATGATTACCGGGACATTTTACGCATCGAGGGGTTAGATTGCAGAAATGTTTCGTGTGTCCCAATCTTTGACACCGACTGCATTGGGGAATGTCTTTGGGCTTACGGCGAGGCTCTACTGACACCACCGCGTAAAATAGCCTTTCAAGGCCGAAGATCTCCTTAGATTTTTTATTGTTTGACAGGTCAATGGCACAGAGTGGGATTGGATTTTTCACGTGGTTTAAAAGTCTCACGACTTTTTTCACCGGGTAATTGAGGGCCTCTAGTTCCTGCTTTATTTCCGATTCGGTTAAGGATAAAGGTAGATTCCTGATCACAACCGATATTTCGTCATCTAGGTTGAGTTTGAATGAGTGATACTGCACTCCATTAGTGTCGTAGAACGCAGTTAGCGTTCGAAAGTCGTCGGGACTGTCCAAGATGACTTTTATTTTATCTCCTTTATTTTCCGTTAAGAAGTTGCATTACACTACAGACTTTATGTCCTCAACGAGTTTTTGATAGTTTTCCGCGTGATGGACAAAAATCGGAGGGATTTTAACTTTTTTGTTTGAGTTTTTAAAGTCATTTGAGGAAAGGGAGCCCGAGGGGCCATCAGGTACGTTCGTTTGTTGGTCGTGATCCATTCCATTACAATTACTGTATGAATGATCTTGTAGGGGATTGAAGCGATTCAATAAGTTCAAGGAATAAGCTCATTTGGTTGTGGACTTGAAAGTTTAGCTACTTTTTTCGGTGACTGGAAAGCTTGGGATTCATCATGGCTTGCCTCGTTGACGTCTATGGTGGGCGAAGGAACGTTTAGAGAACGTTGTTGATTGTTTACAAACATGTTTTTCGGTCAGAGACTGAGGTTGGCTTCCTAGAGGTAGGAAGTTTCCTTTTGAAACTGGTAGAATTTCTGCCTGGTATGACCACTGTTCAAGATGAGAAGTCAACTAATAAAATAAAGATATAAATAATTCAACGTGAAAAATTAAGAAATTAATTATAAAAAAAGATTAATAATGAGAAATCAAAAGTTTTAAACTTTTAAATCAAAATTGTGAGAGTTTGACAGCTCGCAGGATGATTGGAGAGGGCTCAAATTAAAGGTCTTGGTCCCAGGGGGTCGGGAAAAATATCAGATTATGTCCAAATCTACCAGAAAATGGGAAATAACGAAAAATATATTCCATTTAAAATGCATTGGGATTGAATAACGTCTGCTTTGTTTACATTAAACATGTAGTGCTAATGCTTGATTCAAAGCCATATGGTAGACGTTGACATGTGGGATTTGTTTCAAAATGCAGCTAACTATGCACGTTCAATGTACTATAACAAAAAATATTTTTAATTTAAGATTTCCCAATTTTATAATAATTAAGGGTTTGAGTTTTTCATAATTTAAAATTATAAAAAGTTTAGTACGTTTGTTTAGTTTGTGTTATAACGATGCAGATTTAATACCAAATGATCTATACATACATATATAATTACGTAAGCGAAATTTTTGCGAAGAAATTGTGGGCGTTTGGAAGGTTTTACGATGATGGGGGGGAGCTGAAACTAAAGTCTCCATCTCAGGGACTCGGGGAAAAACTGAAATTGCAATTTTGTGGATCCAAAAGCCTATTTTCTAAGAAGGTATTTTGTACTATAGTAAAGAAGGATTATGCTTAGGGGCTATTAGCCCCTTCAAGCCTCTAGTTTTAAGTTTAAATTCTTATTTAAGCCACAAGTACATACACATTCAGAGAATACAAAGCATATTTCCAATTTTACAGATGAAATGACAAAGATAAAAATTACGTAACAAAACCTCAAACCATAATCCTGAATATATTTTGACAACCAAGAATTTTACTTTTGCTTTTAATAATGGTTCACTTATTTACAGCTCGTAGCAGTAACAATGGGGTGGGGCTTGAGTAGGGGAGAGACTTCCCCTCCTCCCCCACACCTCGATGCGTCGAACTCTCGTGCTCGTCGGGATGAGCGTGCGCGAGCTGTAATGACAAATTTATTTTCTTATTCTTACGATCAGAAAGCTCTGAGTGTTTACAAAAGGTTTATGGCAAGATTTCCCACGAGTAACGGGGTTACTGTGTTTTAATATGGCAAAGTTTCCCTGTTGGGATCGATAATTATCGTAGACACCAACTTGTTACTCGCTCTCATTGGATTATCTCATCTAAGCTAAACGATTCTCTTGTCTAATAGTAATGCTCACATTGTTCATTGAATATACATATCCTTACACTGTTATTAGCATTATTTTGTATTTACAGTACTAACGCAGAATTGAAACTGATTTTAAAATCCGGTGTGCCAAAATAAAGAGAATACCATATGGGAAGTAAGTCAATGGTCGGTCGGCGTCGCTGGCCCTCTATCACACTAGGTGGTCGGCGGCGTCACTGGCCCCCTATCACACTAGGTGTCGTCGCTGGCCCTCTATCACACTAGGTGTCGTCGCTGGCCCTCTATCACACTAGGTGGTCGGCGGCGTCGCTGCCCCCTATCACACTAGGTGGTCAGCGGCGTCGCTGGCCCCCTATCACACTAGGTGGTCGGCGGCGTCGCTGGCCCTCTATCACACTAGGTGGTCGGCGGCGTCACTGGCCCCCTATCACACTAGGTGGTCGGCAGCGTCGCTGGCCCCCTATCACACTAGGTGGTTGGCGGCGTCGCTGGCCCCCTATCACACTAGGTGGTCGGCGGCGTTGCTGGCCCTCTATCACACTAGGTGGTTGGCGGCGTCGCTGGCCCTCTATCACACTAGGTGGTTGGCGGCGTCGCTGGCCCCTTATCACACTAGGTGGTCGGTGGTGTCTCTGGCTTTCTATCACACTAGGTGGTTGGCGGCGTCGCTGGTCCCCTATCACATTAGGTGGTCGGCGTCGTCGCTGGCCCCCTATCACACTAGCTGGTCGGCAGCGTCGCTGGCCCCCTATCACACTAGGTGGTCGTCGGCGTCGATGTCCCCCTATCACACTAGGTGGTTGGCGGCGTTGCTGGCCCTCTATCACACTAGGTGGTCGGCGGCGTTGCTGGCCCTCTATCACACTAGGTGGTTGGCGGCGTCGCTGGCCCTCTATCACACTAGGTGGTTGGCGGCGTCGCTGGCCCCCTATCACACTAGGTGGTCGGCGGCGTCGCTGGCCCCCTATCACACTAGTTGGTCGGTGGTGTCTCTGGCTTTCTATCACACTAGGTGGTTGGCGGCGTCGCTTGCCCCCTATCACACTAGGTGGTCGGCGGCGTCGCTGGCCCCCTATCACACTAGGTGGTCGGCGGCGTCGCTGGCCCCCTATCACACTAGGTGGTTGGCGGCGTCGCTGGCCCCCTATCACACTAGGTGGTTGGCGGCGTCGCTTGCCCCCTATCACACTAGGTGGTCGGCGGAGTTTCTGGCCCTCTATCACATTAGGTGGTTGGCGGCGTCGCTGGCCCTCTATCACACTAGGTGGTTGGCGGCGTCGCTGGCTCCCTATCACACTAGGTGGTCGGCGGCGTCGCTGGCCCCCTATCACACTAGGTGGTCGGTGGTGTCTCTGGCTTTCTATCACACTAGGTGGTTGGCGGCGTCGCTGGTCCCCTATCACACTAGGTGGTCGGCGGCGTCGCTGGCCCTCTATGTTGTGAGTAGTAGTAGTTTGTAGGCGACCATTGTTGCTCCCGCCCTCCACTGCCACCCGGGACAATATTTAAACTATCACTTTACTGCCTTACCTAATCAAGACATCTATTCACATAATTCTATCAAACTGTTAAATGTATCGCAATAGTGATATCAGAAACTAACTATTTAAAATAAAGACAAAAATATGTTAGTTTTTTTAGTTCAATTCTTTTATGTTGTTCTTGCATAATTTGAACACATCGTTTTAATAAGCTCTAAGACATGCTAGGGGCAGTTATTGGTTTTGGAAGCATAGCACCTGGCTATTGAACACATCGTTTTAATAAGCTCTAAGACATGATAGGGACAATTATTGGTTTTGGAAGCATAGTACCTGGCTATTGAACACATCGTTTTAATAAGCTCTAAGACATGATAGGGACAATTATTGGTTTTGGAAGCATAGCACCTGGCTATTGAACATATCGTTTTAATAAGCTCTAAGACATGATAGGGACAATTATTGGTTTTGGAAGCATAGCACCTGGCTATTGAACACATCGTTTTAATAAGCTCTAAGACATGATAGGGACAATTATTGGTTTTGGAAGCATAGCACCTGGCTATTTTTAATATTAAATTTAGCATCATGTTACCAACTACATCTTGGTTACCTAAAACCAAATGAAAAACGTATTTCAATAGAGACAAGCAAGTTAAATAGTTACATTTCAGTGATTATGAAAACTTCCTACGCTGTAGATTGAGGTTTTTTTTACCTGCGCATTATACATTCAGAGGATGAGAGGAGGATGTTAGGAGTAAACATGTGGAGGGGACGGAAGTATAAAATGTGGAGTCTTTATTGGCGGAAAAACAATGATATTAATTAATTAAACTGTTGGAGTCTACAAATTGGTGAATCCATATTATAGACTACAATATCGCGCCACAATCATCCTTCACTCATCTGTAATTTATACTTGGCCTTAAATACCTACCTGGGCAGGTCACCATCTCAAGTAATGTGTTTAATGTATAAATATAAAATTTATATTATATAAAAATTCAAAATTAATTTCAATATTTCCAATAAATACAACTTGTTACAAACATAAGACGTGAAATTAACTTAAAATAAAATAGACATTTATAAAGTATTTCTGTTGTACACTTTCCCAGGGTAATGTACGAGTACCCCCATGGGCCAAATCTGTGTGTAAGTACGAGACGTGTATTGTTTAGTGAAGATCTTGTGATAGGAAAAAAATTATCATTTCAACTTTAGCCCAAAATGATAGCATGATTGGTGATTTAGTGATCTAAAAATCTATAACAGATTTGTTGAAGAGACAAATAAACTATGAGTATTTTAATGCCGAATCAACTGTTCTTTGTGAATAATGGGATGCGGTCAGATGGTTTTCATCTCAAATAATTTAAGCATATTGTAAATGTAAGAAAGATTATAGTTCTGAAAGTTGAAACTTGGCACGGATGACCAAGTAAACCTCCTAATTAAAATGTCAAATGTCACCGGAGATCATTGCTGTACTTCAGCCACCAAATTGAAAAAAACGTTTTCTGTTCCTGTTTCCCAAATAGTTTTTCAATAACCCGAAAACCATCAGAAATACGAAGTGTTGACGGCGTTTTAGGGAGTAAAATTTTCAATTAAATAAGTATAAACATTTCATATGAATTTTAAACTTTCTACTAATATTATTAATGTTCTAAAATGTTATATCTTTAATACCCTTTCTATAAGGAATATGTGTAAAATATGATGCAAAATACATTCCCAAGAGAGTGAAGTTCTTTCACCTCCATGAGTAAAACATATTCGTAGAATCCCAATAAAACTTCCAGTTATTTGACACTTCAATCATCTTAATTGGTTCACAATAAAGGCGTGGGTGAGTTCAAAGAAAGGTATTCCTTAAGTAAATTAAAAAAAAATACCATAAGGAATAATTTTATCACACAGGTAAAGCTCTCTGTATCAGTTGGTAGGGACTCTGAATTGGCTCCCTGAACTGGGGCTCTCTGTGAGGTGTGCGGGGTATTTTTATTTTTAGCAACCCTGATTGCTGTATAGATCACCTTATGGTAAAGTTAACTAGATTATGTACAAAATTTGTTCAGCCTCCTAAACTTTACCTCAGTTTTTAAAATGTTGCTTTTTTAATTTGTAAAACGTATGAAAATTTAAGAATTTTGTGAATTGCTTGTTTATTTTATTACAGAGATTAATTGAGAACCATTAAAGGCCCGACTTTAAACTATTTTCTATGTAAAACTGGTGGTAAATTTTTTTCAAGATCGGCCCTTAACTTCTAATTGCGAGTTCAATATTAATGTTAATAAAGTACGTGTTTTAAAAATGATTTTGAAATCTAAACTGGCAAAATAATAGTACTAATCGCTAACCTTCACTTTATTAAACCGCACTGGATCAGGGAAATTTTCAACTTTTTGAAAACCGTAAGAGATTAAAAACAACCTACAAGCAGAGTGTAAATGTTGTCAACAGCCGCTAAAAAGTAAAGTACTAAATCTATGCTTCAGAATGAACTTCGAGGTCAATTTTTGTGTTAAATGTAAATAAAATTTCAGTTTCCAGAATATTTCGGTGGGACATGGAACACGAGAGACCTCGGGCAGATATGCGAACAGACAAGGGATGTCAAGCATTCCCATTCTAAAGTAAAGAGAAGAATGGAGACATTCGCACGGAACTGACGTCCTTTGTTGTTGTTCATTCGACATTTTCGTTTTTAAATGTACATTTAGGTACCCCTGTTGCAACAGACCTGCATACTAAGTGAATTTCACATGTTTCAATAAATAAACAATTTAGACGAAGCCAAACATGATGTGAACAAATATACTCTATGACAATAACATGGGAAGAGTATCGAGATTTGCCACCAAAGAATTTTGGAAGTCATTAGGCTATAATATAATATAGTACATGTAAACTATATGAAACTGCTATATGGAGTCTTATTATGATATGTTCAGAAGTAAGTGAGAATGAAATAGTATGAGTTTCGCATAAGGTTAACCTTACACAAAAAAGGTTTTAATTTTTTTTTAAGTTTGATTTTACTGTTAGATTTCCGTATTAGTTAATAAGTTATTCGATATATTTTTTTAAATGTTCAAGGGGATTTGTTATGGATAATTAAATATATTTTATTCCTTATACCGAACTGAAAAAAATAAGATGGTGACGGCCCAAGGTAATAAGTAAAAAATATATTTATTTTCTTGCACGTCTGTCTTTTGTCTGTAATTTTTGGGTAATCCTAAAATAAATACATACAGGCAAAGTACTGGCTAACAAGTAGGGCTATTGTCGTTGTTAAAATCCTTCATATTTGCCCCAGAGCGCTAAAGTCAGTAGGTGCTTTGCTATATTTGGGGAGGAGGCGAATTTTCCAAAATCTACAGTGGATGGGCCTACGCACGCCTATGCTTATAATTTTACAAGTGATTTTGAAAAGTGTGACGAAAACACCGATTCTAATAGTGACTGTCTAAGAATAGAGATGGTGGATAAACTGGGTTACACTATATTAAATCGCCTACACCGGTGGCCCTTAATAACCTGATAGCAGTAAGTTCCAGCTGTTGAATTAATCCATAGACAAGTTAACCACAACTTTGTACTTACTTACTTACTTGGTACTTACTTGGTTCCTCTTTTGCGTAAGAGAAACTTATTATGCAAGGGAAAACTGAGGTGTAGGTATTTATTGTATTAAGGTTAGTACTGGAGTCTCCCATCAGCACTACTTTATTTAGATGACTTCTAAAAGTCTCGACGTGTTTTCAGTGCATAATTTGACACTTTACAGGCAGATGAAAGAAATTTTTATTTATGCAATGAGGGAAGAAAGTACAGCATCGTCTCACTTGGGATATTGTCGGCGCCCGAGGCTGGCCACCGACAGGGAAACAATGTGCTTGGATCCAGAAATGCATTCGAATTTTTCCCTCACCTCTATGGATTAATAATTACGAAAACAATACAAAAATAATTATTTTACTGGTACGTAAACATAGTTGCAGCGTCATTTCAAATAAACGTTTAAAGAAAAGTAAAGTTTATTAAAGTAACCTCAAAACCCCGATTTCGCAAAGCATAAGATAATAATAAAAATAATACTAGTAATAATAATAATGATCTTTATTGCAGTTGATAATGTTTTACAATTGTATTGCATGCGTCATTACACTTAAACCAAAGCTAAAAAATTTGGTCATTCACGCAACATTGGGCGCGTTCAGCCGCAGTCACCGGTGAGTAATCTACAAACCTGCAATAAGTGAACGGCAGTGGTGGATTTACCACCCACCGATCATTGTTGTGCATCCACCGATGTTGTGTTTACGGTGGATTCGGTAAGTAACCGGACATTGTTGATTGTCAAGGTGCGGTGGATTTTCCTTTTAAAACGACTATGGTTACCAGTTAGCCACCGGTGACTGCGGCTGAACGCACCCATTCACACATGTTGATTCACAGATGTTACATTCTGCCGAAGTTTCCTGTCAATAATCAGCTGTAATCCGCTGAACTGAAAAATATTGTATTTTTTATGTGCATGGATTTGATGGCGTTAGATTTTTAGAACTATTGATTTTAAGTCATTCTTATATTATATTCAAAGTTATCACAATCACTCTTAGCTCCGCTGGGGGACGGAAGAATTATTTTACTCACCTATTAAAGCTTTAAAATGCTACCTTTTAGGCGTCCAGGTGAATAAACAACATAAACAGAAATAAATAACAAACAGCTGATTCCAAATATGAACTATTTAGGGAATCGAAAATCAGCTCGATTCACAAGATCGTAAAACGTAGCAGATGGGAGAGAGAGTATTTTCGTGCATCAACTAAGAAGAAGCTTAATCTAAAATAAAAATGTTTGATGTAATTGGAAAACAACTTAGTTACGAAAGAGGATCAGCGAGCTTCATTTGAATACAACTCGGCGCTTAAGTGATTCTATTGTGACGAAGAGTTTGATACTGTAGTTACGTTCTCGCGGAGTTGTCTACAATCGTTGAAGAAAGTTTATAACATTCTCCCATTGAAAAATGTTTCAAGATAAACAGTAAAATATGTTTATGTATGTGAGCTATCTTACAGTTTGTTTCCCTTCTGAACATTGAGTACTAAATAGGTGAGAGAAATTTATTTGATTTCTAGGTATGAAATGAAAAAATTACGTAGGTGTTATCTGTTCATGCGTCCCCGCAGCGCCGTGACGTCAGTGCCGTGACGTCAGCACCGTGACGTCAGCGCCGTGACGTCAGCGCCGTGACGTCAGCGCCCGGGGGAGCCTCGCCCCACGGGCCCTGGCTGCTCAGGCTCCCGTGCAAGTTAGGTCAGATCAAATGGCCAAGGTCGCCCGAAAGCCCGATGCTAAAATTAACATAAGCCTCACGAGCAGGCCGGGCCATGTCATTTGACTCGACCTATATACGTAAATAAGTGTCAAATGTATTATTAACATTGATTATCTTCTTATGGACGTAAAATCTTAATGTGACTCCTGTGAGCAAAAACGCTAGAGCTATCTGGCGAGTGCTGCTAGGAAAGAGTTCGGTAAACAGTATTGTGCAGCTGGACGCCAGTGAGCGATGGTTGAATCAGACGGAATAAATTATACCGTTATCGTAAAAAAATAATGTGCTCGACTCATCCCTACGTACAAGCAGAAGATGGATATGCGGTTTAGTTTTAGGTATGGTACAGTTAAATTTTAGGTTTTCAGTAACTATATAATGTTATGTCTTAACTACAATCTGGCTGAAAACATGTGTTTACTGGTGGCTCTATTGACGCCTGTCGGAACTACGGTACCTCAAAACTTTGCGTCTATTCGTAGCCATTGGGCTAGCAGCAATGTATACAGAACCCACTACATCTTATGGAAAAATGAGTAGTTCCCACCGCCAAAAAAGAGAGTGCCATTTTCATGTTTCAGTCCGTCTGGAATTGTTAAAGCGGTTTACGGTTTAAGCTGACTTTCCAAATTCAAGCAGCTGGTTGTAATATTTTGACAGTTATATGTTACTGTTTAGTATTTTGTATCTAAATGACACAGTTTTGTATCTGTTTTTGTTTATAAGCATTCTCAATTTGACATTTTGGTTAATGAGTAGAAGTGAGGACGACGGAGGCAGTTTGAACTACTCCATACATCAGCGCTAATTTCTCTTAACGGCTGCGGATCTCAAAAATTAACATCGGATGTCCCTATTTAAAGGGTTCTGTTTACATTGCTAGCAACCTGGTACTTGTGTATTGTCAATGACACGAACCACCCCCCCCCCCCCCCAGTGGGAGGGTGGTGCCGTAGGCACGTCCCTGACTCGGGAAGTAGCTTGACCGGGACTGATCCCTGTCTCTGGAACTAGCTCCTTGTTGGGGGCCTGAAGGTTTCCATGTGCCGATATTTTGGGGCCAGCCTTTCGCAGCTCTCAGCTGGCTTGCCAGCTCATCTGCGGGGTTGTTCCCCTTGTTGAGGCCTGCATCTCTGGATGGTTTCCCTCTGAGGTGTGAAACTGGACCATTGGTCCTGCCCAGAGTGAGGGTAAAGGTCTGCTGGCGGTGATAATGGGGAACCTGGCGAGGCTCACGTCAGGACTTTGGACAGTTCGCTGTCCATTGGAGGAGGCTTTGTGGGAGGCCTCTGCTGAGCAAGGGTGTCGGGTTTTTAACCTAGTATCCCGGGTGGGACCCACTTCTAATCCCGCCTCCGTAATGGTAAACCTATCGCGGAAGGCCGCAAGGCTGGGTGCATAGGCAAACGAAGTACCACGGGTGCTGGTTACCGGGCCCCGCTGGCTCTGGCTGGGGTCGACTCTCGGTCAGGGCTGGTGGACCAGCGTTTGGGATTGGTCTCGTGGTGGTATGTGGTTCGAAATGGGCAGGGTATGTCCCGCTGGGCTTATGGGGTCACCCCCATGAGTCTGGTTTACTCTGTTCTGGCTCAATGGCGGATTGGCTCTGTCAGAGGTAAGGTAGGCCTCGTACGTAGCTCACGTAGACCTCCACCCCACTGGTGTGGTAAGGGCTTTTGTCATCCGTGGCAAGTGTTCCTTTAAGCATTTCAGTTGGTGGTCATTAGTAGTCAGTTTGCCCTGGTTAGAGGCTCGGGGGCGATCCCTTCCTCGATGGGCTCTGCTTTGCTTCCAAGTTGCTCGGTAAAATGACTAAGCGTGCGGACGCCTGAAGTCTTCAGCATGTTAGTTCAGATCTACTAAATACTGAATTGAAACCACCCAGTTGTAACATAACTGTTACGACACCTTCATACTCATTTCCCATGTTGTTCTTAAGGCGCGTACAAAAACATGTCAAATGTCGCTATGTCGGATTGAAATATGTCTTTATTTGAAATTTGCTGAGTATATAGGTCTGCTGCGACGGGGTTATTTTTTGTTTACTAGCAGAATGGTTTCAATGAGCATTAAATTCTTTTACAATTTATTTTTTTACCCAATCTTTTCTTCAATGCTAAAGTAAATAATAGTACATGATAAATACCCTTGCGTCTCTTAGCTTTAAAACGTCTTGTAACATTGCATAGATGTATCATAATTTTTCATATGAACAGATTACAATAATACCCCCGTTGCAGCAGACCTGCATACTCAGCGAATTTCAGATGCAACACAACAAACGGTATTTCAATCCAACATAGCGAGATTTTACATGTTTTGTAATCTCCATAAGAATAACATGGGGAATGATTATGCAGGTTTGCTGCAACAGGTATGTTAAAACTGGTTGGTTTTAATTCATTATTTAGTAGATCTTAACTAGAAGAAGCCATATACCAAGTTTTGTCAAGAAATGTTGAAAAATAAGTAAGATATAGAATTTTTTTATTTCCCATAAGGATAACATGGGGAATGATTATGCAGGTTTGCTGCCACAAAAATTAAAATTTCGGGGATTTTAGACTAAAATACATTAGATCTCATCTAGATGAAGCCACAAACTAAGTTTTATCCAGTTATGTTGAGAAATAAGCGAGATATAGAATTTTACTTATTCCCCATAAGGTTAACATTGGGACAACGTACTGTGTTTACCACTTTCAATATCTCGGTAACCAATGGACATAGAGCAATGATTCAAAACACTAAATTGTTTGTTTTTTTGAGCTGAATTCAATGGTGCCAACAAAGATTCGATAAATTTTATTTTTCTATGTAAAAAACTCAAAAAACCCATTTTTGGGGGGGTTTATCCACCTTTACCCCCCCTTCCGGTGGTCCGATCGGGCTGGTTCACGAACTCGTCCATTCGATTACCACTTTACATGTCTGTTCCAAATTTCATTAAGATCGGACCATATTTACGGCCGCTATCGTGCTGACAGACACATATATATATATATATATATATATATATATATATATATATATATATATATATATAGATAGATAGATAGATAGATATATAAAAATTCGAACGAATGGTGTTTTTTGCTTCTGGTGGCCCTAAAACGAAAAGTTATCATGGTCTCGGGCTTAGGTCTTACCATGAGACCTACGGTAATAGCTTCTTCCCTATAGGGGAAATTCGCTAAAATTGGAAAATATACGTGGACAGAATGTATTCAAACGTGCTTGAATAAAGGACAAGCTCGTGAGAGGCGGAAGCAACTCCTTTGTGAACCAAGAAGGAAAACCCGCTTGCTCTGATGGGTTTTCCACCAGTCATAATTCAAGAGCATTATTCAAGTAGGTTTTTCACTCAGATATGCAAATTTAACAACTATATGTTGTAGTTTTTTTTTTTTTTTTATTTTGTTATATTGCTTACTTAGCGATCCAAATGTTATTAATGATGAAGATCGCTAATCATACTTTCATCAAATTTCAATTCAATAGAACAGTTCTTTGACTTTTTTTATCTGTAAAAGCTTCATAAAACAGAAAAAGTTCTGCATGTACGGTCGAGTTTGGTGGTTAACCAAAACTTTTTGTAAAGGAAAGAAAGGCGAATGTTGTATTTTTGAAGTGAGTTTTGGATTCTTTTTTGATAACCGCCTCTAATATTTCTTATAAAAAAGATGATAAAAAATTGTTTTAAATTGACATAGTTCATTGATCAGTCAATGAACATGTAACATGAATAACATATTCACTAACATGGGATTTTATTGAACAATAAATGATATTGATTTGTTGGGCCCAACGAAAAAAGTTACATGTTATGGGATGTTTTAAATTTAATTACATATTTATACCTGTTAATGGGTCTCTCGCTACCAAAAGATAAAAAAAACTCTAATCTCCACGTTTGTTAGACAAGAGACTGTCTTAGACACATGTTAGAGTTATTGCATTAAAAACAAGCCTGGGTGGAATCTGTTCGACTTTGAACGGCTAGATTCTGTGTCCATTAACATTTCGAATTTTGTCCTGCATGTACGGTCGAGTTTTGTGGACATTGTGAACTTCGCAGAACTTCATCTGCCCACGTTGGGGAAGCCGAGACGTCGCGGTGAACTCCTTGAACTTCGGGAACTTCCAGTGGAACTGGTGTGGAATAGAACCAAGTCAAACGGATCGTGGAATCTGACATGAAACGGAAGTTGGGCGTCTCCGTGTCCAGTGGCCCCACGACTTGCTGTTGTGGATGGACTCATCGTCAGAGTTCGGGAAATGAAACCAAAAAAATCAAACAAAAATTGTATTTTCGTTTAAACGCTATAACCGATCAATGTAAGATTTGTATTAAGAAAGTATATAATATTTTCACCAGCCTTTTCATAAAATTGGTGTCAGCAGTTCGGATGGGTTCAAAGTTATTTTAAACTTAGGGTAGAAAGGAAAAATAATACATTAAGAGTGAATCAAAACTGAGCTTTTTCTGTACTTAATTGAAACCCTGAACATAATACAACAGGGCCTCCACGAGGAGATTGGTGGCCTGGCGCAAAAGTTGTTGGGAGCCCCATAGAGGCGTGACTAGGATGGTCTAAGGGGATGGGGGGGAGAGAGCCACTTTTGACTTTGAATACCTCTCACTTCCCCAATCATTTTCCAGATTTTTTTAATGATGGCAACAAATAAGTGTTTTAGCCAAATGCATGGAACACACAGTATAACTTGAATAATACTAGCTAATCGAGTCTGAACCCTAATCGGAGTCCTAGTGATTCGGGCTATTTGCGAAATTATGTCTAGAACCCTCAACACGACAAAAGGTCTAATATGAAATTTTACCCTTTACCTAAGTACAAGATACTTTCTTGCTAGAGCTGGGGTCCTCGGTGTCTGGAAACCTGGGACAAAGTGCCCCCTTTGCCCCCTAATGGTGGCCCTGTAATATAAAACAACCTGGTTAATAAATACTAGTAACCTCTATTAAGTACTTCGAATCAAACACTCACAAGTGTTAGTGTGGTTAGACAGAAGTAATCGCTTGTGGTTCAAGTAAACCCTTAGTAAACGCGTGGAACCATGTGACTAAAAAATGGAATAACTTGTAGTTACAATAGATATTTGTGTATTAAGAGCGCAAATTACGTCAATGCCGCTCGAGAGCTAATTGTAGATTGCTGCACGAAGCTTTGCTGTGTGTTTATTAGCTGAGTGCTCGTAATACACACAATATTTTCCTACCACCATTATTTAAACAATTTGACTTATTAACTAACATGTACACAAAAGTACGTTGAGGTTATGTTTGCTTATTCTATTGGAACGAACCGGAAGTTGAGATAGAAACGCCGACTGTGAAATCAGCTGATTTAAAGCAAGGCAACTAGAATTTAGAATGCGGTAAGTGTGATGGGATTTCTGACCAATAGGAACTGGTCTTTGGTGTTTGACGTCATAGTTATCTCTCTTGTGTGCCACCTTAACCTAATAAGTAACCCTGATTTAGCGATCGGGAATGTTCATTCTCACTCCCAAAAGCGAGCGAGAATGAAATGATAGCGGAAATGAACCGTTTGGCGCACTGTTTACAGGTGTGGCAATGTGATTTCCATGCAGTGGTAGGAAAAATTATGAGCAATCATTTTTTCCCATGCTTGAAATTGTCAAGATGGCTGGTTTTTAAGCTGATTTATATTTTGGGATTTATTTCAAGTGTCTTGAAGTCCTCGCTGGTCCCAGTTACACATGCAGACTGTTTTCAGCGAATCACCAGCCAGCGTGGAACCCAAGCCCCAAAACCATCAGCACCATCAGCACCATCAGCACCATAACACCAATTAGCTCCCTGATTCAAAACCTGTGAAAGCACATAGCTGTAGAGGCACATATACATTATTACATTTTTTCATATGTTATTTCATCATGGCGTTCCGTCGCCAATTATGAATGAAAAACAATTATTTATTTATGCAAATTAGGCTACCGGTATCAGCAACATAACATTTGCTAACCTAACAGCAAATAATTCAATCTTGTGACTCATTTTGCCAATTGCGCAGTCGAGTGTTGTAGCATAATTGTTGCCATTTGATCAAATTGCCTCACCACCGTTGAATACCTTGTATTTGTAATGAAATAAAACATGTTAATAAAGAACTAATCGCTACATGAATCCTGTAACTTTATCGTCCATAAAAATCTATCGTTAAAGTCTTCTAACGGTTACAGTTTTTTTTTGCATATGTTAGAGTAATTTATCTTAGAAATTTAACTTTTCAAATATTATAAAATAAATAACAACAACTAACAAATTTTTAATGGCTGAATTTCTTCTACATTTCCTATATTTTCTTTCAATACCCAAGCAAAATTTCTTGCAATATCTTAATTCAACAATCATACAATTCAATTACTAGTGATTTATGAATGACTAGAAGAACCCGTGGCTTCGCTCACGATTAAAATTATACATACACTATCACCCATGAATTATATAGTTTTGCTTTCCCATTTATTTTTCTTATTGTAAAATCTAATGTATGTAATGTATCTACTTCTTTGAACATATCAAATGTACTTCCATAAAGCAAAAGTTTTTAGAAATTCGCTCTTAGTACGAAGGTCTGCTACGACGGGGGTATTATATTCCTGCATAAACTGCCTGTACATAAAAAAATGTGACCATATCCAACGCCCCACCGACAAAGCCCCAAATGGTGTTGCTGCCCTGGGTAGGCTCATGCCCAATATCGGTGGTCCTTCCTCTTGCAAGTGCGTTTTGCTTGTGTCGGCTGTCCAGTCGATCGTGCTATCAGGTGAAGAGGATTGCGCTCACACACTCAAGAGGCCAATTTACAGAGACGAACGCCGAGAAGCATTTAATTGTCGTTTCCACGGTACCTGAGCTTGCCCTGGTGATGATCATGGGGCACAATATAAGGAACGGCACCCTTGGCTTTTTCGACGGCACTTTGAATCTGCTCGCATATGTTACCCTTAATTAAAACTTTATTATGCACCCCCGTCGCAGCAGACCTGCGTATTAGAAATCCTATTTATTTCCTTCATGAAGGCATACGTGTTAGAGGAATCAAAGAAGTTAGCTTGAAATTTTATTCACTGTAAAAGATCATTTTCTTAAGGTTTTAGGGTCTACCTTGAACAAAAAATTACAATGCCACTCCAGCAAATTACAATGCCACTCCAGCAATTATTAAAAAGTGCTGTCTTACGTTTTTAGACTCTATATTGAGCAAAACGTTTGAATGAGCCGTCCCGGCAATTTTTTTAAAGTGTTGTAGGTAAAATTAATTCTTTACAGTAGCACACTCTTCCTCTTTAAATAGCAGTTAGTTGTCATAAAAAAAGTCCTTCAAGTATAAGTGATCAGTGATCACTGGAGTCCTTCAGTAATCAGTTATTTATTTTATGTTATACTACATATTATCAGCATTTTATATAGTGTATTGCACTTTGAAAAAATGCAAAAGTCTAATTCATTGACCACCTGGCACCAAGTAACAAATCTTCATTTTAACAAAAATACAGTTAAATAGCAGAAAGAAATACCATTAATTTACATCACCTGTTCTTAATTTTACTTTCATATGTTTTGTTAGTAAACAAATCTAACTCAAATTATTTCAAAATCCCTGACATGGGTACCTTTAAGACGGTCCCAGGGCTAAGCCCTGAAAGTTATCACGAAATTTAAGGTGTATAAACCTACTCCATGAAATTCTACATGTATGTACCAAGTTTCGTGGCCATCGGTCCAGCGGTTTCTGTGTTTATCCCTGCCAACTAAATATATATATATATATATATATATATATATATATATATATACCAACATCCTCTTTTATACTTATAGATTGTTAACAGAGGCTCGCGATAAATCATGCATTTTCCAAATTCCAAAAAAGACGTTTTGTAGTACAGCGTAAAGACGTATAATGTAATTGGAAAACAACTAAGTTTATAAGGATCAGCAAGAAATGCTTCATTTGAATACAGCTCGCATTCCAGCGAGACAGCCGGACCAGCTGTTTACTCATTTCAGATGTGAATTATTATGATAGTTAATAAGCAAATATGCAATTGCTCGAAAATATTTTTAATTAACCATACACTCTCATTTTTTATGTGAGACTAGCTGATACCCCCGGCTTTGCCCAGGAGATTATTTTATTTCTTGTCGAATTCTTGCTTTAAACTTAGTTTTGTGTTCTGATAGTAACCATAGTAGCTATTTCTGATGGTAACCATAGCAACTATTTAAAGAACTTCCAAAATCCTTGACATGGATCCCTTTCCGTCGACCCTGTGCCTAAGTCCTTAAAGATATCAAAACCAAACCATCATAGTGCACATCATGAGATTCTAAGCTTTAATTTAACACCAAGATCAAGTGTCTACGACATGTAGTTTTGGCTCTAGCCTGAAATATACCAACACACAACTCTTCTTATATATATATATATATATATATATATATATATATATATATATATATATATATATATATATATTGATTTAAACACCCTACATAAACATCAAGCAATAGTAGGCCTTTGCATATTCACCCACTTACTTACATACTATTACCCAGAAAGTAGGTTTAATAGTTTTTTTTTAATAACTATAGGAAAAACATACCATTTTTGAGGTCTTAATTCATTTCCATCGCAATAGTACTAAAAGATGTAAATAATAAAAGTATAACATTTCCTTATCTTTTTAATAACTTTGCCTTATGTGTATGTGATAAAAATACAATTACTCTACTTAAAGATTGCTTCAATAAACCACCAAGCTTGTGAGGATTTTACTTGTAAACTGAAGATTAACGGCTGGTTTGTAGAAGTGAACATATTTTACTAGAACATTACAAACAATAGTAAAAAATTTCAATGATTCAAAACCTGTATTTTTAGGCCTCTGATGTTACTTTTCATCCACAAAAATTTAAATACATCTAACCATTTAACCAGCTGTTTGAATCCAGCTGTGGATTCAAATCCTATACTCTTATATGAGTAATGTTATCGTGCGTGCTTGCTTGCTTGCTTGTATGCTTGCTTGCACATTTATCTCAAAAACGGCTCCGAGGATTTCTTTCAAAGTCTGGAAATAAGTAATTTATGACTCAAAAACGTCTTTTACGCAGATTGCTTGGCCAGAGAAAATCTAATAACGTAATAAATCGAATTTTAAAGTTGTAAAATTGTAACATTGCCTTATGGGTTGCCGTTATAGCAACGAAAATAAACAAGGAAAGTGTAAACAAATGAAGTAATCATAACAGCTGTTTGGAATCTACAGCTATCAAGGGAAAATACAGCAGGTGGGATGAAGAGTCCATGGAGCAATAAAAAAGGTTTACATTGATACATTTTAGGTCATTGAAATATTTTATAGTAACTGGATGAACTTGTAAACATGAAATAACACCGAGCAAGGCTCGGTCCACCAGGTACTAGTAAAATAACTTTTCAAACTGAAAAACTGTCTCGTGATTTGTAAATTACTTACAACAATAAGATTAGCTGAAAATTTATAATGAAATAGGCCCCAGTTATGTTGTTGGCATTTACCAATACCACAAACAAATACTGGACTGTCAATATTTACTTAGGGCTTGGTGTGAAGAGAGCTGAAGATTTAAAGGAACTTGTTTATCTATATATTAGTAGGCATTCATGATTTTTGTAATTATTTCTCAGCCTGTGTGCGACGTAGGAAAAATCCACGCACAACATTAGAAAGGAACTTTCATGTAGATGTGCGCAATCCTATTGCAATTTACTTCAATTTTTGGAATTGAAGAAAATCAATTAGAAATGATATAAAATAAAATTGGTTTTGTGAATTGCTATATTGGTCATGAAATAACCACAAAAAAGTTAAGAAATGTAGTCACACGTTTTATTCGGCAAGGAGTGAAAACAAACCCCTAATAGTTTTTGATAGAAATTCGACTAGTAGGCCCTATTAGTTGTGTTTATTTCCCAGTATATTACAAACAACAAATATTACAAGTGATCTGAATATTCCGTGAGTATTTACCATATACACACATGTAATATTTTAGTACATTGATAATAAAGAAAAGAACTATTGACTCTCAGGAATAAAGGCAATGATATATAGGCCTACTGATGATTTAGACATTGTAAAACACTCTTTTACTGAAATGTATGAATAAAATCTTAATATCAGAAAAAATGTCAGTCCCTTACAAAATAAGAAATCACTCAATAAGTATTTACTTGTAAGTAAGAATCCCGTACATCCATATCGCTACTGTGTGTTATTTAAAAAAACTTACTAAAAAAATTCAGTAAAATCCAGTTTTACCGCATTTAACTCAAACATATCAACTCTATATATTTCAAAGATCTGTAATATTCCTGGCAAATACAACAATGAGTATCTAGATAGTCTATTATTGAATAAATCGAGTAAACAAATTATTCCAAAATTGAAATAATAAACCATCGGCTAAAAAACCTCACTTAAGTAATACGAGTGAGAGCATAATACAATTTCCCTACGAAATTTGAGATTATTTCACATTTCTATTGGCAGACAACAATAGGATATAATAAGAAACTTGAGATCGGAGGGAACGAAATGTATTAAACACGAATACTGAGCACAGAGTTCCACGACTGGCAGCTTTGGTGCGAGTATTTCAGTTATGACGTCTCGAATTTCGTATTAGAGGGTAATTTACTGGTGTCTGTAAATGTAGTTGATATATGAATGCGTGTTCTACATGTATTATAAGTTGTGAGGAAAATTATTAAAGATGTTTGATATTATGTCAATAACGAAAACTGTAGATTGTGAAAAGTAAAAGCTAAAGTTATGCTTAACCTTTATTCCGTTGCCTTTCTATAAGAAACAGTTTTTTATGTAGCAGAATTAAATAAAATAGAATCCTATACTCTTATATGAGCAATGTTATCGTCCGTTCTTGTATACTTGCTTGCTTGCTTGCTTGCTTGCACATTTATCTCAAAAACGGCTCCGAGGATTTCCGTCAAAGTCTGGAAATAAGTAATTTATGACTCAAAAACGTCTTTCATGCAGATTACTTGGCCGGAGAAAATCTATTAACGTAATAAATTGAATTTAAAAGTTGTAAAATTTTAACATTGGCCTTATGGGTTGCCGTGATGGCAACGAAAATAAACAAGGAAAGAGTAAACAAATGAAGTAATCGTAACAGCTGTTTGGAATCTACAGCCATAAAGGGAAAATACAAGAATTGGGATGAAGAGTCCATGGAGCAATAAAAATGGTTCCATTTATCAATTTTATGACATTGAAATATTTTATAGTAACTGGATGAACACGTAAACATGAAATAACACCGAGCAAGGCTCGGTCCACCAGGTACTAAAGTTAATAAGATACTTTTGTATACATTTATAACGAAGGATCATCACAGTAAAAAAAACATAAATATCCCTTTATTTCTTTCTGAAAATTGCAAAAATAACTTTGAAATTTATGTTTGAAAAAGAGTGATCATTATACCAAATTTATACCACCTAAACAAGTTTTATCAAATATACGGTACTCATAGTTAAAACTTAGAAACTACACTTATAACTAATCCCAAGCAACTGAGTTTCTTCAGTGATAAAGTGAAATCAATGGTTAGTATTTAAGTTGTAAAAGATTGACAATGAACCTGTTCATTGTTTTGACATTAAAAGTTTATCATGTTAATTTTCCTCTCCCAACACTCTTTAGGCGCCTGGGCTAACAGTTAAAATTCTGCTTGAGTTACCTGTGTGTCTGCATGCCTTAACTGGCCGGTCAGAGGTGCGCTGGACAGCAGGATTCCTTATGGAAACCTCCTTATAATTCATATCCTATTAATTATATTCATATCCTACTAAATAAAGAAAAGTTGTAGCCAATATTTTAAAACTCTTACAAAAAATATGTTCAAAGTCAAAAGTAAGATACATTTTTCCAAAAATTTAAAGATAACGAAAATATATGCTGTGTGTTAATAACTAACTCGCAATAATATTTATTACGTAACAATTTCAGTAATATACCTATGCCTCCACCTAAAACGTGCCATGTGTTTCACTAGCCTTGTAAAAATACAGGGTGTTTTTTTTAACGCAACCCAAAACTTTATTTTATCAGTGTAGGATTATTCCCCCCAAGATGCGTAGATTTGTTACTTTTAATTTGTCAACAAATCTTAATATATATTTATTAAATGCACCGCTTGATTTAATTTCTATAGGATTATTTAAAAATTCTCTTGTTAAATTAATTATATATCTGATCGGCAATTCACAGTCTACGCACAGGCTAACCGCCCATGTAGACTCTTTCCTTTTTTTTTAAATACATTACAACCTAAATCGATTAATTTATTTATCCTCGTTTCAATAATTAAAATTATAAAAATAAACTGTTTCATAATGTGCAATTGTGTTGTAATGTATGACATGAGGCATGTATTTTATTTTGGAAATTCAGCTATTTTTCATTTCATCCCCGGGTTTAACCCCATTTTATTATTTTCTTTAACTTTACATAAAAATTTAGGCCTACGAAAACAATTCACAGGTTATTCAGTACCTCAAAACAAATATAATAAATTTAACATATATGAAATTCAAAGAGGTGCTTTGCAACACGTGATAAGGAATTTGATGGAGAGAGCACAACTTTGTATAAATGCCAATGGCGGATTGTTTGAACATATAATGTAGGCTAAATGTGATCAAACTTAAATAAGAGGTTGTATAAAATGTAAACATTAACAAAACATAACTGATTTAATCTTTATATGTGCATATTCAATCTTAAAAATGGGTTAATTGCGTTTAAAAAATCCTGTAATACGTCACAGGTTCAAATCCTATACACAAAAAAGTTTACTTGGGTTTTAAAAACATTTGAAAAAAGCAAAATATCTTTGGGAGTTTGTACAGGGTGTTTTTTTAAGCGTAACCCATTTTTTAAGATTGAATTATGCACATATAAAGATGAAATGAGTGTTGTTTTTTATCTTTATATTTTATACAACCTATTATTTAAGTTTGATCACATTTAGTTTACATTTATCCGCTATTGACATTTATACAAAGACGCGCTCTCTCCATCAAATTCTTGAACACGCTTTGCCGAGTACCTCTTTGAATTTCTCGTATTAAATTTGTTATGTTGTTTTGAGATGCTGAATATTCTGTGAATTGTTTTTAGTAGGCCTTGCTTTTTATTCATCCCCTAAGAAAATGATATAGAGGGGTCAAATCCGGGTTCCTGAGGGGAGTAACCTTTCACTGATAAAATAAAGTTTTGGGTTGCGTTTTAAGACAAACACCCTGTATTACCAAAAGCACTTCTCTAAGAGTTTATACATTGAGTTATTGCTTGAGTATAAATCGTCATAAGAATTAGCTTAGTAATTTAGTTCGATAAAATTTATCGAACTAAATTACATCTTACTCTTTCAATTCTAGATTACTCTTTCATTCAATGAAAGATGTAGCTATACATTCGTTCTTACTTAATCCAGTCAATCCATATCGAGTCAGCACGAATGCAACAATTAATTAATTGATGGTCTGTTAAGCTGACTTTAACATGAGAAAACCACGCCAACGCACTCTGCATATGCACACACTGCATTTAGTATTCATTCATGAATACTGAATAGAGAGAATATATATTCTAAGCCTATTTAGGTTTATTTGTAAATAAAACTTGAATTTTTAATTTGACTTTACTTTTGAAGTAGATCCTTTAATGAAACTTGCTAATAACTATCTTAATTCATTTACTAATTATAGGGATAAAAAACAAAATAATATTTAAATGTTACTTAAAACGGAGTTTGAACTAGCATTGAAGTGTTGAATATAACATAGTGTTAATCAAATTTACCACTTGGGAATTCGATTGGAAAATTGATTTAAATATTCGTCCATCTAAGAGATGTTTTATGCAATGTTCCAGAGCTTTATTTAGTATTCTGCTATAGTGCCTAACTAACTAAATCCTATACTCTTAAATGAGCAGTGTTATCGTGCGTGCGTGAGTGCTTGGTTGGATGGATGGTTGGTTGTCTGCTCAATTATCTCAAGAACGGCTCCGAGGATTTCCTTCAAAGTCTGGAAATAAGTAATTTATGACTCAAAAACGTGTTTTTGCAGGTTACTTGGCCTGAAAAAATCTAATAACGTAATAAAACGAATTTTGAAGTTGTAAAATTTTAACATTGGCTGTATGAGTTGCCATGATAGCAACGAAAATAAACAAGGAAAGTGTAAACAAACGAGGTGATCATAACAGCTGCTTGCAATCTACAGCCATCAAGGAAAATACAGTGAGTAGGATGAAGAGTTCATGGAGCAATAAAAAAAGTTTATATTTATCAATTTTATGACATTGAATTATTTTATAGTAACTGGATGAACTGGTAAACATGAAATAACACTGAGCAAGGCTCGGTCCACCAGATAATATTTTCAAGATAAGAACACAGATTTTCTAAGTATATAATACAATTTCAATATTTCAAATCCAATATGTGCCTTCCACAAACTAAGCTGTTTCTATAACAAAGGGGGTTACGCCTCCCAACCGAAGAAAGAGTTTCAGAGGAAGGAGAACAGCTGGCATTTATAACCCAATAAAGAGAGAAGCTTTTAGAGAAAATGTGTAAGTGTGCCGTATGCTCGCCTTCGCCACAATTCAATAGCCATCATTGTACACTTAAACTCTAGGGGTTAAAAAGCTTATATGCTATCTCCGTCGTTAAGTATTTAGAATGATAATTAATGATAAATAATGTTAATAAGACTCAGAAAGAACTATTAACTTGTTTACAGCTTTCGCTATTGAAGTGCTTTTCGCTCTATTTGAAGTTTGGATTTTCTTCATGTATGCCAAAAACAAGATAATTACTCCCGAGTAACTATTTTGTTGAAAATTAGGATGAAAAACAAATTAAAAGTACCTTATTGAGCTCAATGTTTTCAGTCCATGTGTTTTAAAGCCTTCCTATAATTTTTTTCGATTTTCTGTTAATCAGTAATGTTGGTAATATAGGTAACTGAAGTAACCGACCATTAGGGCGAGGAAAACAAATTTGAGTTTTAGCGAATTTCCCCCTATAGGGAAGTAGCTATTATTACCGTAGGCGGCATGGTAAGACTTAACTTTTTTATTTACAGAAAATTTTAATTGTGACCATCAAGTAATACTTGTAACAAAAAACTCGCCACTGAAATAGAAGTTTATTACTTTTTCATAGAATTTAATAACTAAGTTTATTAAGGGTTGTGGATGATTTCTTTACCTCGGGGAAACCGAATGTATTATATACATGTTTCAAAAATCCATCAATTTTATAACACGCTCTTTGGCTTCGATTTTGAAAACAGGAATATCGAAATCAAGCACCACCCCAGTACTGAATACACAGTAATATTCGGTGTTGTATTAACATCGGCCAATGTGTGCCTTTAAAGAACTGCAAACTGTCAGGGACTCTCCAATATCAAAACCCTAAAACACATGGGTTGAATAATTTTGAACGTGAAATCAATAGACAATTTATCTATAAACATTCTTCTTGCCATATTTCATCATAATACCTTAAGTATTGATTTCCAAAGTTGAATTACATTTCTGATCGTGGCTTCAAAGATCAACACAAAGTGTGGGTGGTGATGGAGTCGCTCCCCCGCTCGCTGCTGACGACTTCTCGTAGTAATCCTGCAAATCATGCGACTACATTAAAAACCTGAAATATTTTACTCAGCACTATATTAGTGTTGCTACAGTCAGTCTCATTATTTTTTTAATACCGTAGTTACAGGAAAGTTTTAAACACGACCCCAAATTATTTTATTATTATTACACTTTACGAAATTGTTTATTTCCTCCATTTTCATTTTCTAGAAAAATTCCACCTAGTTATTTGTGAGGGAGACTTCTTACATGGTTAAAAATTAAAAAGACTATAAGGGCAAACAGTTAAAAGGGTAAATAATATTTCCATGACTTATTTATATTGCTGACTTTTTAGAATAACCATATTTCCGGATAAGAAATGAGCGGGAGAAAAACAGCTCTACTTTCCAAGCAAAGGCATGTAAAATATTTCAGAAATAAAAAAGTACCTATACAAGATATCGTCGACATATGTGTATAACTGTAAAAAAAATACACGTACCTACATGCCATTTAAAAAGAAAAAACTATCCGGTATAAAATAATTTTGTTATATTTACGCATATATGTTGGTTACCAAACATTTCATTAATTATCTAATCCTACTTTTTTACAATTTGCTACATATTATAAGCCAAGTAACGTGTTACACAACAGTTTTCAACGCATCGCATATAATTTTATATGTTTTATTTTCTTTGACAAAGTTTAATCAAACATTTTTTGCACTTGGAATGTATTTCCGACAGGTAAAAAATTTTACTACCCATATTTTAATTAATTCAGTAAAATCATGCCAACATTTATGAGGTTTATAGGTAGAGCGTTAGAGCATAATAAATCTGTGAAAAATTGCTGCACGAATAAAAAACCTCAGGAACCATTGAAACAGGCCGCGCGTTTTTTTTAAGTGCGAGACGTCATGATGTTTTATAACAGCAACCACAATGTGTCATTTTATAATGACCTCAGCTAGCAAGTATTTCATTGACATAAACATCACAGTTACAGTTCGCGCATTATATCTCCGGCTATGACTAGTACGCTATTAACCGTATCATATGATATTTTAAACATATGATTTTGGTAAACACAGCATTTGATATACAGCGGGACTGTAGAACAATGTTTTCAGAAAAGTACCCCCTCTCCCCCCCGCGCCTTGCAACCAGCAGACTCTGTCATAGCCGGAGATATAATGCGCGAACTGTACGTTTAATCATAACAATAGCAACTGAGTACCCAGTGCAACTTACGACGCCTAACATGTAACATTACTAATCGTAAACGGGATGGTTTGTGTCATATGCCAACATTTCAGGTGTCTTATGTCAACACGGGGGTAAAAGCCGAGTGTCAGCGAGCTTTCGCATTACGGAGCACCCTGATGTTGACAAGGTGTCAGGACAAACACCTGAATGCAAACTTGCGCACGATTTCGCTCTCGAGTTTCTCTGATGGGTTTACAAACCGCTTTGTCTGTAGGCCCTATAGCATTGGAATTAAATATAGTAATACAATTGGTGATCATGTAGTTCGTTTACCCCTAAATCATTCTTAAAATAAAGAAACGACTTGGAAAACAATAGCGGAGCACAATATATGGCATTAGGGATCTTTTCCGTTAATTCGCCGCTACCATTTTTTTCATTTATTTGATTCTATTTAGAACTCTTGTAATTACTGGACTCGCATGCTGGCGGTGCAGAGACGCGGCGCGCTCAGGGTCGCGTCCTCGTACCGCACGGTCTCGCAGGCGGCGGTGCTGGTCATTGCGGGAGTCATCCCAATCGACCTGCTGGCGCAAGAGAAGAACACCATCTGGGGGCGTGCTCCCGAGATGATCGGGAAGAGGCTGCCGAGCTGGCCCGTGGCCAAACAATGGCCGCCTGGCAGCGTGGCCAAACAATGGGACGAAGACACGACCGGAAGGTGGACATGGCGACTCATCAGGAACCTGGAGCCGTGGGTTTGCCGCGACCACGGGGAGGTGAACTGTTACCTCACCCGTTCCTGACAGGTCATGGCTACTTCCGTCTGTACCTCCACCGAATGGGCAAGGTCGACTCGCCCAGGTGCAAGTACTGCGGACACGACGGAGACGACGTGCATCACACTTTCTTCGTGTGATGCACGCCGACTCGGTCGGCGGTCATCTGACCCCGGACAACATCGTGGGGAGGATGCTGCAGGGTAGCGTCAGCTGGAACGCAGTGGCTGACTTTGTCATGTCCGTCTTGCGCCAGAAGAGGACAGACGGGTGTCTCGAGTGACTCCAGAACCGAGTACAGCAGAGGAACGGTTGAACACCAACTGAGGAGTCCCGAAAGGGACAGCAGCGCGGAGTCCTGAAAGGGACAGAGGCCACGCATTGCGATGTCGCAATGAGCAGACGCTCGGGTCGATCGCAATGATCTGGTGACAGCACGCGAGGGGTTTTTTTTAGCAGGTTTGCCCGAGGAGACGTACAGACAACTGTACGCTCCAAGCCGCCTCGAGCCTCGAGGCGGGGCCTCTACACTGATGCTGTCTGTCAGAGGCTGGAGACCCCTGCTCGTCGCTTTGCTCTCTTGAGAGAGCGGCGTAAAGGGCCCGCATTTCGGTGCGGGTAAGAGCTATTTTTAACCTCCCTTCCAGCGTGGATAAAACAAATTACTGGAAATGCGATTCTCATTTTTCTTTAGTTAGAGTAGGATTTAATAAAGGCTACTCCATACCAGTCTTTTGCGGGCAATAGGTCTAATCAGTTTTGTAAAATACTTTAACTCCTGATGTAACCTAACTCAACTTAATACCATTAACCTGATCTAACAGTAACCTAACTTAAAATAACCCGTTCAGAGTTTTCCATATTTGTTCATCTTTCAATTTAGTGACTTTTAGAATTAGTTTTGTATTTCCTGTCGTATTTTTAACTTTCCTTTATTAAATAAACTCAATGTTTTAAAATTGAGAAATAACTAAAAATTGATCATTATATTCCATAACATTTGAACAACCTAAGTAATATACTAACAGAATAATGAGCCAAAAAGTAAGTGGTGGTGAACTAACGGAGAATATCCGTTATTTTCCCCCTTTCTTTAATATATCGTATTATGATCTATAATACAAATATGTATTAGTGTCACGAGTACCAAATACGGCGGGAAGGAAAAACTGTAAACAACCCATAAAATTTCCTGCTAAACCTCAGCTGCAATGACTGAAAGAAATGTTTTTACGTTTTACGTAAAAGAAAGCTTTGTTTGCGTTTCTCAGGGTCTTTTACGTATAAATTTGTGTTTACTTTACCATATGATGATATATTTGATTAACTACTCAAACAAATAATAAACAGTAATTTCGCTAACGGTGCACTCACTCGCCGCGCCGTATTTGTTACCATAGCGATTGTAGTATTCTTCATTTAATTTTTTTGTTTTGTTGTTTAAGAGGCTGGCGGCCTCTCTACCTTGTATTTGCCCCTCCCCCACACACACATGGGCCCCAGGCCTGTGCGAGGAAGTTATCAAGCAAAGCAAGGAGTAAGCCGGTACAGTACTGGCAAAAGTATGCGACGACGTCGGTCGGGAACGGAGAGCACATATTCTGTGCTCACTGGTCGGGACCACCGAGGGTCGGGACCACCGAGGGTCGGGACCACCGAGGGTCGGGACCACCGAGGGTCGGGACCACCGAGGGTCGGGACCACCGAGGGTCGGGACCACCGAGGGTCGGGACCACCGATGGTCGGGACCACCGAGGGTCGGGACTCGATCCAACGACATCCGCTGCCACAGATCCGAGGCCGAGTGCGCTACCAACTGTGCCACAGACTCCCTAAACTAACTATAGCCATCTAACTAATTAACCATTGTCAATTAGCAAATATCAAATTAAGATTACTCACTGTAGCCTCAAAAGAGGCTTAAACTGACATTCACTGAAATGTAATCTTTAATGATTTAAGGGAAAGTAAAAATTGCAGGATCATATATGGTGAAAGGTATAGATCATAATTCTCCAAGGATTAAATAAAATTGCTTTTTAGTAACATACTAGCTGATTAACATGGTTTATCCGTGGAAAACAGAAAAACTTCTTTAGATTCATGATTTGCCATGACGACTATAAGAGCTTCCATATACTTTAACATTGAAAATTTGATGTATCATAGAGCGTATTCCTGAGGGATTTTACAAAAATCTGTTCTTAGTTTATGTCTATGCCCTGAGAGGAATGTTCATGCAAAGTTTCAAGGTTCTAGGTCAACTAGTTTGGGCTGTGCGATGATGGGTGAGTGGTATTTGACAAATAAATATATAGTAGATAACAATCAATATACATGATATCCATGTATAAATTTAACTAAAGTTTACTATTTGAGATGAACAGTACGTTTGAGATGGACAGTACTATTTGAGGGTGTGCAAATATTTAAATTTAGTTAATACTCTTTATTTCATAACTTTTTGCATAATGTATTTAGACGTATATAGAGTATAAAAAATTTCACTTATACAATGGGAATATTCACTCTGAATGAAAATACACCAAACAATGGAATGTTAAGGACAGAAGGTCTTTGTAAAACGAGGTCGGATCTGATGAAAAGTAGCTTTGGTTCAATTCAAAATAATGACGAGTGTACTTTGGTTCATTACGTTATATCACGGCTTCTACGAATACAAAATCTTTTACCGCCACAATCTTTATCTGACATTGGTTGTTATAAATACAATTTATGTAGACTATAACTTATCATAAAATAATTGATTAATTTTCCATTTCACAACTCCAACTTAATACTGTATATACATCTTAAGGCGTACTTGTGGAAAAAATAAATGCATTTTATCGTTGAGTGTTATTCAAATAACATACATAGGCATGGTTAAAAACATCACCGACTAAACAATGTACGGCAGAAAACTTAATTATAAATGAAATTTTGGACTAAACTACCGAACCTTTGTTTAATTTGTCGTATTCTAATTCAATAACCCTTTTAGATCTCCCAGATAAACTAACATGACTGGTTTACTTTAAATTCAAATAGTAAATACAGACGAAAATCAGTTTGAAGGAAAAAGTAACTCTCAATGTTAATTATATATTTAAAAATTCAATCATATACGTAAACTATAAATACGATTAGTCCGCATATCCTTAGTGTGTATTTCTATCTAACAACACATGTTTGTAAATAAACTGTCCCTTACCCAAAACCTTAAAAATGCAGATATTTACATACGACTTTACAGCCTATAAAAACCTTTGAACGTAGAAATCGTGTGAATAAAACACCGTTGATGGAAAACGGCCTAAATGAGTCGGATATTATTGGTATCGAAAATGCGACAGTCTGAAATAAAACCCGCGAAGCGCCTGAGCGAGCAGATAAGCACCGCCTCCACTGGATCTCCTTTGAGGTGTTGTTTTTCGCCGAACAGAATTCATTTGACAGAATTTCAGGAATTCGAGGTAAGGTAATTCGTAATGCGAATTAAATTGCGTAAATCTACCCAGTAATTGATTTTGTGTTGAATTTGTTACTTCCAGTTATGTTCCTTACAGTAGTGTATAGAGCCTTTATAAAGCCATTCGCTATTGAAATGTGGGTTTTTTAGTAGTAACTGAGAAAGATTTTCCCTACCGGTGAAGTATTGGAAATTACTTTTACGACTCCTACCTTTATGAGAACAATTTTTAACATTTATTAAGTTCTTTTAGTATTGCTCTTAGTTTGTTTCACTAAATGATTAAGAGATTCCCCATGACGAAGATATACACTAATTAATAAGAAGAGAAGAGAAATAAGCGAGGTATGGAATTTTTGTTTTAATTTTATTTATTTCCTATAAGCCTAACATTGAGACAACATACTATGATAACCTTATTGGAAATAAATACAATTCTATATCTCGCTTATTTCTCAACATATCTGATGAAAAAAAAACTTTGTAAGTGGCTTAATCTAGTTGATATCTACTGGATTATGGCAAGAAAATCGCTCAATTTTACATTTCCATGGTAGCAAACCTGCATACTCATTTCCCATGTTATTCTTATGGAGAAAATTGTTGTGTGCTCATTTTGGGATTTTCGTAAATTTTACTTATTCGTGGCCCCGGATCAATGATTTATTTAAGCATTTGAAATTTGCTGAGTATGCAGGGCTGCTGCAACGGGGAAATGTTGTTATTAATTTTAATTTTAATACATTAAAATACAAATATTTATAAGAAATTAATATTTTGCAAAATAATCATAAAACCGCTGATTTTACCGCTGAAAGTGTTATAACCTTTATTATAGATCATCATTAGACCTTTCAAATAAGATGACTCACGTCAAAATCGGTTGTGTGGTTTCCGAGATATGTGACATTATTATAGTTAGCTGAGCGGCCATATTGATGACGTCACTACCCGTGACGTAAACATTTTCAAGCTAGCCTCCCGTAGAAAAAACCGTACTTCTACCCCATACTTAAAAATTATTTTTGTAGCAAATGGCAGTGAATTTAAAATAAGCTGTATAGGATTGTCAAGTATTTAATGTGCTATAAAAATAGGGGTTCTCGCGTAAAATTACTCTTCTCTCTAAAAATGTTTGCAAGCTGGAACAATTTTTATCAATTTTCATCCATGTTTATAAAAATTAACAAAGGAATTATGACTACAAATACAAAGATTTTGAAAAAACAACAATGAAAATAAGATCACGTCAAGATCAGTCTAGGATGTCTCAGTTCTTATCTTTACACCGAGTATGCGACCTCTTGGCTTCAGTTTATAGTCGTGCTCCGAATACACCCACCATCCCTTGTGTTCATCCTTGGGATGTGGGATGAGAACTTAACACGTGTCATTTCACCGTTCCTCTCTTTAAACTGTAAATTTAAACAATCCGAATTTTTTAAATTAAAATTAAACATTCCCGCATTATTTTTCCATTCAGACTTATCCACCTTGCCCTCTGTATGCTGGTTGGATTTTTCTCTCTCAACCAAGCAATTATTATGATATCATAAAGCAGCATAATTTTCGTGTGATTACAGTCGTTTACTCATCAAATTACCCTCTCTAATATTCATGAACCTGAGCTAAAAAATGTATGAAACAAAAAACTATGATTTTACATTTTTAGTGATATAAGTGTTTTCAGATTGAAAAGGTTTTATCAAAATATATAAATGCATACTGATACAGGTTCAAATGCAATTTTAAATCATTAAACAACTGAAACCATCATTAAACTATCTGTTGCAGTTGTTCATCATATAAAATTATATATGTTCTAATAATAATAAAATATTAAATGATTTTTATTATTGATTAAAGGCCCCTATTGTACTTGGCGCCTGAGTGGCGCAACTGAATCACCTAGACTTCATTTTCGGCAGTGAGTTAAATGGGAGCTATTAAACTTGAACTCAAGCAACTTGTTGGTGGCGCAGAACGACCGGCCCGTTTTAAAACAAGCAGGTGATTATTCAGTGACGGATCCACACATAGGCCCACAGTCGCCCGGGGCAAAATCGGAGTTTGGCACAAGAAATATATTATATTTTTAATGTATCTTTGATGTTATGGATAAGCAATTATCTCGTATGTCATAATATGATTTTATCTTATTGTTCTTATGAATTTTTACATCCGATGTTCATAGGCTACGATACAGCCAAACCAAGAGCTGTTGTTGACATAATATGACCAAGAAATTTGTCAGCCGCTGTACAACCAAAGCAAGGTGCCTACAAGATTTCACATGAAATTTCCGACTTTTTTTCTGACCTTTCCCAACTATTTCAAAACAATTCCCGACCGATGAAATTGGCCATGTTGCCTCCTAAAACGAATAACTGAGCACAATCTATGTAAAATAAAATACTTTTTTTATAACAAAAGTTATTCACTTGCCATGTATTATGGTTTGCCAACAAAAACAAAGTGTAATAAATATAATGGTAAAATTTTGAAAAGATAATAATTTTATGAATTAGTTATTAAAACGACTTTGTTTTAGCGAATTTCCCCTATAGGGTAGAAGCTATTACCGTAGGTCTCATGGTAAGACCTAAGTCCAAGACTATAATAACTTTTCGTTTTGGGGCCCCCAGAAGCAAAAAACACCATTAGTTCAAATTTCTATATATATATATATATATATATATATATATATATATATATATATATATATATATATATATATGTCTGTAAGCACGATAGCGCTCGCAAAAATGGTCCAATCGGAATGAATTTTGGCACAGGTGTGTAAAGTAGTAACGGACGAGTTCGTGAACCAGCCCGATCGGACCACCGGAAGGGGGGGTAAAGCGGGGCAAACCCCCCCAAAAATGGGTTTTTCGAGTTTTTTATATAGAAAAATAAAATTTATCGAATTTTAGTTAACACCATTGAATTCAGCTCAAAAAAACAAACAATTTAGTAATTTGAATCATTGCTCTATGTCCACTGGTTACCGAGATACTGAAAGTGGTAAACACAGTACGTTGTCTCAATGTTAACCTTATGGGGAATAAGTAAAATTCTATATCTCGCTTATTTCTCAACATATCATAATGAAACTTGGTTTGTGGCTTCATATAGATGAGATCTAATGTATTTTAGTATAAAATCCCGGATATTACCGTTTTTATGGCAGCAAACCTGTATACTCATTCCCCATGTTATCCTTATGGGAAATAAAAAAATGCAATATCTTCTTTATTTCTTAACGTATCTTGATAAAACTTGGTATTGCTTCTTCTAGTTCAGATCTACTAAACATTGAATTAAAACCACCCTGTTTTAAATTACCTGTTGCAGCAAACCTGCATACTCATTCCCCATGTTATTCTTATTGAGCTTAAAAAACGTGTCAAATCTCGCTATATTGGCTTGAAACATGTGCTTTATAATTGAAATTCGCTGAGTATGCAGGTCTGCTGCAACGGGGGTATTTTAATGTAACCCAGCAATGCGACCGAGAGATTTTGCTGCCGCGTTATGTCCCAACATATTTAACAGCTGCAATGAGACCAAGAGAAAAATACAAACACAGAAACACTAAGCGATTTTTTCCGGCCACAATACGACCAAGAGATTTGCCGGCCGTGGTTTATTTGACAGCCGCGATTTGACCGCGAAAGGTGTAACCGGCCATGAAAAAGGGTAAGCGACAGATATGCGGTTGCCAACCGTGGTCTAGACGGCAAATTTTTTGGACGCAATGTAATAAATATGATGGCCTCGAAAATAGCGAAATACTTGTCGGCAAAAACAACAAAGAAATATACCTGCCAGCAACGACTGATTAACTGTTCAAGATATGGCTAATAGATGTGACGGCCGCGAAAAGAGCGAGAGACTTGTCGTCCATAATGCAACAAAGAGATATGTCGGTCGGAAAACAAGCAGGCGATTGTTCGGTCCCGCGAAATGAGCGAGCGATTTTTCGGCTCGCGAAAACGCGGGCCGCGGGACGAGTGAGCTATATATACTCCGTCCGCGGAACGAGCGAGCGGTTTTCTTACCATCAAACACCTAGAAATGTGACAGTCACGAAAATAAGAGACAGGTTTGACGGCCGCGATGCGACAGAGAGTTTCCGGCAGTGATGCTAGTGAGAGACTTGCCGGCCGCAAAACTAAAATTTTGACTTTCAATTTTTTTCAATTTTTACTTGGCCGGAGCCAGCCCGTTGGGGCGCCGGTGGCGCTGGCGCCCCCTACTGGCCGGCCCTCGGGGCAGGCGCCCCCGCTGCCCCCCCCCCTAGATCCGTCACTGGATTTATAGACCCATTCTTTCAATTATTTTTTATAAACACCCAAACTTTATATATGTAGTGAGCATCATGTGGCGCTTGAGTTTGAAGTTAAGGCAGAGGAGGGGAGGAAATCATTGTTGATGTGAAGTAAACAGAGCCATGTGATTACACTAATAGTCTGGTAGCTAAAAAATACTAAACCAAAACAAAGTTGCGGTTAATATTGGAAACAATGGGCGCGTTCAGCCGCATTCCACCGGTGGGTAATATACTAACCTATAATAAGTGAACGGTAGTGGTGGACGTACCATCTACCGATCATTGTTGTGCATCCACCGATGTTGTGTTTACGGTGGATTCGGTAAGTAACCGGACATTGTTGATTGTCAAGATGCGGTGGATTTGCCTATTAGTGACTATGGTAACCGGTTAGCCACCGGTGACTGCGGCTGAACGCGCTCATTGTTATGCTCTTTCAATAACAATCAATAAATAGGTGAAATATTTTTGGTTTTGCATGTAACATATGATTGATACAAGAAATTCAAAGTTGAATCCATTTGTCATCTGTTATTATTTCTTTCCCTCCTCTAAAAATCCAAATTCACCCGTTTTTGTTTGTATAACCCAAGCTTCACCATGTCCCTCACTATCTATACAACACAGAGATGCAAAAAAAATCCAAAAAAGAGATCCAAAAAATGAGATAAAATGTCATAAAAGGGAAGAGCTTAGATATAAACTGACTTAGATTATTGATACAATACAAACACAACCCAGCAATGAGATGGAGTTTTGGAAAGTTCTTCCTCCCTTCCTCCCTCCCTGAGCAAACGTTGGCTCGAAGTTTACCTCCCTCCGGGATTGGTTTTATCCTTAGCTGTTCTGGTGGTTAAAGTGCTCCCCGATAAGAATCGTTGCAACACTATTCCATAGTCTTGTTGAAAGAAAATTATCTTTCCTTGTAAATAATTCACTTAGTATTTTGAGAGCTGATCACAAACACGTACTACCTTGAAATATTTCAAGGGTGAATTCTGGAGATAGCCTACCGGTTGAAATTTGAAAACCATACAAGCCAAATGCTTGAACTGTTACAATGTGAAAGGTTGTCAAATACAATAAATATTTTTTGAGTCTTGGTTGTTAAGGAACAACTTGATTTTTAGACAACTTTTACTCCGTTACACTCATCATTTGTGTACAAATTAGTAATTAATTCCCTTTTGAATTTAATATTCCATCTTGGTATGAAGATTTTATCGAAATATCTTGTCAATTTTTTTTTATGTAGAGTTCAAAATGTTCAATAGGTACACTGATAACGTACAAAAACGTATTATCAATATAATAAACAAAAAATTAATTAGTTTAGGAACGATGTTTATTAGATTTTTTTCTAAGGGTTCCCTAGAAACACACTGTTTGGGTGAATAGGATTAACGATTAACTGAAACTACTGACCTTTATTGTTTCAATTTAAAGTCTCTAAAAGGGATCTTCTTTCGGAAAAATTATTGTAGGCTGTAGATTCTTTAACTTTTAAATGAATTGCAAGTCAGTAATCATTTTTACTGTAAGTTCAATTTCAATTAGATTTAATAGTCTTGATTTCTTATAAAAGGAGCAGTTTTATTTCATTGACGAAACAAATATAAATAGAGATAGCCTTTGTGAACATTTCAGTAGAATCCGATTATCCATTGAATTCAAAGTACATTCTTAGATATTCTAATTCCTAATTTTATGTTTCAAAGAATAAGGGCGCACTTGTTTTTTTTAATATATAGGAGAGCTTTTAGTGGTCAAAGAATTGGTCAGGCTTCTATGTTACACTTACTGAATTTAATGAGAAAAAATAATCAGCTGTTTTTAGTTAAATGTTATAAAACTTTTGTCCTTTTGTAAATATTTTATTTAAAATAAATTAGGGGTTATTGCTGATTTTATTTAAATATATATAAATATTCTCGAAGTTAGAGTCTTTTAAGATTTAAACATAATTCTCAACTCATATTCTCATAAATAACTATAATACTATTTTTAAAATGTTACCAAAAAATTTTATAAATTCAAAATATATTTATAAATTACCGATTGCCCAAAGCTTAACAAGCAGAGAAAACCAAACTGAAGCTAAACAAGAAACCCCTTCACATACATCATAGTTAAAAAATATTAGTCAGGCAGGATGGATTTTTTTCTTCTAAAATATACCTCAGTATTATCCTTGGAGTTTTTGTAGTCGAGCGAGATGATTTTCTGAGTCGCAGAGTTCCAGGGAGGGCTGAAATAACACAGAGCTGGACGGGCATTAGCTCGCGTCGCTGGGCTCGAATGGCGCTAGATGAACGTTGCTTTGCGCCGTGTTATTCACACATAATGTAACACTCCCGACTCCCTTGAACCGAGATATTTTAAATGTAATGCAACAATAGGTACCTTATACGATGTTATATATCTTGATTATTTGTTTGTGAGTTCTTGCCACTTAGATATCTAATACAACTCTAACTATTTGTAACTAGAGATAAATCTAAAGTTTCCACTTGCATTGTTAACAAAATCTTTAAAATAAGTGTTCAGTTAAGGATTATCTAGTTAACAGCTACCTATATAAATTAAAGTAGCACTCTATATGTTTCATTCTGTAAGCCAATCGGTCCTTACAAATATATCGAGCTAGGAAAAATTTAGAATAGCTTTTGATAATTAATTTCAAAGGTTGAGGATGGTGCAAAAAATATCAATACCCCCGTTGCAGCAGACCTGCATACTCAGCAAATTTCAAAAGCAAAACAACATTTTTCAATTCAACACAGCGAGATTTTACATGTTTTTGAAAGGTCCATAAGAATAACATGGGGAATGAGTATGCAGGTTTGCTGCTACAGTTATATTAAAACTGGGTGGTTTTAATTCAATATTTAGTAGATCTGAACAAGGAGAAGCCATTTACCAAGTTTTATTAAGATATGTTGAGAAATAAGTGAGATATCGAATTTTACTCATTCCCCATAAGGTTAACATTGGGACAACGTACTGTGTTTACCACTTTCAATATCTCGGTAACCGATGGACATAGAACAGTGATTCAGAATACTAAATTGTTTGTTTTTTTGTTTTGAGCTGAATTCAATGGGGCTAACAAAAATTGGGTCATTTTTATTTTTCTATGTAAAAACCTCAAAAAACCCATTTTTGGGGGGGTTTACCCCCCTTTACCCCCCTTCCGGTAGTCCGATCGCACTGGTTTTCGAACTCATCCAAATAATTACTACTTTACCTGGCTGTACCAAATTTCATTCAGATTGGGCCATTTTTACGGCCGCTAATAGTGTTTTTTGCTTCTGGGGGCCCCAAAACGAAAAGTTATCATTGTCTCGGGCTTAGGTCTTACCATGAGTACTACGGTAACAGCTTCTTCCCTATAGGGGAAATTCGCTAAAAGTGTCCAAATTACCTTTTACTGGCCCCCTGTTCATCAAAGAAAAAGTTACAATTATTTTCTAAAGACATTTCTGGTACAGTGTTTCTATTAGCTGTGTGCAAACATTGCGTGTTTGTTGATTGATTTTAGTTTTCTGGTTTTACTAAAAAGAAGTAATTGGTGCTGTAAGGCTCCAGTTATTATATAAATTTTTAAATAATATCAACACATTTATTTTAAAAATATAGGTTTTTTAGTGAACTGTGTTGTTTCCTAAACTGAGATGGATAAACATTTTTCCAGTGTAAAGTTACATGATACATGCTGCAGTACAATCCACAAAGCCCTCTGTCGTTTCCACTGTATGCGAGTGTTAACTCATCTCCCCCGATGCAAAGATTCACATTCTTGTTGTTCATGCATGTCCCTCCGAGCTGTTTGGTGAACAACAAGTTCTAACTCTTGTCGTATTTATTGTCATACTTCATAAATATTTATTGCGCATCTTTTGGTGGCAAGATTTTCTCCAATGTTGCTTTACAATCTTTCTTGTTTCCAACATGAATCATCATATACAATAATAAACGGTATCAGGAAACTGACACAAACTTCCTCCGTTAAAGTCATTTAAAAATAGAAAACTTATATAATGAAATAAAAATCAAACAAATTAACAATTAATTACCTGACAAATATATGACGAATTTTATCAAAGTCGATTAATAATTAATGGAGATATCGGTTTTTGAATATTTGCCAGAAGATTGACATTAGACAACCTACTCCGTTTACCGCCAAACAAAAATATCAATTATCATCACAACCAGTTGATGCAGATTAATAATTAAAAATTCTGGATTGTTTATTTTTTCAAGCGAAATTTGATGGTTGCAAGTATATTTTCTTTAGATGTTACAAATTTTGTGAAATTTGAAAAATGAAAATTTTTTCAACCCTAAAACCCCGATGACTTTTTAACCTGAATTTCTACAGACAGGTAGCGAATGTGGGTGGTGTCATTTTGCACTAAAAACCATGAATTTTTTTTCAAAATCGTTAGAGCAGTTTCTGATAAATTTGGATGTTTGTTGTTTTTTATGGGTTTTTATGGGGTAACTTTAAAAATCAAAAACTCCTATAGATATTATGGTTTTACCTACATGCCAAATTTCATGAAAATCGGATCACGGGTGTCATCTCTAGTTTTGTTTACATACATCCACACACACACGGACAAACAGATACCATTCCGAAAACCACTTTTTTGGATTCAGGAAGCACTAAATCAAATATATCCACTAACAACTCAAATATTTTGATGAAAACAGTACTTTCTCCATATACTATTTATAGGGGGGAGAAAATAAGTAATGTATATGGATGTTCCCAAGTGAAAATCAAAGTTGCTTGCGATATTGGAAAATTTAATTTTTCTCCTTTAAATTTATCCCAAAACCGAAAGTTAAAATAAAGTTTGACTCACTTTATTTTAATGTGAGAAATTAATTTATCACATTAAATTAGACACCATACGATATATGTTTTGATAGTTTTTTTGTTCCAATACAGTACTTTGTTAGTTATGTGAGTCTATGATATGGTACTCTGATAGTTTTTTGTTCCAATACAGTACTTTGTTAGTTATGTGAGTCTATGATACGGTACTGTTATAAAGCCATAAAATTTTTAAATTAGTCATTTGTCACATCAAGATAGAAGAAAAAATTATACTTGGGGATAAATAGAGATTTTTCCAGCCATGCTCAAAAGCGTAGGTGGGTAGGAGAGGGAACCTCAACTCAACTCGCCCCCGAGTCATTAGCTTGATGACCCAATGTTTTTCCACCTTTCAGCAAAAAATGTAATCATTTATTTATTTATCCTCCCTACAGTATAACCCATTTTTATTATGATAATATTAATATGTCGGTGTCTGTAAAACATTCTTAAGAAAAGAAAAAAATATGTGCATTGCACATATTTTTTACAATGCAATATACACAAATAACAACTAATATCAACATAGTAGTCTCATTGGTTAAGCAAACTGAAACCCTACATTATGCACATATAACAAGTAATTGCAATATATATTTTTTTAATATAACTTATAGGTGATACTCCTAACATGAAATATGTTCATTTATGTAGATACATATGTTCCTGAAGAATATCTCACAACACTTCCAATGTTTGCACTTGCTCTTGATTGATCACCGATTTGGAAAGAGGCAATGAAAAATGGCTATCGATTTCCACCGATCACACCAATCACTCACGCACTCTCCAATTCGGAAGAATGATGATCATGAAAGCAATATAAAATCGATATCCAGATTACCATTTCTCATATAACAAGCGATATTTAACTACATATTGAATCTTACAATATCATAAAAAATCAAGTGTGGATTTCAATTCTGTATTAATACTTGCTTGGTTACGTAATTAAAATACCACAGGTAATGTTACAGTAATACAATGAGGTATTGAGCTTGCAATAAACTTCACCTGAAAAGAAATCATGATATGACATACATTTCAAAAGCATGGCCCCCATACCGCCCATTGTGGAGCTAGTGGGGAAGGGGAAATATTGCATTGTTTTGTGTTTGCTTTCAAGCTTGTGAAGACTTCTCATATAAGTACTTTCTTATTAAATTCTGGTACAATATTGGACCCAAAAGCTGAAAGCCACCAGGATGGTATTAAATTTTAGATATTTTTTTCCTGAATTTGCATGGTAAATAAAAGTCCTTTCTGATAAATTTATTTCAATACATACAATATTAAGATTGTAAATGACTCTTTCTAAATTCAGTAGTTTATCAGGGACAACAAAAAACTTGTCAACTATTCCACCAAAAATCAAATTTTAAATTTCTTTCAGCAAAAGATTTTGAAAGCATTAGTTATTTACCAGAGTTTCTGAAACATTTTAATTTGTAAGTCACAAAATTTATTGACACTGTGTTATGACTAGCTTACTAACAATTAATATTAATATACTAATCGCTCCTTGGTCATATTCTTTCTCTGTGGTCATATATAGAATATTTATATTCGGTGAATTCTTCCCCCTTCCTAGCTTGGTTATTTAAGGTAGAAAACAGAGAGCCTTTTTCAAAACTGAACTTAAAAACTTCCATTTTTTATTGTTTTATTTAAAAGGAGCCTGGCTGTCCTGTATTTTAATTTTTTCCCCATACTCCAAAGTAAAATCTTACCTGGGTAGAACCATAGGCATAGGTATGGTGGTAGTTCCCATCAAACCAAAATATCTAGGGACCAAGCTTCGCTCGAGGGAAAACAGTAATTTTTTCAAACATACAAGTTTGTATTGCTCCCCACAAAGAAAAATAACTTTGAAGTGTGATTTACTGATGTTTGCATTTTGTTCAATTATTCAATTTATACGGTCTCTGTTCTTCTAATCGATGCTCTCATTGCTCGTATCAGAGGCCAAGCGCTGTGACGCACGTTGTTGTAGCTCTCAACGGCTTGTTCATATTGTTTGACACTTTTATTCGTAAATTGATTACAATCTCACAGAAAATTCAAATTATATGTTCTTACTTCACAAATAACAGAAAATAAATTTTCTAATCATCTAAATTTTGTAGCACAAACTGAAATGATTGAGTTGAATACAGTAGACTCCCTAATCAGGGGTGGATTTACATATGGGCTTAAAGGGCTATAGCATAGCCCAGGGCGGCAGAATTTGGAGGGGCGGCAAATTAGAGAGAGAAGTGACAACCCCCTAGTAATAGCCTTGCGTATAGCCCAGAACAAGCAAAAACGGTCCAAAACGACAAAAACGGGTTTAAAAAGCAAAAAAAAAAAAAAGGTCACCACTTTTGCCGAGCCGGAAATCCCGCCGCCCTATCCCCCCTGTATAGCCCAGGGGCGGCAAATTTTCAAATCCGCCTCTGTCCCTAATATTATTTTTTCATACAAAGACACCCGTTCGATTCCTGACAGGATCGAAACTGGTCCAGTTGCCATTTGTCATTGGGCTATGATTTAATGATATACTACATCTAACAAAAGGACACCATTAGGTAGTAACAAGACCTGGGTTAGGACCATTCCCAATCAAAACATAAAAAAATGCCACTGGCGTTGAAATACATAAAATACATCTGTTCACCTTTTAACCGGACATCAGATTAACGGGCTTCTCTCCATGGAAATTCTTATATTTTTAATCGGGTGATTTTTAATAAAATATCGGTTCAACCGGACATGATCGGCAGGAACTGAACAGCACGATTTTTGTCGTAAAGATTTGGGACCAGTAACCACAAGTCTAAACCAGAGTTGGCTCACATAGTATACATTAGAGATTTCATTTAACCTGTTTTAGGGAAGGTCAGTTCAACCGAGAACCTGTTATCCAGACGGTTCTTCATTCTGAGGTCTCCAGATAAGAGGGAGTGTGCTTTAATGCAACGTTTTTTCACTTAATTACGACGTTAGATAAACTTTGTTTGAATGATTTTCTTTGATAATCCTTGGGATGAACCTTTTCCTCATAAAATAAAGTTAAATTTATATTTATTGTAGATTTTAGAGAATTTGCTTATCTCTATTTCATAAATTGTATTTGCAATGTTTTAAAAACATTAAACTGATATAAATAAAATCTAAAGCATCAATACCCCCGTCGCAGCAGACCTGCGTACTCAGCGAATTTCCATAGGATTTATTTTGTATATGTGAGCATTCAACTTGTTTGAAGGAAAGTATCATTTGAATACATTAAGTAAATAATATACTAAAAACACATATTTAATCATTCATGAGCTTTAAACATGAGGAAAATTTGCAGGATTTGGGTTTCGTGCTGGGGAGCGAATGTCAATGTGGTTTCCCAAACATATTAAAATTTGATATAATATATAAGATAAAAGTATACAGATATATGGGAAAGCATTAACATTTTCAAACATGTTCATATTGTGTTTTTATACATGTTCATATTGCTCCCCACCATCCAGAGCCCAACCTATTTAATTAACTGAGGTTTAAATTTTGTTCAGTTATTGAATTTATTGGGTCTTTGTTTTCTAATCGATGCTCTCATTGCTCGTTTCAGTGGCCAGGCGCTGTGAAGCACGTGGTTTTATATCTCAACGGTGTCTTCATAAATTGCTCGACACTGCCATTTATTAACAGACTACAATATTACAGAAAATTCAAATTGTATGATTTTACTTCACAAATGATAATAAATTTTCTGAGCACCTACATTTTTTGTAGACCTTTGAGAATCTGCTTATTTCATAAATCGTATTTGCAAACTTTAAAAAACATCAAACTGCTTTAAATTTAGTAAATCTAAAACATAAAAACACCTTTATGTAGACAAATACTTGTTTTTGATTTGATATTATTTATTTTTAATTAACCTAAAACACCTGTTGGCCTCCATGAGCAATCTGTACTTAATTGTATTATCTCTGTTCTTTTCCACTCTACTGGCAACGTGTGCTGTAAAAGTTTTAAGTGGCTTGATCATGAACAGCTGGGTGATTATTTTGTTTACTTTATCGTTGTTATTGGCAACTCATATGACCCCATGTTAAAAATTACCAACTTTAAATTTCATTTTTCTAAAAAATTTGTGTTTCTACAGCCAAGTACCTGGTGGACCGAGCCTTGCTCGGTGTTATTTCATGTTTACCAGTTCATCCAGTTACTATAAAATATTTCAATGTCATAAAATTTATAAACATAAACCTTTTTTATTGCTCCATGGACTCTTCATCCCACCTGCTGTATTTTCCCTTGATAGGTGTAGATTCCAACCAGCTGTTATGATTACTTCATTTGTTTACATTTTCCTTGTTTATTTTCGTTGGTATCAAGGCAACCCATAAGGCCAATGTTAAAATTTTACAACTTTAAAATTCGATTTATTACGTTATTAGATTTTCTCTGGCCAAGTTATCTGCATAAAAGACGTTTTTGAGTCATAAATTACTTATTTCCAGACTTTGAAGGAAATCCTCGGAGCCGTTTTTGAGATAATTGTGCAAGCAAGCATACAAGCAAGCAAGCACGATAACATTACTCATATAAGAGTATAGGATAAAAGCTGAAATTAACCTTTAATTTATATCAGACTAAGCACCTCTTTTAACTTCTGGTTTAGCAGTAAAACATTACCAAACAAAATTTAAATTAATTTGTATTTTTTACATGGATAAAAATAATATTTTATTAGTGAGTACTAATTGATGAGTTCTTGACAGATGAATCAAAGTAAGGAGTATAGTAACATAGGGTCTTAAACATTTGCAATTGTATCACTAAATATTATGTTAACATTTACTAATCATAAAATTTAAAAATTTAAATGCTATTCAAGCACTGGAAATTTAAGATTTGTAGCTTTTTCGATTTCTAAAAAAACATAAAGGGCTTTGACTAGGACCAAAAGCTTCTACAAAATCACTGAAATTCATTAAACAAAATAACAAGATCAAGGAAACGAGCCATGAAATTGAATTAACCTTTGGCCCTGTCTCAAACGGAGCAAAAACAGGCAGGTGTTTCCTCATGAAAACCAACTCAGATGTATCGTTTGACTTTTCATCTTCCACAGTTCTAAAGTAAATTAAATTGAGCTATTAAATTGATGGTGCTTGATTCAAAGAATATGCTAGATATTAAATAAGGTTTGTGTAAAAGCTCGTTAACTATTTCGGTTGAAAATACTACTACAAAAAATGAAGATTATCCTTATACAGTAGAGTCCCGCAAACCCGGACTTCGATAACCCGGAATTCTAGATAACTCGGAAAGCCTGCCAGAGCAATAAAGTGCATTGAGATTCAAGGCCAGAGCACGGTGTGACACATATAAAACAGTTTTGGTTTTTCTTTAAGTTTTTTTATAACTGATAATGTATTTTTTACTATGCAATAAATAAATGATTTTTTATAGAATTAACAGAAACTATTCTTATTTTTCCTTATTTTTACTCATATCCCGATAACTCGGAATTTTCACAAACCCGGACACCGTTCGGTCCACATTAGTCCGGGTTTGTGGGACTCTACTGTATATATTTTTTAATAAAGTGTTTTAGCCTATTCACAATTCAAATAATATGACATGAGGAGTTAAACGTGTCTTTTTTTTACATTAGGGTAAAACATGTCGTAGTGCTGATGGTGATTGAAAGCCAATTAATAGGTAATATCATTAACTTTGGAAAACTAACTTACTATCCAAAGTCAATGGTGATGTTTATGAAATGTAAAAAAACAAAAGATATGGGTATCATTTTTAAATCTAAAACTAATCGCTGTTCTTGATGAGTTTTATTAATTTGATTTTCTATCATTTTGTCATCCTAACTTAATTGCTTTTATTGAGTTTTATCAATAATGTTTTTAATCTGTTATTTCTTTCGATTTTGCCACTCCATTGTATTACTCAATTTATTACATCGAATGAATCTTGTTCTGAATTTGTGACTCTATTCCTGTTCCTCTATTCCTGGAGAATATGTTAATAAAGAAATTTTGTCTATTGTCTATTGTCTATTGTCTATGGTTACAAAGAAGGCTTCTCATAGTAAGAGAAGGCCCAGATCTACTAAGTTTTTGTGAGTACTTTTAACACATTCGCTGCTGGTTGTTAGATGGCGCGACTGTGCCAGGAGCTGAACTAGTGTGTGTCGCTACGTAACATTGCCTCTGTTACACTGAACTATGGTGAAAACAATAATAGTTATGTCAGGTAGCAATGTTAACTATCAAATCAGTTTTGGACATAGTACTTGGTGATTCTGGTAGATAGCAGAATTACCTAGGTTGCAGTTGGAAAGTAGTGTTGCTATTTAGCGGGAAAGAGGTGGGACAAGCCCCCTGGTCTAATTTTTCTAAATAACCCTGGTGGTAGTTTTTGGAAATAATGTTTTTTATCGTGGGAAAAAAGAATGTCCCCAAGAGCAGCTGGCTAATGAGGAGCTGGCTAATCCATGACAACGTTAAGCAACAATGAACGGTGCCGTTCCGAAATGTTCCTAGCTCCTGGCACCATGTTCCCGGTGACATTCCGGAACGTCCGCAGCAACGAATGTATTAAAAGTGGTCATAGTTGGCCGGGTCACCAAAAGACTTTGTTACACTTACATTAGTTACATTGATTAAATGTAACCTCGTCAACTTCAAACATCCCATAAATAGGTTCCCCTTTAAATTTGATTATCAAATGAAGTTTGTACAAATTTATACTTCAAATATAAGTATCAGACCAATATAAAATGTTCCAAGACATAAATGTACTGATTGAAAGATGTGTCAGAAGAAGTGAAGAGATGATGGGAATGGGACAGAGGAAATCAACCAAAATATTGGCTTACATCTGGCAGACCTTGAGTCACTCACTCTCTTTGACTTCTCAGTTTTCTTGCAACTTTCTTCTCAGCTGTACAAAAACGTTTGTAAAGAAATGGCTATAATATATTTTTCTTGCAATATTTTTGAAACACTAACACTGTAAAAATTTCCTCAAAAATTAAATCTTAAAACTAATTTGATCATAGTTGAGGTTTAACATGTTAGTTAAAAAACATTAACCAAATTATATTAAATATTAAAAATTAAAAAAAAAAACAAACGGAATCAATCCTAATTTCTGGACACTTAGTCAAATCAGTTTAACAAGCCTTAGCTGTCCAAATTTCTATGCATTTTTGTGTATTTTAAATAAGATATTTATCCCCTCAGTTTTTTCAAAGGCAAAATGACAGATGAAGTAAGAATAAAAATACTTTATCAGTCCAGTTTAATTTTTTTTTTTTTATTTGCAAGATATTCAACAAATTTGTACTTATAATTATTAGGTGACAGTTTAATCTTGTACTGAAAATGTTCTTAGATGTTTTCAATAAAAAGTAATTTTTGAAAGAGTAAAAAGATGAAATTGTTTTATAGTGTCTTTCCAAATTAAGAGTCAATGTCTTAAAAAAACACTTCAAGATCACCGAAAAACCCAACAAAAACCGAGTGATCTAATAAAAACCAAAAAAGGTTCAAAGGGACAAAAAAACAGGAAAAATAATAATTACAATTTCACATATATAGTTTTATTTTCATCATTTACATGTATTTTTAAAATGGTACATATTATTCTACAATTAGTGTAACATTCATGTACAAGTGAAACACACAAGACCATTTAACCACACATTCCAGTTTAACCAGCATTCATAACAGGAATTAACAAAAATAAATTCTTATCTTTTCATAATTGGAACTCAAACATTTATAACTAGCTGAAGTTCCACAAATGTTTGCTGTTTTGAAAATCAAATTATTAAAAAAATTATAATTTATGAGTCATTGTCTTCAAAGCAATCCAACCGTCTGCATATAGTTTGGACAATTGTTTCGCCCCTCTATCCCAGGGGCATCATCAGCACGTAAAAGTCTTGAGGTTGTATGCTTAACGACCTATGATTTAACCTCAAGACTTGTACGTGCTGATGATGCTGGGATAGAGGGGCGAAACAATTGTCCACCCTATATGCTGACGGTTGGATTGCTTTGAAGACGGTGAGTCATAAATTATAATTTGATAGCAATTCCTGGAAGCCAGTACCTGGTAAGAAATATTTTAAAAAGTTCCATTTTCAACTATTACAACCACAAAAATTATAACCATAAAACTACTTTTTCAACTTACTTCAATAAATCTGCCATAAATATTTAATCATTGTTGGGCTTTTAAAAAACCAGAGCTAATTCTAACCTTTTTGGATTTGGTTGCTTATTTATTGATTTACATGCAACGAAAAGAAATGACTAAACCAATTGGAAAAATTGAATTATTAAAGAGATAACATTACAGGAAGAGAGAATTACAAAACTAATCAGGAATTACCACAAAACGAATTCTTATATTTCTTTACAACCTTTGGCTAACTAAAAAAAAATACTTTTTTACACTCTGTTATATATTACTTTAAAACTACACCTACACACTCTGCAAACACGTTTCACGCTGCTATAATCTACAACAGCAAAGTATAAATATCATATAAACAGTCCGCCGCTCGCCTAGATTTGTGTGTACAGATTCCTATTTGTTGCAGGAGAGGTCTTTCACACGTTCAGGGTCGCCATTCGCTGCAGAGAGGAGAGGTCTTTCACGCATTCAGGGTCGCCATTCGCTGCAGAGAGAAGAGGTCTTTCACGTGTTCAGGGTCGTCACTTGCTGCAAAGAGGAGAGGTCTTTCACACGTTCAGGGTTGCAATTTGCTGCAGAGAGGAGAGGTCTTTCACACGTTCAGGGTCGCCACTTGCTGCAGAGTGGAGAGGTCTTTCATTAGCATCTGTATCGTCTGTTTGAGACGAGCGTCCGACACCTCGGTGGTCAGATCTGGGTCCTCTGCCTCTAGAGCTGTAAAAGACATGAGTACTTTTAAACTCCAGTATAATACACTTCAAATGTTAACATCCATTAAAAGAATTAGGTTTAAAAATGTAATTAAATGTCAATAACAATGATAAAAAATTAATTGAATTACCTCAACAAAAAATTCTGCACTTATCTTTAGAAGGCCACTGCAAAACATAATTAAACATGAATTAAACTTGATCCATTGATTCCATGGCCTACTCCACCGTCACAGCGGTGCTTAATGTAAATTATTTGAGATAATGAACAATGTATAAACAAATTCAAACAAAAACCAACTTTTTTTCGTATTTTTATTTTTGTTTACTAATGACATTAAATATATAAATTGCCAACTTTTAGGGAATGTTAGATAGGCAAACATCTAACTAGGGAATGTGTGACTTGACATCTGCTATTGTGTCCTGTCATGACTTTCACTCCACTCCAACTGATTCAGGTGAAATGATTCCCACAGCTGAAGGTTTAAAGCAGCAAGGTGGGCAACTCTGCATCCTGAATACAGACTCTATCGGCAAAAGCCCTGCTGCATCCCAAAAAATGGAGAAATGCACTCTCGCTTGCGAATACCGCAAACGAAGCGTATAGCGGTTCTGTAGCGTCAGGAATTTCTTCCCTGGTTATGCTGTTGCCATATGCAGGAAAACAGTTGCAGGGCACCAAAATTAAAGTCAATTATGTGTTGATGTCTGTTACGTGTCAATGTCGGTTACATGTTGTTGTCGGTCACGTGTCAATGTCGGTTACGTGTCGATGTCAGTTACATGTCGATGTCAATTATGTGTTGATGTCTGTTACGTGACAATGTAGGTTACATGTTGTTGTTGGTCATGTGTCAAGGTCGGTTACGTGTCGATGTCAGTTATGTGTCAAGGTCGGTTATGTTTCGATGCCGGTCACATGTAATTTTCGGTTACATGTCAATGTCAGTTACGTGTTGATGTCAGTTATGTGTCAATGTCGGTTACGTGTCGATGTCGGTTACGTGTTGATGTCGGTCACGTGTCGATGTCAGCCACGTGTCCATGTCGATGTCGGTTACGTGTCGATGTCAATGTCAGTTACCTGATATCTTGGCGTCGATGGAGGTGAGGCGGTCCTCCACGCGGGTCTGGTAGTCGTCGATGTGCTCCAGCAGCCGCAGCCGACACTCCTTCGTGTCTATCGCCTCCTCTGGCCGCGGGCCCCCTCCGTCTGCAACACAAGCCGGCCGAGCTTTGCTCAGTATTATTTCATGTTTACCCAATAAGCATGCTATAAAGCATTTTAGTGTCATATTAGTTATGCACTTTGTTATTACTCCATGCAGTCTTTGTCAGACAGCTGTACTTTTCCTAGATGGCTTTAGTGTGCACTATAATTACTTTTTTTGTTTACATTTTCGTTGTTTATTTCATTGCTAGCATTGCAACCCCTAGGCCTAATAATAAACTTTGAAAACTTTAAAATTCATTTTATCACCTTAATAAGATTTTTCTGGCCAAATAACCTGTATAGAAGACGTTTTGAGTCAGAAATTAGTTATTTTCAGACTTTAAAGGACATCCTCAAAGCGGATTTTGAGATAATTGTGAAATCACACAAACGACCAATCAAGCAAGCAATCAACCAACCAACCAATCAATCACTCAAACATTTTTCAAATTAAAGTATAGGATTGTTGCTATTCCAGCCAGAAAATAACTAGCCAATGTTTACAGATTGGAAAGATATAACCACGGCCAGATTACCAATCAGCTCCATGCTTCATGCTCTGAGGGAATTTTACTAAACCATCTACAATAGAGTGTACATACAATCAGTTTTTGGCCACTTTAAATGTTTATTTATTGTTCAATAGACAATTCCGACAAGAAAAATTTTGAGAAAATTTTACACTTATTCAAAATGATGATGAAAGTCTTAATTTATAATACTTTGCTGCAATATAATGAACTGGCCAAGAAAACACAAAAAATTGCTTCAGTTTGATTTGTTGTGATTTATGTTTTCTATTCCAATTTATTATGTTAAAGAAAAGTATAATTAAATTAAGACTTTAACTATCCTATTTGAAAAGTGAAAAATAGGCTCAAAATCTGTTTTGCCATGAGTATACATATGTGGCAAATTTTAGGTTTTAATGTCTAATAATTCTGAAGGTAAGACCTATTGATCGACTGACAGAGGGCTCCTTTTTAAGTAGTCGACCTGTACCATGTATAAAGTAATTCGTACCAATAATCTCAGAGTTGTGCATTCAATGATTCATATTTAGACTCTTTTTAAAAATCAGAGTATCTGTTTCGATCCAAACCATTGATATAACTAAATTTCAATAATAGTAAAAATGCATTTCTGATATTCTATAAGGGAAGGCGTTCAGCGACTTCCACAAAATCCTTTTCTAACAAGCAGTTGGACCTAAGAGAATGATAGTACATTTATAATGCATAGAAATCGGGTTAGTAATTTCTGAGACAAGATGTCAAACCGAGATATGAATCATTGTTTCAGTTTTCAGTTTTCAGATTATTCTGGTTCGAAAAAGGATCGTACTTTCTCGATCCTCTCTATGAAATCGTAACACATAAAATGTTTGTTAAAGTCATATAAAATTTTATATTTACTATGGTCTTTGTTTTACCTTTCTTATCTTCTTCACTTTCATTTTTTGCTTCAGCACTTCCATCTTTCCAGCTCTTGGCCCACAGGTACAATTTTGGATGGTCTTGCTGCATCCTGTGGAAAAAGTAAGTTACTTCAAAACTGCAAGTCAAAAACATTACAAATCAGATCACAAATTTTACATTACACAAATACAACTAAATAACCACTAGTATTGTCCCTGTTTGATGACAAAAATAAAAACTAACTAAGTACAGTGCACTTTGGATCAACCGGATTAATGTGACAGAACACTGATCCAGATAACAAAAAAACAGGATAATATGTGGTCAATGTATCACCTAAGTAGTGACTGCAAACCTACCCCTAGCTATATTGATGCTGCAAACAGAGTATAAAGGCTATACAACATGTTACAGTTGGCGCACGGTCATCCCGACCATTTCAAAGAACGTGTGCGAGAGAGATGGACAATGAATGTTTAGAGAGAGATAGACGATTCCTAAATAAGTGTGTGTAATTGGCTGCAGCAAAGTGATTTTTTTGTACCTATTTGGTTTCCTATTGGACGATCACTTTGTTTTTTTTTCTTGTTCTTGAAATGCTTTTATTATCTGTTAGATAGCAACAATATTCGTTTACCTTTGGGATAATTATTTTTAATTAAAACTTATGGAAACACAACTATTTTAAGTTTAAACGTTTATTTAAAAACAAGCACATACAAATTCAGAGAATACAATGCATATTTCCAATTTTACAGGTGAAATTACAAAGATAAAACTTACGTAAACAAAACCTAAAACCATAACCTTAAATATATTTTGACAACCAAGAATTTTACTTTTGTTTTAAATATTATTTCTCTTATTTACAGCTCGTAGCAGTAGTAAAGGGGCAAGGCTTGAGTAGGGGAGTGACTTCCCTTCCTCCCCCACACCCCGACGCGTCAAAATTCTCGCGCTGGTCGGGCTGACCGTGCGCCAACTGTAACTTAGTTTGGAACTTAAAATCAGTTCACACAAAGCTTTTGCAACAATATTAAATAAACACATCACATATTCACTGTTGGAATAGATGTAGATACTCGTGCTTACTTTACCTCAGTAACCATAATCATTGCTAAACAACAAAATTGACAAGCTAAACCTTGAAATTGCCGAAAATTATACATGTCAATGTGTTGATTAGAGACTGCCACTACTCATAGCAGCAAAGCAAAACACTCCGTCATACAAAAATGCTGTACCCTCAGAGAACTGTGGAGGTAACGGGGCGACCTTGATTTTTTATGCTAAATGTGTACAATGATGAACTGCAGTTGCATCATGTTTAGGAGAGACTTTTAACCAATAAAATTTTCTAAAATCACAATTTTACCGTGATTTAGAGATAGGCTGTTGGGATGATCCAGCATACCAGAAGTGATGTCCAGATAATCCCAGGTGTACTGTACACAGTGAAACCTTTGTATCTACAAAACACAAGATTTTGCAAACACAAGCTTAGATAGAATCATTAGCAGGGTTGCCACTTTTGGGGATTTTTCCCCAAATCGGGGATTTTTCTTGGCCTGAGGATTTTTTTGGCGGATTGAGTCCGATGGGACATTTTTAGCGGATTTTGGCGGAGGGTTGGTAATAAATTAGATGTGAAGCAAATGTACGGTTATAATATATTAAGAGTGAATTTTTTACCCACATACTTATGGTCATAGATATGAATTTTAGGATAACTGGCAGTTGAAAGGGATTTTTTTTAATTTGGCTATCAGATGGGGAAACTTGGGGATTTTCTTTCGTTTTCTACAGCTTGGCGGATTATTGGAAGATTTTTGCTTCGGCTGAGGATAAAATGGGGATTTTTCGCTAGACAGATGGGAAAATTTCCTGGGTCGGGGGTGGCGTGGACTCACGTGGCGATGCGGGTCTTGACGTTGAGGCTGTGAATGACGGTCTCCAGCTGCAGCACCGAGGCCGCCAGGTCATGGGACTGCTTCAGCATCCGCTCCCGCTGCTCCACCACTGCCGGGTCCTTCTGGCTGAACGAGAAACTGCGACACACCACAACACCGTCACACCACTGACTGAATAAGTATTGTTAATTTATTCGGATAACAGATGTAATTGAAGTGCATTATAATTAGTTGATGTATTATTAGATTTTTTTTGGGAGGAGGTGCAATGCATTTACACAAACTGAGAGGCCCCTTGATCTTTCAGTATAGCCGGACCCCCGTGGGTCCAATGTCCCTCGGGCTACCGACTAACCACCCCGACAACACCGAGGACACTAGCTTGGCACTGTTTTGCACATGACTTCAGGCTGGGCTTTGTGCTTTATGCCACTGGGGTTTTCCTCTGTCGGAATAGGTTGAGATTAAGGCTGGTCAAGATCGACCTTTTTCTCCCGGGGAACAGCATATAAACAAATTGCCTAACACAGTTCCAGCTGTCCTCTCCCTGAAGCATAGCTCCAATCGCGTTGTCTACGGAGCTGCGACAGCGCTGATCTCATCACACAGCAAAGCTTGACGAGTGTGCCATCGGTTGCAATCAAAGAAGTTATGTTCGGCCAAGCCTGCTATGCCAGGACAACGCGGACTGTCCAAGCTAGGGAATTTTCCCAACAAACATTATGTAATGTAAAGGATTGAATTGTTATCAATCTATGATGTGTTATGTGTATGAACTTCTATTACTGATTTTTTAAATATTAACTGATTGACTACTGGCCATCTCACTTCCTGTAAAACAGATGTTATTTTCTGTTGGGAGCAACTGTTTGAAAACTATTTTGACTTTGATACGGAGAGTGACTTAGGTCTGTAGTTAAAAAAAAATTGTTGAATTCACAATATGAAGAAAAAACAGTTAAATCTGTGATTATAAAGTTAAAAAACCCTGACAAAATATTTTACAGTAATAAAAAGAATTTAATTGTTGAGGAGTTGGGTCAAGCCCTAATCCACAGAGAAGTTATGTTCGTTTAGTGACCCCAGGCCCCAACATAAAGAAAATTCAGGCTAGATTTCCAGTCACTAGCTTATTCGGAAGCGGAAAATCTTGAAACTTGGAAAAAGGAGTAACTGTACTACGAATAACGCAAAAGGTCCATATTTACCAATTGCAGTTAAGCCTAGTTTACACTAGTATCTAAAGTGTCGACACTTGGGCAATCAAATTAAATTACGTTGTTGTTATACCAATACAGGTTTACCAACACCTCTGTTTTGTCAACACTTCAAGTGTTAACACTTCATTGATTACACTGGTTAGGTGCGATCTTGATTGGCGACACTAATATTCGTAAAAACAAATATTAGTGTCGTCACTCAAGACCGCATCCCTCCAATGATAAATTAAGTGTTGTAGCAATTGAAGTTAGGGATGGTCGGGTCCCGAAATTTCGGGAAATTTTCGGGAAAATAAAATTCCCGATTTTTGGGCAGGATATTATTTGCTTCGGGAAAACTTTTGGGACGGGATCGTTTTAGCGATCGCAAATAAACAGTGGGTGTAGCTTCGCAAAACTCGCGATCGGCCGCAGAAAACGATCTCACGTATTTTCCAATCACGAATAAACAGCAAATCCAGCTTTGCAAAACTCGCGATCGTCCGTTAAAAACTATCGTGCGTATTTGCCGATCGTAAATAAACGGCAAATGCGGCTTTGCAAATCTCTTGATTGGCCGTGAAAACCATTGCGCGTATTTGCCAGTTGCGGATGAATAGATAGCGCTGTTCGCGAACGACCGCGAAATACGCTAGCGCGTATCTGACGATCGCGGATTAATGGCCGATGTAGCTTTACGAAACTCGCGATCGGCCGTGAAAAACGATCGCGCATATTTGCCAATCTTTGATAAACAGCAAATGTAGGATTGCTAACTCGCAATTGGGTATGAAAAGCAATCTTAGTTATTCACTGATGGCGGTTGGAAACAACTTGCTACAAGGCTTGACAGTGATGATTGTTCAAATTGTCATGATTGTCTGCTACAAATTGTGGTTTAGCCCATTGATTCAATTTTCTAAACTAATTCAGATGTCCTTGAATCCCAGCCGAAAGTATGATTATTTTTCATAAATAAGTAAAAAAAATTGACAAAAGTAAAGACTTTGAGACTTTTAGGAAATTTTTAATATATAGGTAATTAATATTTATGTAACTCAAGAAATATTAAGTTTGGGAGATGTGAACTTCAAATTTATAATTTTAAGCTTGGAAAAACTAGTGTTATGGTTGTCATCTTGAAACTAAATTTATTTTTTATTTTTTCACCGTAGTTTAAAATGCTGGAAAAATTATGAGTCATAGAGTAATTTCCTGAAACAAGAACTCCAAAGCCCAAAGTTTATAAAAATACAATAACATGTTTACTGATTATACATGACAGTTTAATGTTAACATGCAATAACCACTCTAGTATTTTACTTTTGGCTTTTTGGAAACCAAACAATGAAAGAAAAAGCAGGAACTTAAAATCAATTTTGTATGTATTAGACGTTAAAAAAATGCATATTATATTTATTTTTCATTGCATTCAAATTAGAAAGAATAAAAATTCAAATTAAATGAAAAAAAATAATAAATGAACAATATATTTTATTTAATATTTTTGCATAAGTTTGTATTTTATTTATAATTAACAATTTCATTGTGTTACTATTTTTTTGTGTTTCTAATGTTTGCTATTTTGTCAATTGCATATAAGCTAGTATTTTTTCACTTAAATTTATTTCTTGAAATTTTTTGAGTTGGGACGGTACAAACATTTATATATATAACATTGTTATTAACATAATGCTATTATTGTGATAAAGAAAATAAATTCGTGAACGAGCATTTCCTTAAGATTTAGGGAAGTCAAAAATCCCGTCCCGTCCCGTCCCGAATTTAAGAGGGAAGAAAAAAAATCCCGTCCCGTCCCGTCCCAAACTGAAAATCCAATCCCGTCCATCCCTAATTGAAGTGTTAACACAACGGTCTTTGGTAAACCTGTATCGGTTTACAAACAATGTAATTAGTGACGACACTACTACAAGCTAGTGTAAACTTAGCTTTAAACTGTGAGAGTAACTATGTAAGACATGAAAGGTCATTTATCCAGGCCGTTGAATGTAACGTTATCAACATATTATTGCCTACATATCACCATACTTTTACCCTTGATGGAGCAAGAATGAGTATTACAAATACTCAACTTCTTTATAACTGTTAGCTGGATTAAGTCAACTGCAAAAATCTTAACAGCCCAAACACCCTCCCGACACCTCCACCTCCAATGTACTCTTGAAAGGGGGCTCCCATCATGAAGCATATCACGTTTCTACCTGCTTGTCCCATAAAGCCAATGTTCACTTTCAAATTCAGTACAGCCTTGACCGCTCGACCAGAATTGTTGATTCACAGCACATTTTTTCAGTTCCTTTTTTTTGGCTCAAAAGTTACCCATTGCCGGCCTAGGCCGGATAAACTCTTATCCAACCTAGGCTAGAAGGAACAGAAGTAAACAATCAGCTGATTTTCAGTAAACCGATGTTTAATGCTTGTTTTTTGGTGGTTTATTGGTTTCTTTTTAGCAGAATGTAGTGGCAGCACTGGCAGCAGTAGCAAATCTCTTTTCTGTTTGTAGTAGGTTAGGTTTGAAGGTTTGAGAAAAGTATGTTTATGCAAGGACTATGTTATGATTGAAAGTATGTTTTTGTTCTGAGTAGTATGATGAAAAGAATGAAAAGTATCGTACGTACACGGCTGGTAATTTTTACCGTATTCGCATGAAATTCCTATGCTTGTCCGGCAAAACTGTACTTTCTGTCCTAGTAGTAATGTAATATCTATTTCTCAACATAGTTGATAACACACTAAGTTTACGCTTATCTACAAGGTGTTTGTTTACCAACCTGGCCAGCTTGCCCTCCTTGAGCCAGTCCTGGTTGTGGCGGTGGCGGGTGGACTCGCGCTGGCGGGCCGGGTGTCGACAGATGTAACACACGTACTTCTCCGGGACCTCCGCCTCTGCGTTGATGTTGTTGCAGTAACCGTGTTGCCAGCACAGGCACAGGTCGCACTGCCAACCGACATGCGGGATTTTGCGTTAAAAGAAAATATTTCATTCTACTGCAATTTTTTTAAGTTTTTAAACGTTTACAGAACAGTTTAATTTGTGTTCCTACGGCCAGGGGATGGTTCTTCTTAATTTTTTACATATACTGTCAAAATGTCTCATTTATTTATTTATAATCAAAAACACTACAAAACAGGTATACAACCCAATCACAATGTAGCGTTAAAAAAATAAAGTTCATGCTGGGAAAAATTGTATGTCCATCTTCAATAAACAACAATTTAAATAACAAATATGTAAGTATGCTATATCTGATTAGTAATTTGATTGCGAAATATGTTAGTGTCAGAAAACAAAAACTTAACAAAATGTCTTACGACATAAAAATTAAAATTATATATATTTTAAATCTCTAACTCCGAAATTGAAACCTTTGCCTTTAACTTTCTTCTCAAACATAAGTTTAACATACACCGGTTCAAGAGATAACCCAGTTTGCATTTTTTTTCAACAAATGAACATAAATTGAAGGTGTCAAAGAGTTTTGAAAAGACCAATTGGGTCATAAAATGAGCAGAGCGTAATTTTCCAAAAGTAATTTTAGAAAAATAACATTTCTTTGATGTGATGAACTCTTATGTTTTCTGTAACCTTATGATATGTAGATTGAAATACAGATGATGGCCACACAAGATACCTAAGGGTATTAATTTTCAAGTTGTTTTATAAAGAAAAAACACAAATTTGAGTGAAGGAGGGAGGTAACACATCTATTCTACACTAAATTAGTTCAAAAAAATGCTTTAAAATAGTTGGTAGACCTAAAAATTATTTGTACAGAATGTAATTTTATGAGCAATAAATTTTAAGATACATATGATGTAAGAATATAAGAAAAAACAGGTATTATGTGTTGAAAATCTAAAGTAGGATTTTTTACATGGGTTTTCTCTTGTAATTTACATGAAAAATTAGTTTGGCTAATACAATCATATCACTGCAAAAAAAACTAGATTGCACTTACTTTATTGATTGGGTGATGTTAATGTACATTGTCCATAAATCCTTCAGCGAGTGTAGCAGCAGTATTTTTTTGTTTTTGAATTTTTTTCTAGTAATATAATCCCTTTTCCCTGGAAGTTGTTTATAATTAATGTCTAGACAATAAAATTGTTTTACTAACCCTACCGTTTTTTTTCTTTTTTTTAGTTTCCTTACATTTTTTGACTTTCTTTGTATGATACAGCTACCCTTTTTATATGTCCTGTTTGTTTTATCTAACCCTTTTGCTGCACGTATAAATCTCTTTTCCTTAATCAAAGGACTGCATACTATTTTGTTAAATGCTATTAAATCCTTTTCATTTCCTTTTAACAATTCTTTCTTTTTTCTCTAACTCAGTATTAATACATTCCAAATAAGTTATCTCCTCTTAACAGGAGTAGGGACTTTCCAACCTCCAGCCAATACTCAAATTTTCTATCCAGGAGATGGTGATCCTTAATTTTCTCTCAGGCGCTGTAGTCTTTTTTTATATCATTTTGCTCTTCTGTCAGATTGGTTCAATATTTTTAGAGTTGTTTACCTTCTATTCACTTTGGCCCTGTGTTAAGTCTTTTGGCCCGATAAAACATTGTTTGACTTTTCTTTAATCGGAGTTTCTAAAACTTGTTCAGAATTTCCTTCAGAAGTTTTTGTTTTTGTCTGTACCTTCTAGTACTTTCTCGCGACAATTTTCTTTCCCTACTTTTTTCCCTCTCGCTCATGTTTTCTCTCAATTTCCACGTACCTTCTGCCTTTCTTTTCAATTTATAAGTCCTGTCATAATCTCGCTTCTTTTCAAGTTGTTCTTCTGTTAGTTTTGATCTAAACTTCTGTACCCTTTCCCTCACTTTTTTTCGTCTTTCTTCAATAACTTTGTCAGAAACCTTAGGTGACTTTTTATTTGAAGAACTTTTCTTACTGGAACACATAGAAGTAGACCTTCGTTGCATTGGGGTTGAAATTTCTTTTGAAATATCTTTTGAGTTAGCTATAAAACTAGTGGTAGGCCAAGGAACATCATTTTCGATCTTGATATTTTTTATGTTCCAATACCTATTCCTTTGGTACTCACCCATTTTTCGTCGTTTTTCTTCTTTCTTTTCTAATTCTTTTATAGCTTTTCTCATTAATGTTCTCTCTCTCTCAAGTTTTTGTTTTACTTCCAATTTTTTAAGCTCAACTTCATTTCCTTCAAACGTTTTTTCCACATTCTCTTTCTCCTTTTTCTTTCCTTCATTTTCTTCCCCCTCTTCTTTTACAACGAATATTTCATTTTGCTCTCCAGGTTGCATACTCATGGTCAAAGGCTGGAAAACAAAAACATCAAAATTCACAAAACAAATTTTTCAAACATTATCATAAATTTTAACAATAGAAATTGAATGACCAGGTGTAAGGGACAATTAATTTTAGCAAATTTCCCCTATAGGGAAGAAGCTATTACCGTAGGTCTCATGTTAAGTCTCAGTGGTAGGCTTATTTGAATTGTTTTGCCTATGATTTAGAGACAATAGTTATTTTTATTTTTTACAAATTAAAATATATTAATAAACTTAACGTTACTTTGTTTTAAAAAACAGAAAATGTATTAAAAAATATAAAAAAATTAAATAAAATTTACAAGTTTTTGAAGGTTTTGTAAATATGATTAATTTTATTTTTTTAAACGTTAACTTCTTCGTTACAATATTCTTGTTTTAATTTTACTGCGCTTATTTTTTATCTTTATGAGTTTTTGTAAAGGTCTTAAAAGTAAATGTTTATGAACTTTTACGATACATTTTTAAATGACTAAATAGATGATAATAATTGATAACACAAATTTTTTGCAATGTTCAGTGAACAGTAATTTAACCAACAGCCTAAATTAATAAGAAAGACTAATGAAATATAAATGAAAAATTGTCCTTTGTACCTGGTCATTCAAATTCTATTGTTAAAATTGCTAACATTTTTTAAAATTTGTTTTGTGAATTTTGGTTTTAGGCCCGCATCACACCATCAAATATTTTATAAAAGATCTGGTTTGACCAATCAAAGATTAGGTTTTTGTTTTGAAAATCAGTTGGTTTGGATTTGGATTGTTCAAATTAAATCTTTAATGAACGATCTTTCAAAAATATTTGACAGTGTAAAGGCCTTGATGTTTCCTTCAACTTACTGATTTCTCCAAATTGATGTTAATTTTTAAAAATATGACACTTATAAACAATCAGCTGACGTAACAATTTTTCTAACAGCTCTTGCTTAGTGCATTTAATAGAGGCCTTTAATATTGATGTAATTAAAAAAATACTTACAACTGTCTAGTATTACTTTTTTAATTTGACCTTAACCCACATATAGATTATTTTTATGGTATGCTGTGATGGAAGTAACAATTGTGTGATGGGAGGCAATGTCTATGTATTGGGATGTGACAGAGGTAACTCTTGTGATGGAAGGTAACATATTCTTTTTTATTCATACTAATGAACTAAATAGATTTTAAGTGCTGAATTCACATAAAAATGTAAAGTGAAATCTGTACTTTTTTGCAGTGATATCATTGCATTAGCTGTAATAATTTCTCATATAAATTAGAAAAGAAAGACCATATGAAAAATCCTAATTTTGATCTTCAACACTTTTAATACTTGTTTGTTCTTATATCCTTACATCATGCATATCTGAAAATTTACAAGGTGCAGTCAAAAAGTTCCCGGAATGAATTTTTGAAGACATATAGCGTGATCGCCAGCGGTAAATTTGTCTAGCAGTAGTTGGTACGACTCCTTGGGAGGGCATATCGGTAGTGGTGGCATAGCTGACTTGCCGTAGTGCAGCATTGGAAAGCGCTTTTCGGGTACCTGCAAGTCTACGTTGTTGGATTTTTGGAAAATGGCATTTCATGAACAGCACACGAACATTGTTCTTGTTTTACTTTAAAAATCACCCAGTGAGACTCTTAAGTTGTTAATTCAAGCTTAATTCAAGCTTATGGACAAGAGGCGATGAAGAAATCCCCCAATATTTTCTTCATCAGCATCACCCAGTGTGCTGTTCATGAAATGTCATTATTAAAAAATCCGACGACGATGACTTGCAGGTACACGAAAAGCGCTTTCTAATGCTGCACTATGGAAAGTCAGCAATGCTACCACTACCGATATTCCCTCCCCGGAGTCGTACCAACTACTGCAAGACAAATTTCCCGCTGGCGATCGCGCTATATGTCTACAAATATTAATTTCGGGAACTTTTTGACTGTACCTGTATTACTCATAAAATAACACCCTGTACTACTAAGTTTTATGTCTACCCACTATTTTTATTTATTTATTTATTTATTTTAAATTTACATGCATACTTTACAGGTAAATCACCCAATTACAAAGATGCAGTTCACATAAGTGTCCATTATTTCTCTTGGAGATGATGTGCTATTAATTTTATGCTAGTCACTACATTGAAAAGTATCACAAGAACAAACGACAAATCTTAAAATCTATATATATATAATATAATATATTAGGCAAGTATAAAAATCTAATATTCAATTTATCTCAAACAACAACGAGTAAATTAAACAATATTACAATAGCTTGATACCGATAACATAAAAAAGAGACAAAAATTAAGTAAAATTAAAAAAATAAATAAAAAAACTGCCAGGGAGAAACAATTAGACAATGAGACAATAACATCTACAACCCGCTGATGCAATTTTTTTTAAATAATCTCGGTGAATCCGAGAAAATGTCAATATCTACAACTGATAGTAGGCAATTATACGACCTCATCATCCGGAAAAGGGGAGAGGAACCATGTGCCAGCGTCCTAGCCTGAGGTAAGCAGAAGAGAAACTGACATCTTGAATTAAAATTGGGAACCCGGATAGGTAAAGCTGCCAAGAGGGCAGGATCGTCGACCCGTCCCCGGACCAACTTGTACAGAAACATCAACTCCAGGACCTTTCTCCTCAGGCCTAGACTCTCCAACTCAAACATTTCTAATAAATCATCATAAGGTATCTGAGTTGTGTAGAAATTATAGGATTTAAAAAACAAGTGCCTTAAAAATCTTTTTTGAACTTTTTCAAGCGCTTCATAATGAGTTATTTGAACTGGGCTCCATATAATAGCTGCACTCTCTAGTCTTGACCTGACCAATGACATGTACAAATTCAACAATGTTTTTACACCTTTAAAAATTGATCCGCTTCTTATAATAAATCCCATCATTTTATTTGCGCTCGCAATACATTTATCAATGTGATAGGTAAATGATAAATTTGAGTTGATGTAAACACCTAAATCTTTTACCATTTCTACTCTGGATAATTTGACACCATCAAGTAAATAGTCCTGATTTACAAAAAATATAGATCTTGTAAACGTCATTACACTGCATTTAGAAATGTTAAAATTCATTTTGTTTTTCTTACTCCACAAATTTACTCTGTCAAGATCTGCCTGTAATAAATTAGCGTCCTCTTTGCTCGAAATGTGCATAAAAAGTTTTAGATCATCAGCAAATAACAGGCCTGGGATGATAACAGACATTCAGATAAATCATTAATTAAAACTGTAAACAGACATGGCCCAAGATTTGACCCTTGAGGAACACCCAACTGAACCGTAAAAGAAGGAGAGCAAGAATTGTCATAGTAAACAAATTGTTTCCTATTACAAATATATGATTTAAAAAAGGCTAATAAACTATTTGGAATCCCATAGAAATTCAATTTTCCCAATAAAATTTGATGGTCAACCCTATCAAACGCCTTGGCCAGGTCAAGAAATAAGGCATCAGTCTGAGTCTGAGAGTCCAGGCCCGAGGAAACATAAGAAATAAAATTTAACAGATTGGTGTTAATAGAACGTTGAGGTACAAAGCCATGTTGAATAGGTGAAATGTACTTTTTTAAATGACTGAGTAACGGTTTGTGAATTATTATCTCGAAAATTTTGGCTGGTATTGATAAAATAGCAACTGGTCTGTAGTTTTTAATTTCCGATTCCTTACCACTTTTAAATATTGGAGTAATTTTAGTTATTTTCCATTTCTCAGGAAATATATTATTTCTTAAACTTAAATTAAAAAGAAAAGCCAGGGGTTTAACTAAAAATTCTGAGCATCTCTTAAAGAGATACTGAGGCAAAAGATCGGGTCCTGTTGTTGCTTTTGACTTCAATTGTTTGATGGCATCCAGAACCTGATGCTCCGCTATCCGGTCCAGGGACAGGCACGACACACCCGGCATGACAGGCCCGCCCCTCGCCGCTTCCGCCGACGGCTCCACTTGATACTTGCTGTATACTGAGCAAAAGAAATCTCCGAAAGCCCCGGCGATGGCAGATCCATTTATGTCTAAGTACCAACAATTATGTCTATGTATGGCTATTTTTTGTACTGATTGAGATTAGAGTAGATGTGTTATATCCTTTACTCAAATTTGTGTTTCTAAAACAACTAGAAAATCAATACCCTTATCTTGTGTGGTCATTATCTGTATTTCAATCTACTTATCATAAGGTTCCAGAAAACATAAGCGTTTGTCACATCAAGACTTTCTTTTCTAAAATTGCCAAATTATACTCTGTTCATATTTTGACCCATATGACCATTGTCCATGCTACAGTGTAACCAATGACATAAATAATCAATTCTTAATTCTTTCTATATCATGGTTTTTTAACCATCACAAAACCATTCAAATCATGTCCTGAGCCCCTCTCCCGCGGATCAATTTTGCTCCCTCATCTATATGGACTAGGGGTGGGCGAGTAGTGGATTTTGAAGTCGAGTCGAGTAGAGTCGAGTCGAGTATTAACAGGGTGTCTACCAAAGTTCATATATGAAATTCCCGACTTTTTCCCGACTTTTCCCGACAATTAAAAAAAAATTCCCGATAGGAAACATGACCATTGCCTCCTATAACGAATATTGAGAACGATATTTGTAAATAAATACATTTAGACAGCTACAATGCAAGGGAAAGATCGCCAAAAGATGAGCAAGATGACCGCGATATGTCCAATAGATTTTCTGCCGTAATGCGACCGAAATTTCCGGCTGCGGAAAGAATGACCGATTTTCCGGCCGCATTGTGACCAAGAGATTCTCCGGCCGTGGTGTAAACGACCGAGATTTGACAGCCACGATGCGACAGAGAGATTTGCCGGCTGCAATACGACCGAATCATGTAACGGCTATGAAAAGAGTAAGCGACATAATACGATCAAGAAACAATCGGACACCCGACAACCGAAAAACAAAGATTCCCGGCCGCAATAAGTCCAAAAGATTTGCCAGCCATGTTGTAAATTAAAATATCTCTGGCTTTGAAAAAATAGCGAATGTCTTGTCGCAATACAACCGAGAGATGTAACGGCCACAAAAAAAAAAAACAAGGAACTCGTCTGCTGCGAATCGACCGAAAAATGTTTCATTCCTAAAACGAGTGAGCGACTTTCCGGCCGCAATATGACCGAGGTCTAATGGCCGCGAAATGAGTAAGGTTCTCATTGGCTGCGATGCGACCAAGCGATTTGCCGGCCGTAAAACAAGCGAAAGATTTCCGATCGCAACGAGACCGAAAATCTTGCCGGCCACGGTATAAATGATCGATATTCCATCCGTGAAAAGATCGAGCGATTTTCTTATCGCAATACGACCGAGAGATGTGACGGCCACGAAAAGAGCAAAAAATTTGTCTACCATGAGACGACCGAAAAATGTTTTGGTCCCAAAATGAGTGAGCGATTTTCTGGCCGCAATACGACCGAGAGGTCTAACGCTCGCGAAAAGAGGGATGAAGTCATCGGCCGAGGTGCGACCAAGAGATTTGCCGGCCCCAAAACAAGCGAAAGATTTCCGGCTGCAATAAAAGCGAAAGATGTGATGGCCGTGAAAAGAGCAACAGATTTGCGGCCGCAAAGAGAGCGAGATATCTGACGGCCCCAATGTGACCGAGACGTTTGCTGACCCCGAAACGACCGAAGAATTTGCCGGCCGGGTTATGGATATTCTGGCCTTCATGTGGCAAACAGATGTGATGTGATAGCCACGAAAAGAGCACACGATTTTAAGGTAGCAATATTAGCGAGAGACTTGACGGCCGCGTAAAGAGCGAGAGACTTGTCGGCCGCGTGAAGAGCGAGATACTCTTCGGCCGCGTAAAGAGCGAGACTTGTCGGCCGCGTAAAGAGCGAAACTTGTCGGCCGCGTAAAGAGCGAGACTTGTCAGCCGCGTAAAGAGCGAGACTTGTCGGCCGCGTAAAGAGCAAAACTTGTCGGCCGCGTAAAGAGCGAGACTTGTCAGCCGCGTAAAGAGCGAGAGTCTCCGAGTACAGACCGTAGAGACTCGTCGGCCATGTAAAGAGCGAGAGACTTGACGGCCGCGTAAAGAGCGAGTCTTGTCGGCCACGTAAAGAGCGAGACTTGTCGGCCGTGTAAAGAGCGAGAGACTTGTCGGCCGCGTAAAGAGCTAGAGACATGTCGGCCGCGTAAAGAGCGAGACTTGTCGGCCGCGTAAAGAGCGAAACTTGTCGGCCGCGTAAAGAGCGAGAGACTCCGAGTACAGACCGTAGAGTCTCGTCGGCCACGTAAAGAGCGAGAGACTTGACGGCCGCGTAAAGAGCGTGTCTTGTCGGCCGCGTAAAGAGCGAGACTTGTCAGCCACGTAAAGAGCGAGAGACTTGTCGGCCGCGTAAAGAGCGAGAGACTTGTCGGCCGCGAAACGAGCGAGCGTTTCTACAGCTGTGTTAGGACTGAGAAACTTGCGGCAGCGGAATAAGCGACAGATTTTCTGGTCGTGATATAGCTAAAAATTTTTGTCTGCCGCAATTCGTTCGAGATTTGCCGGCCGAGACGATGACAATAACGAAGAAAACCGCTATTTCGTTTTGTTTTATAGCCAAATTCGAATTTCCCGACCAAATGTTGAAATTCATTACTTTTTCCCGACTATTCCCGACCTTACAAAATCCCCGACATTTTCCCGAATTTTCCCGAATTCCCGACTGGTAGACACCCTGATTAAGCCAAATACAAGAGAATCGAGTCAAGTCGAGTCGAGTAGTTGTTTGTGAAAAGTAATGAAATCTTCATTTTTTAAAGTATTTAGGTCTTTGAATTACAGTTAATCAAAATCTCTCTTCAATTTTACTTATAAAATTGGTCTACTTTATTTAAGCTAATCTTTTCAAATTTTTCTTGGAAAAATAAAACTCTGATATTCTTATACCCCTACACTGCATAAGCCCTACTTTTAAATGAATAAGTTGACTATGCTAAATCACTCAAAATAACACATCAGTTAATGTAACTAGATCAAGAAATAAATTTATCTAGAATATGCATAGTTGTAAAATTTAAGCAGTAATATGATTTAATTATTAGCCTATTATTTTAAAAACCAAAAACAGGTTTATATTTTCGCTAAAAATAATTGTTGGCTCTAATTAAAACCTTAGCCAAGAAATTGTGGAAGAAAAAATTGAAAACATCAGGGAGGAGAGCTATGCTCAGTTATTTGTTTACTTCTCTACACCCAACCCCACCCCCTTGCCTGACTGCTGATCTATTGTTTTTTGACATCCAATCACTCTGAAGAAGTCCTCCAGAAGGACGAAATATTAGTGATAAATGCTTTTATAAAGGAGACATCCTTTAGTGTTTCTATGTGCTGCTACCATGAACACTATTTCTCAGGTAAGCTAGCTGAAAGTCTATCCCTTTCCTCACTTAAAACCTACCAAGCCCTTGGCTCTTCCTAAGAAAAAAACCTTAACTAACTGTTTTATGAAGTCCACTTTACCAATGAAGTCCACAATTTTCTTCTCATTTTTACAAATCAAATGAGATATAGAAATGAAGGCTGTGTATCATTCAAAAGATAAAATATGATTACAAATTTGAAGTTGTTAAGTGTAAGGTCAGAGCTAAATATAGCTGTAGGTTTTCAATTTCTGAATTCTGAAACATCTCTCAGAAACTGGTATTTAAAGATAACTGTCAAAATCCATTCTCCTATGAGTTAATGAAATATTTTCGAGGTTACTGTTATGAAAAACTCGTGGACCGCTGTGAAAAACGATAGCGCATATCTGTCGGTCGAGGATAAACAGCAGATGTAGCTTTTCAAAACTCGCGATCTGCTGCGAAATACGATCGCCCGTACGTATTTGCCAATCGCCGAAAATCGGCAAATGTAGCGTTGCCAAAGTCACGGTCGGCCGGAAATACAAGCACGCATATTTGCCGATTGCCGAAAATCGGCAAATGTAGCCTTGCAAAAGTCGCGGTCAGCCGCGAAAAACGATCGTGTGTATTTGCCGATCGTAAATAAACGAAATGCAACTTTGTGAAACCAGCGATCGGTCGTAAAAACAGTCGCGCGTATTTGCTGGCCACAAATGAACAGAAAATGCTGCTTATTGTAAAACTAGCGAGCGGCCGCGATAAACAATCTGCCGATTACGGATACACAGCAGATGTAGCTTAGTGTAACTCACGAACGGTTGTAAAATATGATCGCACAAACGTAAATCGCACGTAAATTCAACCGCCGCATAAACGGCGGGAGTAACTAACTACTCAAGTAATTACTCGACTGTCGAGTAACAGCAGAGTGACTGCCAAAACTTAATTTGTTTCATAATTATTCAACTAGAAAGGGCAACCAGCTGGCATATAATAAACATAATTTATCAATTTCCAAATATTACCTTCATATAACGGCATACAATTTTACAACGATTTACCAGAAAATTTTCAAAGTATAACTGACTTTAATTTATTTAAGAAACACTTAAAAATATTTCTTATCAACAGACCATTATATAGACTGGAGGATTTTTTCTCATTTCTTTGATAATTATAAGAAGAGGCTAAAAATAGTTCTGATGAATTTTGTAAAATAGTCTTAAGAAAGGACTTTTTATTGTTGATTACACCATTCTGTTCTTCTGTACTTATGTATAAATAAAGAAATTTTGATTTGATTTGATCTGAGTACTCGCCCACCCCCAATATGGACCGAATCGAATCACATGGCCCAGTCCATCCATAAGACTAATGTTTATTTATTTATTTATTTATTTATTTGTACACGGAAAACATCCTTTTATAAAAAAAATTAAAAAATATAGGCTGAGATGGCTAAATTAAGAACATGGTACAAGGTTGTTGGGCTCACGGACGTCCCGGGCCGTACCTGGATCATGAGTCCGTCCTCCTCAGTAAAGCCGCAAGTGCAGTTGATGATCTCCTCCTTGCGCAGGTTCTCGTACACTTCGCTCTCGTCCACGGTTGCAGCTGCGGCTGTGGCTGTGGTCGTGTCCGCGGTCGTCGCTGCTGCGGATTCCTCCACCGCTTCTGTCTTGAGTGCCGACTCTTCTCCGGTCTTGGTGCCTGTCAAAAAACTCATGTAAGAGTTTTTGGTCAAATATTTTCTCTTTTTTCCTTCTTATTTGTTATTTACGTTGGGACAATGCCAGTGAATTTTTATCACTTCAGGGTAATTGGTCTTATTTTTCCAAATTTTTTGCTACTTATTTATTATTTACATTGGGACAATGCCAGCGAATTTTTATAACTTGAGGGTGTTTAGCCATGAATTTTCTTTCTAATTGTGTCTACTTATTTATTATTTATGTTTAGATAATGCTAGGAAATCTTTAAACATTTTTATTTAAACTGTGAGAGCTGCAGACTTCCTAAGTGCCAAAAAACCTAAAATTGGTACAACTATACAAGTAAAACCATTAGCTTTACAGGGCCAATATTTTTGGGAATTTTATTGTTCATTACTCTCTGGAATTTAATATAACTTCTTTATATTTTTTTTGTTGTTATTGTTGAAAAATTGGGTTTGAAATTGTGTTAATTAATTACAAGGGCTGTCAATATCACACAATGTCCCTAAAAAAAATTACAAGTTCTTTGTTGATATTAATGATATTACTTCATGACTTTGGGAGTGGTGTTCATCCCTTAGCCTCGGGGGGCTATCTAAGCGATGATTCAGAACCCAGCCCACTAAAGCCATGACGTTGCCAATCATACAAAAAAAAACATATGAAGTACAGTTAATAAAGACTACTGCCTCTTAAAGGTAAAAAATATTTTAAAAGCTTTTACGTACAATTCAGTACACATTACAAATACAATACTCTACAATACAAGACTTTGTTTAGAATAGGTTCCAATCATCAGGTTTAACTGAAGAAATTCATTCAAATCAGAGAACATCTCGGACATTAATGGCTATTATCAAACATCAAAGTGATAATTAATTTGGTTCAAGTCAAATCTAGTATCGTATTGAATCAACCTAATCTCCTTTTTATATTACAACATTTTTTATAACTGATGCTTTTGAAAAAAATTAAAAAATTTTTCTCCCAGTGCATTGATAATATTTCCCATTTTTCATATCTAATAATGTCATACAAAATTGTTTTAGCACATCTAAAGTTAAACCCATTTTCCAGGAAATGTTTTGCACAATTGGTGCGTACATAAAGTATCCATTCGAACTGACAATCATTTATATTGTTTATTTGAACACCAGCTAACTTAACTGGCCCTAAAACCCAATGGATTTAAAAAAAAACCCAAAACAGACTTTTTCATAAGGAAGTTTTTAGGCAAACTACAGATGTATGCAAATGTACTTCACCATGAGTTTAACAAATTTGTTAGTACTTTGTTTTGGGTTCTTTGTTGAAGTTAAAGCCCTTGTGTGTAGTTTGTCACATTGTAGTTTGTTAAGAAATTTTATTTTTATCTATTTAAAAAATCAAAAATGTAAGGGAATTCAACTTAAACTCAAATATAACCCCTAAATTATAATTTATCTATTATTTCAGTCTCAAATAACACTTTAGAAATAAACTTAAAAATAACAAAATAAAAATAAAACAAGGAGATTTTTGTGTGCTTAACACTATGATACTACCTTTGGGTTTCCTACTAATGTTATTTGCTGCCTTAAATTTCTTAAACTGCCTTCTACCACCTTCAGTATTAGGAGTTTTATCATTTTCCTCGACAGGCGCAACAACAACACGTCCTGGAGAAAAAAAATAAAACAAAATTTAAACAAAAAATTTTAAAAAATCAGAATAAATAATAAAGTTGATTTAAACATGTAGACAACTTGAGATTAATAAATAGTTTTAGTTTGAAAAGTATGAATCTCAAAGTAATGCTTACACCGGTGACAGTTTAAGGTTTTTATTCACCAATACAAAAGAAATAATAAATATTTAAATTCAAATTCTTTTTTTAAAGTAAAATATTTGAAAAAGTAAATATAGGAAAGTTTTTAGGTTCTGTGCCAATAAAGGAAATTAAGCAATTAAATACTAATATTTACAAAAACTGAAAATTCGGCTGACATTGACATGCAAAGCCAGTATGTAATGTTGGCAAACCACAATTTCTATGAGTGTCAAATGCTCAAAGAGATTCTTAATTAATTTTAAAAATTACTTTATACTTCTAGTAAATCTATTTGATTTATTTTAATTAACATTTCAAAAGGTTCTACATAATATGTAATGCGGAAAGTGAAAAGAGACCTCTTGCCGCCAAATTATTTTTTCCCACATCAGGCATGAATTTTGTAGTTATTGTTATCAATTCTTTAGCCTCCTTTTGATAGCTAAATTCATTTCTTAAATTGTAAGAAAAATTCTTTAAAAACATTTGATGTTTTCGCCCTTGGTTTATTGAAATTCCTGTTTTTATTTTTGATCAAATTAAAATGCCAGTAATGATTAAAAAAACAAGGGAAGTTAAATTTAAGAAAGCTGAAATCTCCGAACCAGAAAATTCTGAAAAGAGGTCCCTTTTCACTTCCCGCATTAAAACAGGCAATAGGTCTTCCATTTCTCTTGAGGTGCGGTACATCAAAGTGCGACCGGGACACTCACCGCTGCTGTCTTGGGTCACGTTGAGTTTCTCCAAGGCGACTCGCGGGACTTGGGTCCGGTTGCGAGAGAACCGGTAGCCCGAACCGGCAGCTGAGCCGGAGCTGGTGGAGGGGACCGGCTCCGGGGCCGCAGCCGCCTCCTCCTCCAGAGACCCTGGGCAGCGGGCGGAGTGGATCACACAAGGAAAACATGTAACCAACTTAGCCTGCTGTAGTGAGTCGGTGGCCCAACAGGTGGCGCACTGAGCCTCGGAACTATAAGTCATGTGGTAGGTTCGAGTCTCCACATTCTCACATACTTTTAGCGGTACTGTTCACCCTTGTACTGTACCGGCTCATACCTTGCTGTGCTTGATAACTTCTACGCACAGGCCTGAGGCCCATGTGGGTTGGGGGGACAAATGCAAAGTAAAAAAAGGCCACCGTTAAAAAAAATAAACAAAAATTCGTTAAAAAATATAAACAAAAATTAAATAAATACTTGGGACCATCCAGTTATTGATTCATTTGAAAAGAGAAGTACCATACGACATGCAGAGGTCACCAAATAATCGCTCAAAATCACTGTTGGTTGTTTGGGAGCAATGAAAACTACAATAAACTGTACAATAATAGACAGAAGAGGAATTCTATTTACAAATCCCCTGAGAATTGTAACAGCGTCAGAAAAAAATGTGATTTAAATTGTGTTATTCTAGTCCACAATTTATTTTTCAATTGCCGATCTTGTTATCTAAATGTAAGAATGATTCTTGATGATTTTTACCATACAAGAAAATTAACAGCTATTCGGGCACCTGACATTGCATGCACGGCAGGAAATGTGTTAGAATGACAGAAACACTCACAGTTCAGTTAAAATTCCAGAAACAATCACAGCTCAATCCCAGCTGTGATTCAGGAATACAGTACTTCGAAAAGGTATTGCCACAAACCTGTCGTGCCTTTCGAGATTTTAGGTTTTTTCAGCAGAGGCTCAGATACTGTTCGTTTCCGAGGCCGTGACTTTGGGGTTTGAGCGCTGGAGGCTTCGTCTTCTGAATCTTCTTTTATTCTGAAAATAATACAAAATTATTTCTGAAAAAGTTACAGATAACCAACAACAAAATATCAACCACTGTGAAAAAAATCTTTTATTGCCTAGCTAACAATTATAGTAATTTTACCCCATCATGAAGTAAGATAAGGCTGGTAAATAAATTGAGGGTATTGTTCGAGTCAAATAAAATTTCAAAATATAGAATTCCAAACTATCCACATTTTACTGTATTTCACAAAGTTATTTAAATAATTGGATGCTGATACCATTATTTTCAGTAGCAACACAAATTAAGAGTGTTTTAAGTTGGCAATAAAAAGTCTGCTTGAACTTTAACTTTTTCATAAAGTCTTGAGGCAAGCCTACTAAAAAGCTTGACTAAAAAATTGATGGTTCCAATACTCTTGACAATACCACATTCCTAAAACCTTTAACAGTGATCTAGATTGTTTATGTCAAAACATCAACACTTGTGACATTTTAGTCAACATTCACATTGAATATTGAAATAGCTATTTGTGAATTAAGAGCAAAAAGTACGTCATTGCTGCTCGAGAATTTTAGATGGCCGCACAAGCTTTAGCTTTGTGTGGCCAAACATTTCTAGAGCGGCAATGACTATTTGTGCTTGTAATACACACAATATTTTTCCTGCAACCATTACTTAAACAGTTTAACTTACTAACTAACACAAAACACAAAAGTTCATTGAGGTTATGTTTGCTTATTCTATTGGAACGAACCGGAAGTTAAGATAGAAACCCGACTGCGAAATCAGCTGAATTAGAGCAAGGCAACTAGAATTTAGAATGCAGTGTCATGGGATTTCTGATCAATAGAAACTGGTCTTTTGTGTTTGACATCATAGTTACCTCTCTTGTGTACCACCTTAACCTAATAAGTAACCCTGATTTAGCGAGCGGGAATGTTCATTCCCGCCTGCAAAAGCGAGCGAGAATGAAATGAAAGCGGAAATGAACTGTTTGCGTACTGTTCACAGGTGTGGCAATGTGATTATTTCCATGCAGTGGTAGGAAAAACACTATATATACACAAATGTGTAACAAATGTCAAGCGCGGAGGTGAGTAGATTGACATATACTCACTTGACCTCCTTGGGTCTCAGTGGCTCGCCGGAGGGGGGCGGCGCAGGTTCACTCTGCGCGGGAGCGGGGGGCGGGAGTGGGGGCGGGGGTGGGAGCGGCCACGGGCGCCGGCGGCCGCAGCGGCAACAGAGTCTTGATAGTAGACTTGCCTTCCTTGTCCGACGATATCGTCACCTGCGAGAAAACTTCCTCGGTAACCAGTCACTACTGGGACCCTCTATTTTTGAAATGGTTGAGTTGGCGAGTGATTGAGTCACTCAACCCTCAAGTTATTTGTTTCTAATTAAAAAATGAATACACAGATAAAAATTAAAATATTCCTAACTAACTTAATGAATTCAGCCCCACAACATCTGTGTATATAATTTTTGAATAGGCATTTATTCTTAAAAATTCATAATTTAAATATTGACGTCATATAAATTGAGTATCTCACCAACCCAACCATTTTTACTCACCAAGCTATAGGCTGTTGAGTAAAACCGTTTTGAGTTGACAGGAAACAAGCTTCTTCTTCTTCTTCTCTTTTGGAGGAAGTAATGATAGTAATCACGGAAAGCCTTTCCAATTAGGTTGTTTACTTTTTCATACTAAATATTTAAATGCTTTCGGACAGCCTTTGAACTGTTTATAAAATGCCTTACAACTAAATTGACCTATAAATATACTAAGATAGTTCAGTTAAAGCCACAAAAAATGAAGTAATACCTTAAATTCGTCAATGTTTACATTTGGCTTTCTAGTCTGACAGATATCGTCTGAAACGTTGACATCCCACGTGGTGATTTAAAAAATGCTACTATCAGCTAACAGGTGACTTGACGATTGACTCACAACTCAACTCTCAACCGTTTCAAAAATAGGCCCCCTGGGTCAATCAGGATCACATTTTACATTACAGACAGCTTCGCACTAGTTTGTGTTCTGTACAAACATCTGATTGGTGAAACTGTAAGGTATCTGGGTTGGATAGGAGAATCAGCAGGCTTACCTGGTGATTGAAACTGCTGAAGAGCACATAAAAAGACAAAAAACACAAAATATGAATTCAGAGCCACTGGCTCCTTCTATGAAAATTCATATTTTGTGTTTTGTGTCTTTTGTGTGCTATTCAGGAATTTTAACCACAAGGTAAGCCTGTCGATTCTTCTATCCACCTGGATATCTTACAACTCAGGCCTAGAGCCCCCTTCTCCAAAATGATATAACCTGATTAGTGCAGCTGGTGAATGAATACCTAAAATTTACTCCACCTGCTAAACGGTCTATAGGCTATTGGTTATGTTAGGATCTAAAATATAACGCAGATTCAAGTCCATATCTTAGTCGCAACAGATATTTCTCTCTTTATCATTTGGTCAGAAGTTATATTTTTATTTTCGGTCAACTTGAGGAAATTAATTTACCTCAGTTTCTTACAACTCGTTGCTAAAAAACTCCATTCTAAACTTGTTTGAACAATTTAACTGAATACCTTACCAGCCTGTAGGGGAGTATTTCCATTTGACAGGGTACTGTGGAGTTAGTGAGGGTCACATTTGAAATGATTTATTATAATTATCAGTTTTCTATCAATCATAAAGACATTACATTAGCTAATATTTATGCTTATTTATGCTTTATATATTTATTTATATTTAATATTTTTGTTGAAAGTGCAACTATCTGTTGGGAATGTGTTCAACTAACTCTGATAAGTACAGGAACAGAGCTGGCTGTAACGTTGTGTATCGATCGATAAATCAAAATTCTTACAATCAAAAATTAAATACAGTTTCATTTTAATATAGGTTCAAAAACCAATACGGTTTGAATCAACCCAATGGTTTAAAACCGACTGGCTGACACCATAACAGATTTGCCACCGAATTTACAGTTTACAACCACGCAGATACCTGATTACTGAGTGTGGGCCGTACCTTGAGAGGCTTGCTGTCGGTCGCTGGTTTGCTCTGGCCAGGTGGGATGTACTTGGTGATGGTGACGGGAGTCTTGGGCGACGACGTTGTCTGCACGATCACAGCCTCGGCTGATGATCCCACCTGTCACGCACAACACTGGCGTTACTTCCAACATCAAAAAGCCACTACCAAAATTTGATTAGCAGAATAGGTTAACTCAAACACAGTACAATTAGCTTTTCATTATCATTTCTCGTAGGGGTTTGCAAATAGTGATTTTTTGGTTCGAAGTGAATCAAATCGAATAGTTTATTACAAGTCCAAATATCGAGTATTTTCTAGTAGAGGTGTGCGGATATCCGAAAATTCGTATCGGATTCAGATCGGATCGGATATCCGAATCCGATCCGAGGGTTTTATAACTATCCGGTAAGACTGACTAGATATCCGACTCTAGACTGCATATTTGCAGACTGCATATTTTGGATAGACTCATATTTTGGGGTAAATTTTTAAGAAGGATCAAATTTTTAAGTTTGGAAAGTCTTCCAAACAAAACTAGTCACTGCCAACGAGAGTACAGTGGTGAGAGAAAACATCGCAGAGTAAAAATTGACACTTTGAAATGCGACGATTCGCGATTGCGGCTTGAACAACGCCTCAACACGATACGATTATGTAGTGGTATGCATCAAGCGATGTATTTCGGTTGCTGATATTGCGACTCGTGATAAGATCGAGATTGTTGTATACGATCAGAGTATTGCGCAATAACCGACGCGATAAACATCCTAAGATAAATTCTTGTATCGTAGCATTCAATCAGTTAACAAATAATAGTACATCCTTTATTAGTTCAGTCACTGTCGTGATCTCGATCAGTATCCGTTACCGACAAAACAGCGATTGGTACGAGAGAGAATCGCAATCAAGACAAATCAGAGTTCGTCAATGACCGACAGTGTCCCCACAGTCGTCTTCAATTGCCAAAACGAAATATCCCGTGAATACCCCATAAATAAATAGTCTTGTTGATGTTTCATACGACTATTTCAGGCCATAAATATCTTAAGTGGACTGTTGATACGATAAAATAAAAATCCTACAATAATTTTGGGCTGCCAAAGATTTGGCGAACCTGTTCATTTCATTGTTTGTATTTCCATCTCACATCGTGTTTGAATGTTGAATGTCGTCGTCTGCTTGAAAGCTGAATTAACTCAAGAATGTCTTTCTTTCAATTGTATTAATTTATTTATCAACTAAGCAATTACCTACCTAGAAATACAAAATTGAATGATCAAAATTAAGTTTTTATTTTGTTGAAATATTAATCTTTGACGAATTAAGCCGAGCCGTATTTCCAATACGTGATTAAAATGGACATTCTTAGATAACAGTAAAATGCTGAATTGACAACCTACGCCTGTGATAATAATTGGTGAGTTTGTTTGTTGTTTATTTTCTAAAACAAATAGACTTTTATTTGTTCTAATTAAATGACCAAGCTTTAATCCTGAAACCTACAACATTTGAAACTCATCTTGAAATTTAGGTTAAGTTTACTGCTCAGACTTATTATTTTATAGTATTATTTTGTAGTGAATATTAATGCATGAATAAAAATGTAGAGCTTTCTTCAAATGTGAAGAGATTGGTGAATCAAGTTTTATATTTAATTCTTTTGTCTTATCACTTAGGCCTAGTCACTGATCAAATAATTTATTGATTTATGAAAAGGAAAAGAACAAAAAATACAGAGGCATAAAAATGAACAAATTTATACTGCATTGAAAAATGAATTTTTAAGTAACCTAATTCTGAAATTTACTTAGGCCTAATAACTTTGTTGAATTAAATACTAACTATGCTTAAGGGGAATCAATAAATTTCTAAATTATTAACAGATAATTAGTTGTACCTTTGCATACTTAATTGACATTTGGCCTGCATTGAAAACAATATATCTGAACAATCAACAACTCAGGGCTATCAAGGCAAACCTTACCTTACACATTAGGATAATATGGTAGTTCCTTGCAATTACCTTAGGCTTATGAGAAAACTTAAATCTGCTCATTATGCCATGCCGTATATATCCGAATCCGGTACTATCCGATCCGAACCTGTTGTTATCCGATACGAAACCGATCCGAACATAAGCTATCCGATCCGAATCCGATCCGATCCAAAAATTCACTATCCGCACACCTCTATTTTCTAGCGAATATTTACGTCAAGCGTTATTTGTTCGAGATCAAATTTTAAATCACAGCATGTAAGTATAAATACCCTGTCGCAGCAAACCTGCATATTCAGCAAATTACCAAGCATTGTTGAGCAACTATTCAATAAATAATATAATGTAATAAAAAAAAGTGTTATTTCATTGTGTTTTCTTGATTTTATTTACTCTTTTCCTTATGATCTCCCTCTTCTCCCTGTATTTATCTTAATTAATTAATAGCATTATAAAAAAAGTTATGATGGCTTTAAGTTTTCTTATAAGCCTAAGGTAATTCCAAGGAACTACACAATATTAATCCCTATGTTTAAGGTAAGGTTTGCCTTGATGGGCTTGAGTTGATGATTGTTGTGATATAATGTTTCTTATGTAGGTCAAATATCAGTTTTGGGGGGGTTGTATGCAAAGGTACAACTAATCAATTGTTAAGAATTTAGAAATTTATTGATTCATATTAAGCTTAGGTAATATTCAATTGAATAAGCTTATTATGGCTATAGAAATTTCAGGACTAGGCTACATAAAAATTCCTTTTCCACTGCAACCGATATTTGTTCACTTTTAGGCCTCTGAACCCCTTTGTTCTTTTCCTTTTAATGAATCAATAAATTATTGATCAGGGACTAGGCTTAAGCGATTAGACCAAAGAATTAAATATAAAACTTGGTTCACCAATATCTTCATATTTGAAGAAAGCCTTACAATTTTATTTGTGCATTAATGCCTGACAACAATGATTTTAATTCTCCTAAAGTAATACTATAAAATAATAATAAGTGAGAGCAGTAAACTTATCCTAAATTTCAAGATGATTTTATAAATGTTGTAGGTTTAAGGCTTGGCAATTTAATTACAACAAAGTTTACTTGTTTTACATAATAAACAGCAAGCAGAATCATTAGTTATTATCATAGGCATAAGTTGTCAAACCAGCATTGTAGTGTTATCTAAAAATGTTCATTTTAATCACGTATTGAAAATAAACATGCTCCGCTTGATTCGTCAGATTAATATTTCAACAGGATCAAATATAATGCATAATTACCTTGGATATGATGGGCTTCACAGGCTTGATGACAGGTTTGATGACAGGCATGGAGTGAGCGGCAGGGGGTGGGGGAGGGGCTGGAAAGGGGGTGGAGGGGGGAGGACACTTCTCCTCCAGAGCCTCTTCTACCTCGGTGGATGTCGTTGGTTTTGCGACTTCTTTAACTTCTGAATCCTTTTCTTCATTTGGGACAACAGGTGGATCCTGTAATTCCAGGAAATTTATTTTATATTCAAATTTCATTAAGGGCGTGTATGACAGATGGAGGTCAAAATCGACATTTTTACAACAGAGCAAAGGCTTACTTCTGTTTTTAGTATGTCAAAACTTTGAGCTTTTTATATGTCAAATATTTTTGACAGATACATCGCTTTGTCAAATCACAAACAATATTTATAAAAAAAATTTACAAATAAAAGTATTACTGTCTGCCTGCTTTCCATAACCTCCATAATATTTTAAAAACCATTATTTGTTAAGAAAGATAAAACAATTTTTTAAGGTTTTTGAAGGTTTTACTCACCAAAGAAAGATATATTTTGGTGATTAGAAAATATAAGCAGTATTTTTTAATATTTCAGTGGAACTTGATAAGGATCAAACCCCCAATGGCTTGTGTTTAAAGTAATCATCATTAAAAGTCTAAGTTTCACAGTTTTACCAGTTTTTGATGGTTTTGCAAAAAAACATGCATCAGACATAATTTCTTTTGTTCAGGCGAAAAAATTGAGTATCGACATTCAGGATTTGAGATTAAATTATTAAATTTTCATTTTTGAGATTTTAAGTTTTTTGCTTCGACCATCAAAGATACTACTGGATTTCATCAAAGATAAAACTTCACAATAAAAGGAAGTCAGTTGAAGTCTTACTACTTCATTTGAAGCTTCAGGTTGTTTCTCTTCTGAGGGACTTTTTTCTACCTCTTTTTCCTTTACTTCTTCTGAAACTTCTTCTTTGGGTTTCTCTTTAGAGTCTGTGTCATGTTCCTTCTTCTCCTCCTCTTTCTTTGGTATTTTCGGAGCCTCGTCCACTTCTGACCTGGTCAAAGAAGTTGTATCCTTTACTGGTTTAACTTTTGTCCTGAAAATGTAATTCAAAATAAATAACTCATAAACCTAGTACAAAAATTGATTCACATCACTGAGGCATGAAATATAAGCTTGAAAGCAATAAAGTCATAAAATAATAAATGATTCACCCCTATTATATCATCCTTTGTACTTATATTTTTAAAATTTTTCTTGAAAGGCGACCTACCCAGGTAGGTATTTTAAGCCATGTATGAATGACAGATGAGTGAAGAATGATTGTATATTAACCATTGACAACTGTAAAATGAAATGTTGAATGACAAGGTATTGAAATAAGTTACTGAGTTACCTTATTTAAGCTAATATTTATCATAAGTTGGTTGAACAGAAAAAAAAACTAAAAAATAAATAATTACACTACTGAACTGTAATCAACGAAAAACTATAATACCCCCCTAGCATCAGACCTGCATACACAGCGAATTTCGAATGCTTTAATAAATAATTTATAAGAAGCCTCAAATTCAGTAAAATTAAGGTATGACCACAAATGTAGAAAAACTTATTCCGTAGTCTCTTTGGTACTTTGGTATCATACAGAGGCCTCTCTCATACAGTGCACTGCGGCGGTTAAGTTAAGTTAGATTATCATAAACATGTTAGTAGGAGTCATACTTTCCAAATGAGTCATACTTTCGCCCGGCAAAACCCGTTGATAAGTGATGCGCGCGCTCCGGTCAACAACCAGGCCTGTGCTTACTTGGAGAGGATTTGGCGGGCAAAAGTACAACTCATCTGGTGTCGTTCGGTTCGTAACATAACGAGGAAAGTCCTACTAACATATTTATGATAACCTAACCTAACATAACCGCCGCAGCGCGCTATATAAGGGTGGCGATAAGGTGTGGACGATAGCGGCGGTGACGACTTGAACCCTCAATCCTCGCTGACATCGCTGCCTTCTGGGAGGCAGAACACAAATACTGTTCATCATAATTTAGTCAAATTTGGACGGTGAGTCAATTAAAATACGTTCTTCCCAATGATGTAGTTATATTTGGTATCCAGCAAAACAATCTCTCTAAAAACAGTGGCCTCCGTATAATACCAAAGTACCGTCTCTTCTCTCTGGAGAAGTCCCCGAAAGTAACAAAATATTAGTAAAAAACATTGTGTATATTTTTAATGTTTCTCTGTGCTGACTTGAAAATCATTTCTTCAGGCAAGCCAGATGAATTCTGTACCTTTCCTAAACAATATTCTACTCCATAAGAATAGTATTGGAAGTGAGTATGCAGGTTTCCTTCAGCAGATAAATTAAAATGGGGGATTATAGGTTATAATTCTGTTGATCTTTAATAGAAGAAGCTACATATCAGGTAGAGATATGTTGAGAAATAAGCATTTTCAAGCCTGCTCAAATAATTATTATTTTACTCCTCTAAACGTACTTACTGCATTTCATCGAGATTGGATGATTTTTAAAAGAGTTATCGTGCTTAAAGACACATTATATAAAGTTATAACACAATTTGTTAAATGAAGTTTTAACTTCATAAATGCAAGTAAATAGTTTATGAAACTGAACATATTGTGTTTTTAGCATTTGGGAACCTCAAGCCAAAAAGTTATAATGGTCCTAGGCTTAGGTCTTACCATGAGACCCACGGTAATAGTTTCTTCCTTTTAAGGGGAATTTCCTAAAAGTACCAGAAAATTGTAAAATCAGAATTATACTCCGTTAGATTCTTTCTTACATTGGTGTTGTATCTCCTACAGCATCAGCTTTCTTCTGTCTGTCAGCTTCATACCTAAAAATAAAAAAAGTGTTTGGAGTTATTACAATGTAATTAATATTTTCATTGGAGAATGTCTGTCAATTGAGTACATAATTATATTTTGCTCTTATGATCCTACTATAATATTATAAATGTGAAAGTATGGATGTTCGTGTGAATATCTTTCAACCACGTGTGAAAAATACTGGACCAACTGGGCTGAAATTTTGCAGGAATAGAGCCAATATATCAGAAATGGAGATAGGCCTATTCACTTCCTTAAAATCCCCTTGGGCTATGCCCCGTGAACGTATTTAGCTTCGATGTTTACATTTTATAGGTAGAGGTCTGTGGGTACCCGAAAATTGGGGTAGCTTCGGGTAATTACGTGAACCCGAGTGGTCAGGCGGGTTCGACACGTCTCGGGCTTTGTTCGGGCGGGTTTTTAATACAAGTCGGGTCGGGCGGGTACCTACTTCCCGAAAGAAATTGGGTTGAAGATACCCGACATACTACCTGAAAGAAACCTGAAACTTTAAAAATGTTCAACAATAATTAATTTGCGCAAAGCTGTTGTCTTACGACATTCACGCAATATAACAACGTGAGGAACAAAGACGGTCACGATCGCGATGTCAAACTTAGAAGCAATATTTCACCGTACGTCTCACTCAGTGCTGTCTCCTTGCCGGCTCAAAATTATCGTATTCTCGTATCCTCCTTTTGACGCAATGAAATAGTCGTACCAGCCGAGCTTGTGATACGAGAGGTCTTTTTGAGAAGATAATTAATTGTTGCAATCTATTTTTGGACACGTTAAACCGGAAGAGCGTGTCCTTCCCACGAAAAAAAATACACAAACAATAATCCCTGAAGTGATAAGGAAAGGAAATTGACAGGTGAAAAGAAATATTACCGCCAATTAGGTGGAATTCGGAAAGTTTCTGCTTTATTTAGTTAACCTTGAAGAACCCGAAAAAACACATCAGTCCATTGTTTAATTGTAGATTTTCTCTTGAACAGCAAGAGATAGAAGTTTCATTTTTGTCTCATTTGATTAATAAAAATTAGACAAAAATATGAGCCCTCATTTGTGGTTGTAGGAAAAGTGGTTTGGGTTTTCGCATTTTGTAGTAGGGAATCTTTATCTCCTAATTATCTCTCGAGCTCAGATGCACGTACGCAGATAACAGCCGACTGGTGGACAGGCTTGATAAGTAAACAAACTCCCCCACTCCCCCCTTCCCACTGATAAGGAGAATTAGGCAGCTGTTTTTTCAAGCTCTCTCTCTCTCTCTCTCTCTCTCTCTCTCGTTCCTTCCTTCCTCTATTCTGACGTAATTTCTGGTTTCTGCCTCTTCCATATTTCTTGAACCAACTATTATTTTTTTCACTGAAGTTTTAGAATAGAACTAATTTTATGATGAAAATAAATTATTGTTGAATATTTTTGTTATAAAATATAAATACCATTTCATTTATATATTCTGAAATAATAAGTTTAGTCATGAATATGAATATCTACTGACTGTATAGATGCAAATAATAAGTTGGTGAATGATATGTTAGATTTTTACTTTCTGTTAATATTGCTTGGTAGGCCCATCAAAATTTAATTAATTCTATATTTTGCTGGCAAATGATACCCTAAGCCGACCATAATTTCAACTAAAATACCCGAACCCGACCCGAGTTTTTTTCAACTTATGTACCCGAACCCCGACCCGACCCGAATTTTTTTTTAACTTATATACCCAAACCCGACCCGACCCGAATTTTTTCCCACTTATAATATCCAAACCCGACACGACCCAAAAATTGATGGTAATCCACTACCCGACCCGAACCAGACCCGGCTTGAGAAATTACTACCTGCAGACCTCTATAAGGATGTAAACATTCAAATACTGAATTGTAAACAGCTGTGAATACAAAAATTTGACAGTTCAAAGAGCAGTAGTAAGATCAGCTATTACTTTTATCGTGAGCGAAGCCACGGACAACTGCCAGTAAATAAAAAAAATTTGGTTTAGTGTAGGGGTGTGCGAATAGTGATTTTTTACCCCGAGCCGAGACAAGCCGAGCCGAGCTTTTGCAAAAGTTTTCGAGCTCGAGGATTTTGGAGCCGAGGTTTTTAACAATTGACAAATTATTACAAGAAATTATGAAGCTTGATTTTAATTTGACAAAATACAATAGACTAATGTTTGCATACCTTAGGTGAATGCCAGCTCAAAACTAGAAAGCTTATCTCCAAAAGAAGTTAATGATCTGTTAGGTTCATCAATATTTTGTATTATGTTACATAAAATTCATCGATCTGGCTTAAAAAAGAATTTATGAAGAAAAATACCAAATTTAAAATCAACATTTATTATTTGACTCCCCAATTCCATAATAGTTTACTTTAAAATAAATAGTTAAAATTACATAATTAGACTAGTTACATTTAGGTACTACAACATTAATTTCAAGAGTTGAAGGGAGTAGATGGAAAGGTATTAAAATGATTATATCTATTAAAAAAAATAACATATTTTACACTGTAAAACATTTTTTTTGCTATCTTGATTTATTGATAACAACAATAATTGATTGTGATCCTAAAATTAGTTGCATTTATAAACTTTTGTGAAAAAAATGGTGTACAGTTTAAGAAAATGAGGAAGAAGAAAGATCATAGAAAAGGACGGAATAGAGAGAAAGAAACAGCTCTCACTCCCCTTATCAGTGGCCAGGGAGGGGGGGTGGAGGTTGTCTACTCCAACTGGTTGCTGTTTTTTGTCATTGTCTGACTCAGCGCGTGTGTGCGTGCATTTGCCAGAGACAGGGGTGGATTTACATATGGGCTTAAAGGGCCAGGCCGGCAGAATTTGGTTTTGGGGGGCGGCAAATTAGAGAGAGAAGTCATAACTCCCCCCTTGAACCTCATGCGTGAGTAAAAAAAGGTCACCACTTTTGCCGAGCCGGAAATCCCGCCGCCTGCCCTACTTCTTCCCCTGTGTAGCCCAGGGGCGGCAAATATCCACCTCTGGTCAGAGAGCGTGAGTTAATTAGGAGATAAGGAATCCTTATTACAAAATTCAAAAATACAAACTGCTTGTCATACAACTATAAATAACAGCTCATATTTCTTGTCTTATTTTTATAAATCAAATGAAATCAAAATTAAACTCGTACAATTTACCGTTTAAGAGATAAGCCATGATAAAACACTAGACTTAACCCTCAAATGCTGTATTTCCCCTCCAAGGTCAACTAATATAGCTCCATTTTTCGTCTATATGGAGATAATATTTCTTGTTACCTGTCAATAATGCCCTTTCCTTATCACTTGGGAATATTTTTTGTATGTTTTACACGGGAGCAAAACGCTCTTCCAGTTTAACGTGTCCAAAAATAGAACGCAATAATTATCTTTCCGATAAGATCTCTCTTATCAGAAACTCGGCTGGAGTATAGAGCTTTTTCGAAAAAAGTCGAGCCAAGCTGAATACTGAAAAGCTCGACCTAAAAAGCTCGACCGGTCATATACTCGCATACCCCTAGTTTAGTGTTTTATATTATCTTTTAAAGGTTTTTCAATGCCAGACGGCACTACCTGTGGACTCGCTCGGCCAGGGAGTTGCGTGGGGTCATGGCCTCGGCACGGGAGTCCTCCAGTGGCTCGCCCACCGTCCGCGCGTATGCCAGGTCCGCCACGTTGGGCGTTGACCCGAACACTCCGCTGTACTCCGGGTGGTAGTGCTTCATGTGCATCTGTCAACACATTACCGAAGTTAATTTTTTTACTGATTACAATAATTACCTCATCTACAGCTCACTGTTGTTAATGCAGTTACGGCCGTTTTGTCATCAAAGTGCCATCATCAGACATAAATATCCACTGAACAGCTTTTTCAAAGTATCAACATAGTACATTATGTTACTAGGACGGTAAGTACTGTTTTGCCAGACGAGCATGATAGTTCCCGCGTGAGCAAACGCGAGTGCAGGATTTTCGTGCGAGTACGGCAAAACTTCCCGGCCGTGTAACGTACCATATTTTTCATCATACTACGCAGAAAAAAAAACTTTCAATCATAACATAGTCCTTTCATAAACATACTTTTCTCAATCCTTCAAACCTAATCTATAACAAACAGAACATACATTTACTACGTTTTTAAACTGCTAAAATAACTGCTGTTTGGCAGATCTACCACTACATTCCTCTAAAAAGTATCCGATAAACAAGCATTAAACGTCGGTTTGCCGCAAATCCGCTGATTGTTTACTTCCGTTTTATCCAGCTTAGACCGGATAAATGTTAATCCGGCCAAGGACGGCAATGGGTAACTTTGAGCCAACAAAAAGGAACTGAAAACAGATTTTTCTGTGTCAGTATGATGAAAAGAAAACATCGATACACAAAATGAACATTTCACTGACACTTACAAAAACAGGCCTGTTCACTTGACATTACTGGCAATCGGCTACTTTCTCGGGCGCGGTAATGTCGAGTGAACAGGCCTATTTCTGTAAGTGTTGTAAAAAGAGCGTTCTGTGTATTAATGTTTCCTTTATGATACTTTGACGAAGTTGTTTGGTGGATATTTCACGTTTGCTGATGGCACCTTGATGTCAAAGCAGCCGTAACCGCTCAACAGTGAGCTGTTGATGAGGTAATCATTATAATTAGTCATAAGGCAGTTTAGGGATCAGAAACATGGATTTTAATTTCTTTACAGCAAATTTTGTACCGAAAACCAATAGGGTCATTGGGCACTGAAATTTCTTTGAAAAACTAATTGTTCACTGCCGACACAATCAAGAGACAAACAAATCATTACCTATGACAGTGGCAGAATAAATAACTTACTTCTTGATTACTTCTTGACACATGGCTGGTACATCACAAACAAAATAAAAGTCAGAAAGGTAATTTGATAAAATTAGTTTATAATTCTGAATGATAATTACAATTGTTGACCTTAATCTACACCAGCTACATCAGAAATGCACAACTGACAGCCGTGCCTTAGGGTCAGCTACAATAGCTTTGGGAAACTCTTACTATGCAATCTAACTAAAATGCACAAAAGTGACTTATTATTTTAGTTCAACTCATTACTACTCGATACCCACCACAATATTTATTTATTTATTTATTTTGAATATTTACATGACAGCTACAGGTTACTTAACCTAAAACAGCTATCTTAACTAATATAACATAAAACAAATAAACAGAATAACAGTACAGATCATAACGAAAACAATCATAACATATAAATTAAATTAATGGCAGTCTCTTTACTTAGAAAAGAAAAAAACAACAATACTACTAAATAATAAAAAAATAAGAAAACTCAGCTCCATTGAACTTGGTATTCAAAAACCATAAAATACATAATTTTATATTTAACTAAATTAAATAAGGAGTTTGTGCTCTAGCTCAATTTATAAAAATTAAAAGTCATTATCATTAAGTCATTGAGGCATTTACTTATAAAAACATTGTAACTGTCAAAAAATAAATCAAAATAATTTGGATTAGAGTTAATAAATCTTAAAACTGTATATAAGCTGAAATTAAAATGACCAACAGTGTTGCATCTAGTCAAAGAAAACAAATTGCATTGTCTTAAATTATTTCTAGGAATGTACAAACCAATAAGATTTAATAAAAATGGGCTTTCAATTTTATAATGAATTAATTTAAATAAAAAAGACAAAGCTAATAGATTCCTCCTAACAGAAAGTTTTTCAACTGAAAAAAATGGCTCTAAGTTGATTAGTTGGAAAATCCCTTTGACAAAATATATTAAATCGTTTAAAGTATAAATATTGCAATAGTTCACAAATATTTACTTTGAAATTGTAAATAAACATTAATAATTATTTATTTATAATATATGTAAACAGATGCTAGTTAATGACAAATATTTATTAATTATTATTTTACCCTATAAATAAAATCAGAAGGAAATTTATTACTTAGTTAATGTAAATCACTTGAGAATTTAATTACATAATACAATACCTTTGCCCATAGTTAATTTTAATGTAAGTTATTTATTAAGTAGGAATAAAGCTATCTCAAATAATTATTTCATATAATACCTAAATTTTCAAAAAATGATCTCTTTTTAAATGTTTACCAAAAGTGGAAATCATACTTTAATGATTTGTGAACCCCAGTGCAGTGAAAACATGTGCTACATTGTTACAACAAAGGAGATGGGGAGAGTCCAATTGAGAATGGCCTAGTGTTAACATCTTTCTGTAAGGACCTCTGTCCAAGTGTTAATTTATTTCCCATTAAAGAAAGTATTAGGCCTTAATAAGCCTATATTTTTGGTAGCCGGCGGTATACCAGGTCACAGTTGTCCCTTTTTAATGGCCTAGAAGAAATATAGTGACCTGGGTGAAGAGTTGATACTTTGGTAAGATCTGCCCTTATTCATCTTTACCTCCATTGGACTAGCCTACCAGTGATTTTAAATTGATATTAAAATTAAATAAAGACTAAAGAAAATATATAACCTACATACATCAAGAATAAATTCTGACACCAAGAAATTTAATAATAAACTTTGATTGGAGAAACTTCATAAATTTTGACTCGAAATAAAATTTTCCCATCAAGACTATTGTTGAGGAAGACATATTGGTTTATACACAAACTCCTGATTAGTGACTATTTTATAGAGATCATAATTATCCTTCCATAGACTTTCAAGCTATAATTACATTTGATAATCAACCATTTTCAAAATTAAAAGTATCAAATATATTATCAAGTTAGATATTCAATGTTTCGACCAGCACTTACCTTAGACCTGAACCAAGAGACTCTTGCCATCCTTGATAACTAGCCTGAGCATGATTCAAATATATTTTGTATAATTAGCCTTCAACTATAAGACCCCTAAATTGTGAAACTTTGTAAATCCCCTTTTTATTTAAAAAGAGAGAAAGCTTGTGATTTAATTGTCAATAAACTCATATTTCTGTTGTATCTCAGCCTAATTATTTTAGAATAGCCTAGATTTAAGTGTAGATAGTTAAAGAAGTAAGAGATATTATCCACTTACCTTAATTCAATCCTACTAATAATAACAAAATAATCATACTCAATAGATAGGAGGAGAAATATCGTTTATTTATTTAATAAAATATCAAAAGGTAAACAAGAAAAAAGTAACAATATCGGAGAAACTTATTTTGAATTATTTCAATCTGATTTATTGATGTGAATTGACTCGGTCCCCATACTAAAGAACAATATTCCAACCTGCTTCTAACAAACGAATAATACAATTTGAGGATGGTATTAACATTTTGAAACAATTTTGTATTTCTGATTACAAACCCCTGCATCCGGTATGCCTCATTAACAATGTAATTGATATGATTGTCAAATTTCAGTTCTGAATCAAAAATTACTCCCAAGTCCTTAATTTTGTAAACTTGATCCAACTGATTGTTATTAATTGAATAATTAATTAATAAACGAGACTTCCTTCTGTTGAACGAAATAGAAAAACATTTTTTTTTATATTGAGATGTAATTTATTTGAAAAGCACCACTCATACAACATGTCTATGGCAGATTGCAAAGCCTCAATGTCAGAATATTCCCGAATCGACCGATACAGTTTAAGATCATTAGCATAAAGTAAACACTTGCCATTAGACACTATTTCTGGGAGATCATTAATAAAGATTAAAAATAACAAAGGGCCTAAATTTGAACCTTGCGGAACTCCTGATGTATTATAACAAATTTTGGAATTAGTGTTTGAGATACTAACTACTTGAGAGCGGCTTTTTAAATACGAGGCAATAAATTTTGTAAAATTTAAAGAAAATCCTAAACTATAAAATTTTTGTAACAAGATATCATGGTTGACTTTGTCAAAAGCCTTAGAGAAATCTGTATATATAACATCAACCCTGCCACCAGTATCGAGTTCGGCAGACACGTCAAAGGTAAGCTCTAAAAGATTCGTCGTAGAAGACTTATTAGGCAGAAAACCATGTTGACACGGGGTGATCTTCGACCGGACAGAATTATAAATTGTTTTATACAGAAGAATTTCAAAAACTTCAGCAAAAGAATTAATTAAAGAAATAGGACGATAATTCTCAACATTTTCCCTTCTACCAGATTTAAATACAGGTAAGACTTTAGCTTCCTTCCATCTATGCGGAAAAGTATTAGAATTAATGGATAAATTGCATAAAAAACAAAGAGGTTTGGCAATGACATCCCCACATCCCTTGATCACGTAGGCAGGAAGTTCGTCTGGTCCGGATGATTTTTTTGATTTGAGTGATTTTATAGCACTATTTACATCATCAACAGAAAATTTACCACACTCATTGATTTCAGACCTAATTGCCCTATGATCAGTTTTAATTGTATAGGAAGAAGGCGTTTTATCGTACACAGAGGAAAAATAGTCAGCAAATGCTTGAGGAATGTATTTTTTTAATATTGTAGTTCCGTTATAAGTCATATTTGTCAAGTCTAAATCAAAGTTTTTGGATACCCATTTGGATTTGATTAAGTTCCAAAAATACTTTGCGTCACAGCCTATGCCAAGTTCAATGTTCTGTACATAGTTCCTATAGGCTGTGTTAATTTTTGTTTTTAATGAAGCTCTTATGTTTTTGAATAGTTCATTATGGTGTCTGGAATATTTTCTCCTTCGAGCATATCTATTTTTTAACTTAATACTGGTAATTATTTCCCTATTGAACCATCACGGATATTTACTCTTAAAAATAATGTTGCGCCTAGGCACACTCTCTTGAATACAACTTGACAATAACCTATAAAATATATCCACAGCCTCATTAACGTTTTTTGAGCAATACAGTTCCCCCCAATCACTATCCCTTAAACTACAATATAAACTTAAGAAATCAGCTTTTTTGAAACAATAATAAATTTTTACAATTGAAGGGTTATCCATATTAGGCTTGATATAAGAACTAACTTTACAGTAAATTAACAAAGGAGGGTGGTGGGCATCCACAGGGACAAGACTCTCACTTAACCTATCAACTGTTATATGCATATTACAAAAAACCAGATCTAGTGTTTTGTTGTTCGTATTTAGATGATTATTATATGAGGAAAGATCGAATAACATTAACATATGACTAATTGACTTACATGAACTGTTTCCGAGTGAAAAATTATAATTTGTACCACAGACATCGGGCAAGTTAAAATCGCCTAATAAAAGAAGATTATTAAATAATAAACTGTCACAGCTCTCAAAAAATGAACAATAACTATCATACAACTGAAACCGACTAGACGGTGGAAAGTATACAACATTTATAACAGTGGATTTTGACAAAGGAGAAATAAGTTCGATCCACAGTGTGTCTAGTTCCCGCGCAATCAGCTGATCGACAAACAGCTGACGCGCTCGTAGCCGCCTGTCAACCGCCAACAATACTCCTCCCCCCCTTCCCCTCCCAGTGTCCGTCTCGTCTCGTCTCGTATATTAAGCCTACATGATCAATCAAGCTGGGTTTTAACTAATACTCACTTGAAAAAGGTTTTCTTTTCTAAATGATTTTCCACAGCATGTATAGCCCCCATCCGGAGTTCGATACTCTGCAACAAAATACACAGTTTAAAAATCATTTCAGCTCAATACTATTCTCTATTTGAAAGCCTCTGAGTAAGAATAACAAATTTATGAATAAAACTTTTGACAAATTCCAGGTCAAGAATTTTCCTTTATGAACAACTCTTTAGGGGAAAATATAAACAATTTAAGGTTCGAGTTTATTTATTTACGAGGCAATAAAGGAGGATTTTTTTCTTCACTGACCTGCAAGAGCGAGAGGCAAGGAAGGTGTGGATGCTTCTACAGAAGGTTCCTCCTTGACTTCTTCACCCGAATCCACAGTTCGCCCTTTGGGCAGCATTGTTTTGACCCTTTTGAGGTCTGGAGTTGACTCGCTCTTTGATTCGGCTTTCCTGCAATAAAAGGCATGTGCCCTAAGTTTAACTGCTTTTGATTGTGTGATAAATAAGTATGTTTTAAGAAAATTCCTTTTTTACTTTCCATACATACGAAATTAGTAACCACACATAGTATTTTAATCAGTGTAATGTGACTTTTGATTAAAATGTAGAATAAGTTCCAATTTATACCAATAGTGCATAAATCCTTATTTGTTTGTGGTCCCTTCAATCCTACTCCGGGGCCATCCATAAATTACGTAACGCTAAAATCGGCCTTTTCAAAGCCCCCCTCTCCCTCTTGTAATGGACTTGTAACGCTGGCACTAACCCCCCTCAAAAATTACGTAACTGTGCTACAGACCCCCCAAAAAGAAGTCAAATACTTTGTATTTTGAAGATAATTTAACATATTTAAATAAATTAAGGAATTAATCATAGTTACATAACGTTGTGTTGAATCCCCCCTCCCCCCCTAAGGGCGTTACTTAATTTATGGACGGTCCCTCTGCCATTAAGTAGTGTAGGCCCCCAAATATTAAATTAAAATTTGGTACTTTAAGTTTACTTCTGATACAGGGCGTCAGTTGGTCCGCAAACACAAAGTTAAAATTTTTTTACTTCGCTGGGACAAAGTTTAAACGGAGGATAGATTTTTAAAATTTACTTCATTGCTGTATGGATTTAGGACATTAATTAAGATCAGAAATAATCAACTTACTTGTCAGATTTCTTCTGCACGGGCGACCCTTTGGCGGAGGAGCCCGGGGAGTCAATCGGCTTCCTCCTTCCGTCCGTCTGCGAGCGGATCATCTCCATCTTGCGTCCGACCATGAAGTCAAAGCTGTCCTCGGGGAAGGGGGTCTTCAGCTCCGCGAAGTAGTTGCGCAGCTCGTTGCGTGACCGGAACTTGCGGCCGTCCTCGCTGCAACCACCGACAACTTTGTAGTTATTAACTTGAAAATTTACCTATGTACATATTTTCTAGTACATATCTATTTGGGCATGGAGGAGAATTGAGATTGAAGCCCCAGTCTCAACTTCAAACATTTTTTTAATTTTTTTATTACAAAACACCTCATATTTTAATTTCATGATTGATTAGCCTCCGAATCACTCTATATTACCAAAGACAGATATAAAATTACTTGGTACTGCCAAATGATTCATTTGTTCTTTGGTTCAACAAACCATTGGTTTCATGCCTCAAAGGTTCATTTTCAAGTTGTGGTAATCAAGCTAATTTCAAACATTCCTCTTTGAGTTTCATGGTGTTGAAGAGACGTCATCAAACTAATACAACAAAAACACAACATTTATACGATCTGACAAACGTTTAACGTAAATTTACAAAAACTGACCAGTATTTAATAAAACCGCACGTGTCGTCAACAGAAGTTGAATTGTGACTCCATGAAGTTAAATCATGTTGGGTCATGATTCAACTTCTGTCGACGACACATGTGCGGTTCTATTAAATACTGGCCAGTTTTCGTAAATTTATGTTGAATGTTTGTCAGTTTGTATAAATGCCGTGTTTTTGTTGTATTAGTGTGATGACGTCTCTTCAACACCATCAAACTCGAAGAGGAATGTTTTAAATTAGCTTGATTACCACAACTTGTAAATGAACCCTTGAGGCATGAAACCAATGGTTGTAAAACCAACAAGCAATTGAATCATTTAGCAGTACCAGGTCATTTTATACCTTTCTTTGGTAATATTTTTAAACTTTTTTCCCAGCCGATACAAAAATATCAGTTGAATATTCTAGTTTCAATAAAATAAATCAGTATATAATTAAAAATGTAATCACAATGTACAACAGAACCACAATTATGAGAGAAAATAAACATGCAGCTTATTTTTTAGACTCCATGATTGTGGTTCAATTTAATGGGCAAATTTGAAACAAAAACACAATTAAATGAAAATGTTTAGCAGTTGAAGGAACTATTTCAAAACCACTAGTTAAAAACATAGTAATTTGACTATCTGTTTTGATGGAGTTTCACTCGCTAAGTTGATGCTGTGTAGCTGAGCAGGCTTAGCTCGATACTCACTTGACAAGGAAGACATCCCACTTGGCTCCCGTCTTGCGTCTCATTGTGTGCTTGGTCCACCCGGGCGGCAGCTTCTTGTCTGGGATGATGATAGACTCTCGGTAGAAGCCTGACAAAATCACACCAGATGAAAATCTAATCTGGACATTTTTACACTTCAGCACTTCAGCACACGACTTGGATGTAGATATTATATTTTACACATCATAACCCTTGAAGTGCTTCACATCAAAACTTTGACCAAGTTTTAATTTTTATATTCTTATTTTGTCCGTATTTAGTTTTTAATTGCCCAAATTTGTTAATAATATGCCGAATTAATTAATTGAAAACTAAATAAAAACATGCTCCCCCCCTATAACTCTATTCAAGTGTAAAAAAAAGCAAAATAGGTGTCCACTGCAATCCCTATTAAACATACAATAGACGTTAACTTCAACCCAAGTCGGTCACTATTTGTTTAAGCTCGGCCCTCCCACCAACTTTATCACACCATTAAAGGCCTAAAAGGATTGCTCATGGGCGGGAATCGAACCCGCGCTGCTCTGTACGTCTTCGTAACTGACGCTGACTCGTCAGTCAACGCCTTAGGCCACACGGTCGCATTAACACCATCAGACAAATGCTCGTTTGACACTTAAAAGCCCTAGAGTACATAGCGGCATCTTCACTACACTCCATTAGAGTGGACTAGCAGCCAACGTATTCATTACAGAATGGATCGCAATCTCGACGCATAGCACTTCGAGAGTTAAAAGTGTAACCTGACAGTTGCAAACATTGCTGGAAAAATAAATTTCAGATTCTCCTTTATTTAACTTGAAAAATTTAGCTAACTCTCTTACTTTTCGGTAGGGGTGTGCGAGTATTCCCGTCGAGCTTTTAGGTCGAGCTTTTCAGTATTCGGCTCGGCTCGACTTTTTTCGAAAAAGCTCGACACTCGAGCCGAGGTTTTGATAAAAGACCTTTTGATAAGAGAGTTCTTATCGGAAAGATAATTATTGCGATCTATTTTTGGACAAGTTAAACCGGAAGAGCGTTTCCCTCCCAAGAAAAACAAGCAAAAAACATTCCCTAGTGATAAGGAAAGGACATTGACAGGTAACAAGAAATATTATCTCCATTTAGACGGAAATCGGAGCTATATAGTTGATCTCGGGGAACGTGAAATACAGCATTTAAGTCTATTGTTTTATCAAGGCTTATCTCTTAAACGGTATGTTGTACAAGTTTCGTTTTGTTATCATTTTATTTATAAAAATAAGGCAAAAAATATGAGCCGTCATTTATAATTGCATGACAAGTAGTTTGTATTTTTGCATTTTGTAGTAAGGATTCCTTATCTCCTAATTAACTCACGCTCTCTGGCATACGCACACACGCTCTGAGTCAGACAATAGCAAAAAACAGGGAAGGGGCTTGGAGTAAACAACCTCAACCCCCCTCCCTGGCCACTGATAAGGAGAGTGAGAGAGGTAGCTGTTTCTTTCTTTCTCTCTATTCCATCCTTATTTATTTATGATCTTTCTTCTTCTTAATTGTACATTATTTTCTTCATATTATTTCATTCATATATTGTATTCTGAAATAATAAGTTTAGCCATGAATATTAAGCCACAATTGGGACTGCTATTTAATTTTGTATCATCTTTACTTAGTGAACATTAAAAAAATCAATCTTGAGTTTGACTAAGTATAAATGTATGATTTTTTACTAGATATAACTATTTTAAAACCTTTCAACTCTACACCTTTCTACTCTTGAAATTAAATTTTGTAGTACCTATATGTAACCTGGTTACATATAGGTAAAATTACTGGTCTACATAATTGACTGGTCTAATTATGCAATTTTAACTATTAATTTTGAAGTAAAGTATTTTGGGATTGGTTATTACTTAAATATAATGTAGATAAATGTAGATTTTAAATTTGGTAATTTTCTTCATAAATTATTTTTTGAGCGAGATTGATTAATTTTATGTAACATAATACAAAATACTGATGAACCTATCAGATAATTCACTTGTTTTGGAGATAAGCCTTCTATTTTTGAGCTGGCGGTCACTTAAGGTATGCAAACATTAGTCTATTGTATCTTTTAAAATTAAAATCAAGCTTCATAACTTCTTTTAATAATTTGGTGATTGTTAAAAAGCTCGGCTTGAAAAAGCTCGAGCTCGAAAACTTTTGAAAAAGCTCGGCTTGAGTTCAAAAATCACTATTCGCACACCCCTACTTTTCGGAATAATCTACAGGGGGAGAGAAAGTAAAACGGGCTTCACATTTATCAGCTGTGGTTACCTTCTGTGTCCTTGATCTGCACGGGCACGGCTCCCTCCGGGATGTCCATGTTCCACCTCTCCGGGTCCTCGTCCGCCCCGTGTCTGGTCGAGCGGAACTGCCTCCCGTCGCTCCCGTCCAGCGACCCCTTCTGTCGACACAACACACAATGTAACATACACACTGGGGGCACAGCTCCCTCCGGGATGTCCATGTTCCACCTCTCTGGGTCCTCGTGCGCCCCGTGTCTGGTCGAGCGGAACTGCCTCCCGTCGCTCCCGTCCAGCGACCCCTTCTGTCGACACAACACACAATGTAACATACACACTGGGGGCACGGCTCCCTCCGGGATGTCCATGTTCCACCTCTCCGGGTCCTCGTCCGCCCCGTGTCTGGTCGAGCGGAACTGCCTCCCGTCGCTCCCGTCCAGCGACCCCTTCTGTCGACACAACACACAATGTAACATACACACTGGGGGCACGGCTCCCTCCGGGATGTCCATGTTCCACCTCTCCGGGTCCTCGTCCGCCCCGTGTCTGGTCGAGCGGAACTGCCTCCCGTCGCTCCCGTCCAGCGACCTCTTCTGTCGACACAACACACAATGTAACATACACACTGGGGGCACAGCTCCCTCCGGGAAGTCCATGTTCCACCTCTCCGGGTCCTCGTTCGCCCCGTGTCTGGTCGAGCGGAACTGCCTCCCGTCGCTCCCGTCCAGCGACCCCTTCTGTCGACACAACACACAAAATGCAACACACACAATGCAACAGACACACTGAAAAGTAATCGTTAAACATCTGTTTGCTAAGGAGTGAGTAAAAAAGTCTTTTACGCTCATGGCATGTTTACTTTTATGCTCGCCAGCTGATATTGCGATGATACAATATGTGCTTTTGTGCTTCAGCATCTATTTTGATTGGATTGTGCTTGACTTCCTTATAACCTCACAATAAGCTACAATGGACATTAGTAAATGTGATTGTAATCATCATTTGGGAATTAAAATATGCAGTTTGTAATGTCTTTGTCTTGGTCTTGCGTACTGTCATGTATTAATTTAAGTCAAACACCTGTTTTGTTAAATATGTTTGTTTACATGATGTTTACAGTTTTTGTTAGAACACTGACACAAATAAATTTGTTATTAATTTTACATTTTTATATTATATTAGTTAGTGATTTTATAATTTGGCGCTGAGGACATGTCACGAAGAAGACAATACGACGCCAATAAAAATACAGACAGTGAAAAAAATGACAGCAATTGGATAAACAGATTTAGTTTTGAACACTTCAATCCGGAAGATGGAGAATGGGAATATTACATCCAACGATTCGAAATTGAGCTATCATTACACAACATAACGTCTAAAGATTTATGTAAAAATCTGTTACTATCAAAAATAGGAGCCAAACCATTTAAGCTTCTTGCAGATCACTTTCGACCGGCATTAGTGCATACCCAAACGTACGAGGAAATTACAAAGGTTCTGAGTTCATATTACAGCGAGGCATACTGTACACTTGGTGAGCGGGTTGCATTTGGAAAGCGTTATAGACATGAAGGTGAGACAGTAAGCCAATATGTAAACGCACTAAGGGCACTTGCAGGTCGCTGCCAATTTGGATCATCACTAGACGAACGCTTACGTGACCAACTTCTTCAAGGAATCAATAATAAAGACTGGCACATAGAACTACTTAGACAACATACAGACGTAAAATGCACGTTAAACGAAGTAGAAAATTCAGCTCTTGTTCTAGAGAGAGATGACAAAACTCAAAAAAGTATATCGATGACACATACTGATGATCAAATATTACATGTAAAACAACAGTCATATGAAAATAAATGGCAAAACCAAGGTAATAAACGGCAAAACCAGTCTGTCTTGAGTTTGATCAGAGGACTACATTGCTTCCGTTATGGTGGAAACCAACATAAACCTTAAGAAAGATGTCTAGCTGAGGGTAAGACATGTCATTTATGTAAAGGCAACAACCACATATCTAAAGTCTGTTTCAAGTTTGGTAGAGCCAGGATCGAATGCCGACGCCAAATGAACAATATCAGAACAGGTAATAATATAGATAAAAGGTCTACATCATCAGGGAGCAACTTCAGTGAGCCGATATCTGTTCGAGCAATTAAAAATGGAAACAAGGTAATGTTGAATATCGTAATCAATGACGTTGCAATAGATATGTTGTATGATCCAGGTGCAGCTGAATCGGTCATCAGTAAGGAAGTGTGGCAACAGATCGGATCTCCGGCCCTTGAGAGTATGTCAAACAAACTTAGTGGCATACACCGGAGTACAAATAGAAACGTTGGGTAAGTCTATTGTGGACGTTCGAGCTTTTGGCCGCCGTTTGTCACTGCCAGTCGTAGTTGTAGATTAAAAAGATATTCCACTTTTTGGTCTAAGTTGGGTTCTGTCATTTGATTTAACTTTACGACCAGGAGCTCGAGTGTGTACTGTAACTACAGAGTCAAAGGAACAAAAAGACTCAATGGAAGTTAAAAACCTATTAAATAAATATCCTGATGTTTTCTCAGAAAAACTTGGCACATTTGCCGGCGAAAAAGCAGTGATTACATTAGCTTCTGATGCAACTCCCAAGGTTTTCAAACCACGACCCATACCTCACACTTTACGTCCTGCTGTAGAAGAGGAAATAAATAGGCTTATGCAAGAAGGTGTGCTTGAAAAAATTGATCCCGCTGTTACAAATATTTCTTGGGCCTCTCCCATAGTAGTAGCGATTAAACCAAATGGGAAAGTAAGAATCTGCGGAGATTTCAAATGTACTATAAACCCCTACATCAGTTCTGTGCAACATCCTCTACCACGTTTTGAAGATATCATGATGAAGTTACAAGGTGGGAATGAATTTACAGTACTTGACCTGAAGGACGCATATCTACAATTGGAGGTAGATGAGTCTTCTAGAGATTTTTTAGTTATAGCCACTCCATTTGGTTATTTTAGATACACTCGTCTGGCATTTGGTGTTCGATCTGCTCCAGGAATATTTCAAGGTAAGATTGAACAAGTTTTAACTGGACTAGAAGGAGTTGCTGTATTTCTAGACGATTGCATTATTACAGGCCGTAACCGGGTAGAACATTTACAAAACCTCAACCGAGTCCTACAACGCTTCCAAGAACTTGGAATTTACATACAAGAGTCAAAATGTAATTTTTGAAACGTTCTGTTACGTACTTGGGACATGTGATCGACTCAACAGGGATCCACCCGACTGATAAACACCTTAAAGTGATCATATTTATGCCAGCTCCATCTGATGTTCGTGAGTTAAGAGCTTTCTTGGGAGCCATTAATTACTACCAAAGATTTATTCCTAAATTACAATGCATAGCCTCTCCCCTACATCGCCTGCTAAAAAAGGGCGAGCCCTGGAACTGGACTGCAAATGACAATGACATATACGAGCAGCTTAAAAGTATTTTGACATCCTCTGACACTCTAGTGCATTTCGATCCAAATTTACCTATCATTGTTGATTCGGACGCAAGTGACAAAGGTTGAGGTGCAGTCCTAAGTCACCAGTTTCCAGATGGATCTATTCGTCCTGTGTGTTTTGCATCTCGTGTATTGTAGCCAGCGGAGAAGAAATATTCTGTAATAGACAAAGAGGCTCTAGGTATCATCTTCGCTGTAAGTAAGTTTTACAACTACCTTTATGCTCGACATTTTGTTCTTCGAACAGATCATAAACCCCTTATGCATATCCTGGGAGAAAACTCAGAACTTCCTAGAATAACCAGTGACAGGTTAACACGGTGGGCAGTAATACTTGGAGCCTTTGACTATGAAATGAAACACAATGAAGGCAGAAATCATGCTTCAGCTGATGTCCTTTCAAGACTACCAATCCAGAATAAGAATATTCAAGTTAAAACTGAAGAATTTGGAAAACAGGTCCTTCAACTACGCCTTGAAGATCTTCATGTTTCTGCAAAGTTATTGCGAGAGCGAACCGCAGCTGATCTTGAAATCCAGAACATATTAAAACTAATGAGGAATGGATGGCCTGAAAAAAAGAAATTGACAAATGAGGAACAACCCTACTATGATAAGCGAGAGGAACTGCATTTTGAAAGTGGACTGATGCTCTGGAAAGGTCGCATTGTTATACCAAAAAAATTACGTCAAGTGGTTCTGAGAATATTACATGAAGGACATCCTGGAATCGTCAGCATGCGATCTTATGCAAGGTTCCATGTCTGGTGGCCCAAAATAGATTCCGAAATCGAACAACGTCCGTAGTTGCAGGGAATGCCAAAAACGCAAAAACAAAGAACCAGAACTTCCTTTGTTTTCCTGGACTGTGCCACAAAACCCATGGTCGCGTATACATATAGATTATGCTGGACCTTTCGACGGGCACTATTGGTTGGTTGTTGTGGATGCTACCACGAAGTGACTGGAGATTTTTCCCACATCAAAAATGACAGCAGAGAAAACAGTTGCTATGTTGGAGGAAATATTTTCACGACTGGGTTTACCAAAGATTATTGTGAGTGACAATGGACCACAATTTACAGCTTCAACATTCAAACATTTCTGCACTTATAACAATATTCGACACATTACAACAGCTCCATATCATCGTAGATCCAATGGGCTAGCTGAGAGATACGTCAAAACCTTCAAAAAACGTTTTGGAGCATCAAAGGCAGATGGACAATGTATACAAAAAAGGCTTCAAACTTTTCTGTTCAAATACCGAACCACACCACACCAAACTACTGGTAAGACACCCGCTGAAATGCTGTATGGACGTCAACTAAGGTGCAGACTTGGCATTCTGAAACCAGATGTGATGGCGAACATTGACGAAGCTTTGGGAAGACAGAAAAAGAACCACGATGTAAACACAAAGTGGAGAGAATTCCTGCCGGGCGAACTAGTGTGGGTGAAACAACAAAACGATCAGTTTCAAGAAGGTGTAATAATAAAAAGAACTGGCCCGGTGTCATACATTGGTGAACAGGAAGGGAGGGAATGCAGGCGACACACAGACCAACTAAGAAGAAGGCATACAGATAATCACAGTTCTCTAACGGGGGAAGGTGTGTAATGTCTTTGTCTTGGTCTTGCGTACTGTCATTTATTAATTTAAGTCAAACACCTGTTTTGTTAAATATGTTTGTTTACATGATGTTTACAGTTTTTGTTAGAACACTGACACAAATAAAATGGTTATTAATTTTACATTTTTATATTATATTAGTTAGTGATTTTATAGAGTTGAAGAAAAAAATTTTGAATGTATTTTGGGCATAAATTGTCTCACTTGCTTTCGCTAAAATTATCACACTCTACTATGCAACGCAAAGTAACTGTTTAGCTCCAGGGAGAGAGACCCACTTTAAGCTCTTAACTCATAAAAAACTATTTCGTATAGTATTCTTAACCCCATTAAATTGATCTAAACTTTGGATAAAGTATTATTTTTAATCAAACTTTCAAAATGTAAATCCATTTTATTTTGTAGAGAAGGCCAACCCCATTAATGCGATCCACACTTTGGATAAAATATTATTTTGAATCAAACTGTCAAAATGTAAAATTATTATTTTTTTTAGAGCAGATCATAGCTACTGCAAATAGCACTGTTATTCATTAAGAAAGCTTTATACCCGCAACACTTTGATTCACAATACCAAAGGTCAATGAATTGTTGAAATGATGCATAAAAAATCCTTCAATCTGCTCTTCCGCTTTACCTTCCTCTTCTTGCGCCGCCCGCCGTCGTCGGCCCCAGGCCCGTGGTCGGAGTCGTCGTCCCAGCCTCCGTCCTCGTCGTCCGACTCCCCCTCGCTCGGCGGCCCCCGTCCCTTGAGCACCACCCGGAATGACTCCTTCGGCTTGGTGGCGGGTGTGCGGGTAGGTGAGGGCGAAGCCGACCTCGGTTCCGTTTTGATATCGATCTCCGAATTATCAGACCTGAAAAAAGTCAACTGATCGAAATACATAAGGAAAAATACGATTTTCTTTTCCTTCAGGTATCACCTGTAGATCAATGCCTGGTTATTGATACAAGTTCATGTATTTTTAAATTTGTAGGCATACATTTTTCTGGTTTGAGTAAATACTTGGTTTTATGGTTTTAAAAGGCCTTGCAAAGAACAAAATGTAAGTACAGTGAAGAACAAATCCCTTGAAAACACTAGACTAGAACCTGAGTTAACTGACAAAGAGATTGAGAAAAGGATAATCAATAACGAGGCAATATGCCAATATACAAGGTGTCCAGCCTAGTATTCCCAAGAGCTAACTTTTTAATAGGTATGTGATTCAATTTATTATTTTTCCCACCTTTTTCCATATGGCAACCAACATGATTTTGTTTTAAGGAATACCCAATATTTCATGATGTTTTTGGATTCTACATTTAATTTTAAGAACTACTTACTCCTTCACATTTTCCCCAACACCAAATGGTGAGGGAGATGTGAGAAGTGTAAGTTCCATTTTTTCCTGATTTGAAATGTATTGGGAAATTGATAGTCGTATTTCTACCGAAAACAGTTGGGTTAAGTAAAAAAATACCAAATAACAAAATGCCTTAAGATATGGTTTTAGTTGATTCAATCATAAAAATGTTGTTATAGACAAGTCATGGACATTATTCATTTTGAATATTCTTGTATTTAAAAGAAATGCATGGGATGACACAGTTAAAAAGTATTGGGACATGCACAATTTTGTACAATACATTTTGTACAATACAATGCATTTTATATGGGCAAAAATAAAACTTAAACGGCTTATATCTCCTTCACCAGGTGTAGGAAGAAATCAGACACAAATCACTCTTTGTAGCCTGTGTCTTGAAAGTGTTCTTAATGTACATAGCAGAATCATAGCAAACAGTCTCTCCTTTGGGTTAAAACTCGGCTGATTCAACTGTCAAACCTTGCTGATTGGGTCTGGAAATAAAACCTTGAAGGTGCATAACATTTATAAATTTAGACTGACACAACCAAATGACTATCCCACCAGATTTCAGTCCCAAAATAGCATATCAATACATTAATTTAAGGATATAGCTAAATCTCATAACATATTAAAAACTTATATTCCCTCTACCTGTTGAGTTTTTTCTGAGGACATAAAGCTTCATACACATCCATTCGGCGCTTTTTTAGCCTCCGTTCTTCTTTGGGTCCCAGGTCTGGATCTACGGGATCTGCCCCCATTGGTGGAGCAGGCTTCTTCGGGGGTGGGAGCTGAAATTTTACTCAAATCAAGCAAGTATATTTGATTAGTTCAAATTGTTTTTATGTTTATGGCAATTTTTCTCTCAAACATTCAAAATTAAAAGGAACATATAATTTTCCATGATGGCTTTTATGATTTAATTTAAAATTTTGTGGTCTACAAACCAGGGAAAAATTGTTAAATGATGCCACCTAAGTTATTCTATAACAAAGACTTGAAAAAGAGAAACACCTATTTTTATATACTTACTAGAAAATAAGATTAAAACCAGAAATTAACAATATTAGACCTAATCCAAGTGAGAATCACATTTTCAACTACCTGGATGTTTTTCAGATCCTCCTCTGTCGCCTTGAAGAGCTTACAGCCTCTTAAAATCTTGGCGTAGCCATCACAAAACAGGACCTCGTATTTATCTGCAGAGAAACATTGTGTAGAATATACCAGTGTTAAGAAGGGGAAGATTTTTCTTCCATTAATAGCAAGTATTAGATAGGCTAATAAACTAATTCATGGTGTTTACTCAGCTCATAATCCCTCTGTCAAAAATGTTTATTTGATATCTTTTAAAAGTTTGGAATTAGCAGTAGTAATAACTAAACCAACTATTTCTTGGTTAGGAATGCTGCCTTTTTACCCATTTCACCATATTTTTGTGTCCTATCACCATGAATGTACCTCATTCTGGAAAGCCTGTTGTTCTTAAACAATCCTTGTATGACCTAGATTCCAAGATCAATGGTATCTAATCTTGAGATGAGAAGGATGTAGACAACAAAATCTATGAACCAAACTGTTAGAGGGCACTTTGATTTGAAATATTGTTTCTAATTGATCGTTACCTACATGTAACAAATTTTACAAGAATTTAGAATGTTGATATTCTTTTTTGTAATAATGTCAACAGTTGGTCTTCTTAATTAACACTTCAGAAATTCCAATGAATAAACAAGATAAATTTGCATTATTTTATAAAACAAGTCAGAACTTTGAATAAAAAATAAAAATTTCAAAAATAAAAAACTATGTAAAACATGTAACTATGAAAAAATGATATTTGTCATGTGTATATCTTGAACAGTCCTTTCCAGGTAAATTTCTGTAGGGAAAATTTGCTTACCATTTGGTAACACCTTCCGGACGGTGGCTGGGTACTTGTGGTTATAAGCCCACACCGCAATGACCTTCTCATTTTCCACAAACACCTTTTTTGAAGCATTACTGAAACAGCCAAAAAACGTATTGTGGCTAACTATATATTGGATTCAAAACCATAAACATGTCTTTATCCATAGTAAATTAATAACATTTCAATAATTTAAAATTAGTGTTTTAAACTGTGAATAACACTCTCACCTAATCCTCCGTCTGCATGCACTTATTTAAATACTGTAGGACGCATGTTTCGGCTGTCATTATTTTCAACTACAAACACTCTAGTTGAAAATGGCGACAGCCGAAATACGCGACCTAAAGAATTGAAATAAGTGCGTGCAGGCGGAGGATTTCGGTAAGAGTGTTATTCACAATTTGTCCAGTGCTGCATGGAAGTCAACAGAGACCATCTCTTCAAGTTATTTGTGTCTTACCTCGGAACATTTGTAACGTCCTCAAGTTCAATAAAAATATTGTTTCAAATTCAACTTTTTAATAAACTGGAAAAAGGAGGACTTCCACCTCAAAAGGAGGACTATTTTTTTTTGAAAGAAGGACTTGCAGGATTTTAAGAACCGTTAGATGCCATGTGTAAGCGCTTATTTAACAAAAGTGTTAAGCTGTAGTATTTTATCACTTAACAATGGGAATAAAAGGCAGAAACTGGGTAATCATTTTATGTTGCACAGACTACCTCTTTATATACACGGTATCCAGCTTCAACTTCTCAAAACGTTTTCAGGCTATTCAGTCAATAGAAACAAGGAAAAAAGTCAATATGGATATGGTCTGTCTCGCTCTGCGCTGTATCTTTTTTCAAATACTCAATATAGCTTTAAAACCACTTCTGAGATATCAAATTCCAACTTGGTAAATGTATTACGACCAATATGACCTATTTTCATTCAGAGTATCAAGTTTCTTCTTTTTACCGTTTCAAAATGGCAAAAATTTTTAACTTTCAAAGCCTTAATACCTCAAAAACTTGTGAAGTTACAACCAATTGTAAATAAGCTAACAAGATGCAAAATTTAATGTACTTTTTGAAAATGAACAGTTTTACTAGGTTTATAATAGGATTAACCAAGAAAATGTAAATTTGATGAGGTTAAAACATGAAAAATGCTTAAATTGGCCAAAACTTGCATTTGAATCAAGAAATTTCAGTTTTCTGTTATTTGTGTATTAAACCTAATAAAACTACAGGCCTACATTTTTAAAAAGTAAGTTACATTACTTTTGCATATTTTTATTCATATAATAAATAACTGTTGGTAACTTAACAGTTTTTGAGGTTTTCAGCTTTGAAAATTAAAAATGACCGCTATTTTAAAACAAATTAGAAGCTTGATACTTTTGTGAAAATGTATCGTTTTAGTCATTGTACATGTACACACCTAACCAAGTTAGAATTTAGTACCTCAAGTTTAATGGACTTATGTGAATTATACGTAGGCCTACACGCCTACAGGCTGATAAGACAGAAACCAGAGCAAGATAGGCCATTTCCATTGTGAAATTTGTTGTTTGTTTAGAGTTGCTAAATGAGCTGAAAAAGTTACAGATAACAAAAGCTTGTCTTGAAGTGAATGTTATAGTTTTTGGAGATCTAAGTTAGTGACATTAATCCCACCTAGAAGGCAGGCGAGGCCGCCGAATTCTGTTGCTGTCCATCCGAACCCACTCGTCGTAACGGTTCGACCACTTCTCGAAATGCACCAGAACTTCACCTTCGTCGTAATCTACCTCCACCACCTTCACTGGATACCTGAAGAAAATCATGTTTTGAAAATCGGGGATGTAAAAATCAATGCTGGATAGAACATAAACAACAACTAAAGGGAAATAGTCTGTCAATTTTCTTGGTTGGTAACAAAAAATAAAAATAAAAATAAAAGTATTAAAGTTTTATTTAAGAATTGTATTTAATTAAAGTAGAACCTTGATCAACCATCACTCGGATCTTTTCCGTTATACGTATACCACTTTTTCGGGTTTGTTTTGCAAGCTTGATTTTGGTAAGTTTGGTTAGGATAGGTTAGGTAACCTAACCTAACCTTACGTAACCTTACCTAACCTAACCTAAGAAACTGGAAGTGGGACCGCTAGACGGGCAGACGCTGGCTTTTCGTTCTAGACAGAGATTCTTTGTTTGAAATTCATTGTTGGTGATGGTGATTTTATATTTTGATTTGGATTTTTGCGGAAATTTGCCGTCACTGATTAGTAAACCAGTGAAACTTGTTTCTTACTAATCAATGATGGCAAATGTCCGCAAAAATCCAAATCAAAATAGACAGAGATAACGGTAGATAAGATAACGAAACCGTAGGAATTACCACAAGGAATTTCCACTTTAAAACGAATAATAACAATTATTTGACCTAGTTTATGGTGCTCGGTAAAAAGTCAAGCTTGAAGAGTAAATTTGGCATGGTGGTATACGTATAACGGAAAAGATCCCATCACTTATTTAACCATCACTCTCTGTTATCCGTCACCGCTATTGTACTTATAATGTGTCGTAATAGACGGCTAAAAAACAATGAACAAGTACAAAGTACAACTTATAGCATAGCAGTTCTATTTTACTATATTGTTTGTGTGCAGTTTAATAAGAAATATGTATTATCCACTTATACAGGGTATAATATCTTCCAAAACTATTTAGATACACTTACTGTTTCAGTTTATAATGAAATTTCTGTTATCCGCCTATTCTCTTAACCGTCGTACTCTCAGTTCCAAGGGTGACAGTTAACAGAGGATCCACTGCAGGTATTTTTTTAATAATGATTCATTTTGAACAGGCCTAAGTTATTTCAATGGTAAATTGGGGGTACGGTAACAGTTTGGTGGTCTAGGTAACTTAAAATAGTAGCAGTTGTAAATTTCAGTTAACTCCAGCAGCCTTTAGTTTATTGGGCCAGAATGAGGCAGTTTATTAAATGGAAATGTTTACAAAGAGGTCCTTAAAGGTTGAATGTTTCCAAAAGGTCCTAGGACCTTAAAGATGGGATTTCATTTGCATACTTAGTGATTTTTACATCAAAATAAAAAATATTGAAATACAGTAGGCCTAGGCTCTCGATAGACACTCGATATTTCGACACCTGCTGACAATCAACAAACATTCAAAGACTATCAAATATTTTGTCCGGTGTTATTAATTGGGGCCTAACTTAAGGATCATGATAAAAATTAATAAAATACCTGTGCAATAGGCCTAAAATAGGCTAAAATAAGGTTTAGGCCTATAGTATGCTTCTGTTAAAGTAATTTTACAAATAATTACATATATATATATATATATATATATATACATTTCTACACTTCAACGCCCCTGAAGTCCACTTAGTGTTGAACCATCAATTCTGGATTTTGAACATTTTTTTGATAGGCTGTGTCACCTTATGGGCTGACATATTTACGGACATCTTTCTTTAAAGCTAGGATTCACTTAAAAGATGAAAGCTAAGTAGTAATGTATGCTACTGAATGGTCAATAAAAGTGTTACTCATCTTATTTTGGCTACACACATGTAAGGTACTTTTTGATGCTCTTATAGTGACTGACTAAGGCCTTACAGTCAACTGCATCTTGAGTTGAGGTAAATAATGTAAAACAGTTGATGCATTTATTTTATGTATAAAATTCTTTTAACACGTGTATATCACAGTAACAAATTAACTTGTTCATTTAAGAAGTAAATAAATAGTAGATAAATAGTAGGTAAGAATGAAATCAGCAAACCTGTTAGGTGTGACATTAGACGATGGTTTAAACTGGAACAGGCATGTGGAGGATGTAGAAAGCAAGCTGGCAAAGGCCATTTTTGTGATTCGCCGCCTCAGCTCATTAAAGAACCAGGCTTTGCTAAAAAAATGTCTACCACTGTCTGTTCGAGACACACATCTCCTACTCAATTGCACTCTAGGGGAGCATGGAGGGGAATTTGGGGAGGGTACTGAGGTGGCAAAAGATGGCTGTCAGAGCCATGCTGAACCTCCCTCCTCGCGCCCACTGCAGGGAACATTTTAGGCTGATGGGAATTTTAACAGCTCCATGTATTTTCATCTTGGAGATATCAGCATATATCAAACAATACATTCCACCATTTAATAACAGAATTCACAATTATAATACCAGACACAAAAACTTTTTCTCTGAATTCCACAGACTTTCTTTTTACAACAAAAACCACTTTTCATTGGCCAAAAAATTTTCCAAAATTTACCAGAACACATAAAACCAATAAACATTTTACATAAATTAAAAACAGAACTAAAATTTCTTACTAATATACTAATCAAGCCTTCTATTCCCTGCAGGAATTCCTTTCACCATCTCACCCTGACTTCATTTTTTATCCCTTGTGGAAATAGACACTATAGGCCTACTACTTTATTTATGACCCGTCCAAAGCAAATATTTTGCCAGCTGGACTGAAGAACAAAGTATAAGTAAAGGAAGTTCAATTTCATCTGCCAAAAAAATACTTACCATATTAGATTTTTATCTTGTTTTTATCATACAGTGCAACTGAAATTAATCATCCTTTGGTGCTGACTCTAAGTTATGTAAAGCTAAATCAGTCTGTTCATACTCAAGAAATTGATAAAAAATTTATACCTAGACCCAACCAAGCATTTATAACTAAACTTTTATTTTGAGTAGGCCTAACTAATAAATAGTAGGCCAAACAACTAACTTAAAGGTTGACCTTAACCCTTCCCAGACTGACCCCTTTAACTATAAAAAGCAAGAAAAAAAGAAAGATTTGGGAAGTAAGTTTTAGGAAGATTTGGGGCTTGTTGCTAGCCTAATCGTTAGCGTCTTGGACTTCTGTTCAAGGGGTTGCGGATATATCCGCCTAACGTCCGTAGTGCAAAAAAGTTTAGGGGATACCTACATCCGCAGGCCGTCTTCATCACACTATTATATTTTAATTATTTTTAAAAACAATCTAAAGATGTGAGGAAATAAATTGTTTGAGGATGGATTTTATATACGTGATTTGACATGTATAAAACAGGAGGTAAATGAATCAAAACTGTGAAGATGGCTATGTTATGATGCAATGTTTACCAGGTTAGCCAACTTATATCAATTTCTTTTCAAATCAATTTAAAAGTACCTACAAGTTATAAATAACTTATAATGTTTGATTTCCATAGTTATTGTTCATGAAAAGTGATTAGCCTATAAGATATTGCCCAAAATTGGATTAGTTTTTCTATGGGTTTATATAGGATATATCCGCCTATAGTCCAGAAAGCTGAGAGATATATCCGCCTACCGTCCATTGGGTAAAAACGTTACTGATATAGGCCTATCCGCCTATAGTTCAGGAAGGGTTAACTCATAACAAAAAATAGTATTTTCTCCATTGTTTGAAACATTTTCATTTAGAAAACAATTATTTTATCAAGATTTCAGGCCATTTTCAAAAATGAGTACAGTTAACACCTATACCGAAACACCCACTATGAAACGTTAACCGAAACCCTCGGTCTGTAAGACTCCCATATAAATTAATGGACGACAAATAAATAGTCAGTAACCGAAACCCTCGGTCTGTGAGTCTCCCGCATAAGAAACAATGGAAAACAGACTAATGGGAACTGAAAACCTCGGTCTCTGAGACCGGCACATAATTAAAAATCGGGAAGTCGAGTATAGAAGAACTACTCAAACTGGAAAAAAACTATGCGAAGGTCAAGGGGAAGGGGAGGGAGGAAGGTACTGGGAGGGGTAGCACCATCGCTTCAGCAGTGTTCCCAATATCAACAAGTGAAATTTCCTGAGGTCTGTGAGACCGGGGGTTTCGGTATAAGTGTTAAACAGATATATTATTACCATTACAATAACGTAAGCAAGCTGTATTTATTTCCAGTATCAAAATTGATGTAAGTTATTGAAACATTAATGAATTCAGATCAAAACTTGATAGAGGCCTATTCAGTAACTCAAAAAAATGTCCTACTATATTTGGGAGGAATACGTTCTTTAGTTTGAAAGGATTGACTTATTTTTACATAAGTTTATCGCGATCATTTCATAAAGTTTAGTATAGGCCCTATCACCTAGCTTACCAACAATTAATTACTTACTTTTCTTGGTTTAGGTAATAAGGATTGTAGTTTTAATTATTTGAATGACTGAAATAATAACAATTGATAGTTTGTCATAAATCACTAATACAGTATGATAAAACAATTAAGTTTTAATAAACAAGTTAGGTAAAATAAAAAATCAAACAAAATCAACTTGAGTTTCTCCAGCAGAAACAATGAACTACAGATTCTAGAGAGATCAAATTCCATAAAAATCAGCTGGAAAAGGTTAGCCTATAAACCTTTGACTTTTAACTGAAAAGCAACAACCTTTGAATGGAAAATCAGCTGTTCCTAAAATCAATGTAGCATTTTAAATCATATATTGAAAATTAATATTTATCAAGGGGTTTTTATCTCCTCTGTGTAAATAAGAAAGTTATATGAGTAAGTATTGATATATATATATATTTTATTAATTAATTTTTCTGTGATAAACCAGTTGAAGACCAGATCTATTGCAGAGAAGGGGAAAAGAAAATTCACCCATTCCTAGATCATATTCACTCTCACAAAAAAATCTTATTTTAATAGCTAAGTTTGCCTTTTAAGTTGTTAGTAAAGAGAGAAACTAAGAAATCCAGGAGTGTGTCGACCTAAACAACACGCCATTCTTGAACTATGTTATTTATTGTACTATTCTTTGTTCAATTAAAATAACAGTCAAAAAAGAGGTTTGCATTTCCATTTCCTTCATTATACACTGCTATTTAGACAATTCATTCAATTATGTGTCAGAAGTAATATTTACTTTCTCCCCCCTATACGTAGTACATGGAGAAATAATGTTTCCGTCCAAATTGGAGAAATGATGTTTCCGTTCAAATTTTCAAATTTAAGTTGTATGTGGAAATATTTGTTTTAGTGCTCCCTAAATCCAAAAAAAGTGGTTTTCAGAGTGGTGTTAGTCCGTCCATGTGGTCGTGGGTGTGTAAGTCTACAAAGGTAGAGACGACACCAGTGGTCATATTCTCATGAAATTTGGCTTGTAGGTTTAAAGCCATGATGTCTCCAGGCGTTTATTTTGAATTTTTAAATTTTTATTTTTAAGAAACTACAAAAATTCAAATTTCTCAAAAACGACTCTATTTTTATAAAAATTTCATGGTTTTAGCGAATTTCCCCTATAGGGAAGAAGCTATTACCGTAGGTCTCATGGTAAGACCTAAGCCCAAGACCATAATAACTTTTCGTTTTGGGGCCCCCAGAAGCAAAAAACACCATTCGTTCAAATTTCTAGATAGATATATATATATATATATATATATATATATATGTGTCTGTAAGCACGATAGCGCTCGCAAAAATGGTCCGATCGGAATGAAATTTGGCACAGGCGTGTAAAGTAGTAATTATTCGGACGAGTTCGTGAACCAGCCCGATCGGACCACCGGAAGGGGGGGTAAAGCGCGGTAAACCCCCCAAAAATGGGGTTTTCGAGTTTTTTACATAGAAAAATAAAATTTATCGAATTTTGGTTGGCACCATTGAATTCAGTTCGAAAAAACAAACAATTTAGTATCTTGAATCATTGCTCTATGTCCATTGGTTACCGAGATACTGAAAGTGGTAAACACAGTACGTTGTCCCAATGTTAACCTTATGGGGAATAAGTAAAATTCTATATCTCGCTTATTTCTCAACATATCTTAATGAAACTTGGTTTGTGGCTTCATATTAGATGAGATCTAATGTATTTTGCTATAAAATCCCGGATATTACTGGGAAATAAAAAAATGCAATATGTTCCTTATTTCTTAACATATTTTGATAAAACTTGGTGTATGGCTTCTTCTAGTTGAGATCTACTAATCATTGAATTAAAAGCACCCAGTTTTAAAATACCTGTTGCAGCAAACCTGCACACTCATTTCCCATGTTATTCTTAAAACGTGTCAAATCTCGCTATATTGGATTGAAACATGTACTTTGCACTTGAAAATCGCTGAGTGTACAGGTCTGTAAAAATGCAGAGGGGTTCAGAAGTATTTATTCAGATTAGAGTGGGGTTCAAAAGTTCAAAAGTTTAGAAAGTTCAGAAGTTTTAGAGATTTAAGTGTTAAAAATTTAATTTTTTTCTAATTTACTTAAAATTATAATAAATAATCAAAAATACTTGCAACCATTAAATTAGGCTTGAAAAAATAAATATTCCAGTACTTTGAATTAATAGTCCACGTCAACTGAAAGCGGAGATAATTGATAATTTTGTTTGGAAGAAAACGCAGTATATTGTCTTATTTTACTCTTACAGTAAATGTTTAACACCCGAAACCTCTGTTAATTACCAAGCGATTTTGATAAATTTGGTACGTATTTGAGAGATATGTTTTATTTTACTGTAGGTTGTCTTGCTTTAAGGGAGAAGTATGAGTCAAATAGCTGATACCATTTATGTGTTAACATTATACCTTTGTCTTCAGCTAAGATGTCAGACTACACCAATAACGGCTTAAGTATAAAATGAGTTAAAGACCTATTTTTGTATGATCTATTACGATCTACATACCATTTGTCATCATTGAAGTCCATAACTTCAAGTTTAAGGCCAGGTTGAAAATCTGTTGAGTCACCCTGACTTTCTTGACTTTTATCACCATCATCGGTGTTCACAATGCTGCTTTCGTCACTCGTAGGTGATGTGAAAATCACCTCCGAAGGTTCACGATCCTGGCTGACTGAAGGTGTGCTGAGCCTACTCTCATTTGGAGTACTACTCACATATTCATCGAACACTTTAGGCTTTCGTTTTCTTTTAGGTGTGGAGTGCCAATCTGAATCTACTGTTGGCATTTGTTTCTTCACAACTGCATTTGGCTTATATGTCACTGTATTCATCACTTTCTCGGTGAATCCCTAAACGTTATTTTATTATTAATTTTCAATATATTGATAAAATATGGTTCAGACATGCATTAAGGATCAACAGACAAGAATAAGGATTTTCTGAGAAAACCAGTACAAAGAAAGCGGTGATCTTGAGTGGTCAGCGTTAACAATGACCAATGTAGGCCTAATCATAGATATAGACATAGATGATTTATTAGTTGCAAAATAACATACAGGGTGAGTTTTAAATGCCCCCCCCCCCACTTTCTTCCATATTTTTTAAATAGGTATCAATCCCAGACTAACCCCAAACATTATTGGGTAGTAAGTTTTCTTTTTGAGAGGGTGACTATTCTTTGCCACCATCTTGAATTCGTCATACATTAGACACATTACTTTTGGATATGAAATATTTTTTCAAATGTAAAAGTGGTGTTTGACCCATCATTTATAACTATATTTTTTCACTGGTTTCAATGTCACAATCTGATTGTTTTTGGAAAATATTGACTCGTTCTTAAGATGTGAAGGCTTTTTTCTAATTTTATTTTTAATGATTTATGATTTGTAGCACGGATTGGTTTTGTCAATATCTTAAATTATTTGACTTACGTCCAACAATCCTGATTTTTATTCTGGATGTACGCGTTTCAGCCTAGGCCATCATCAGCATCCATAAAAAATATACTTGTACACTAGGTTTCCTGCATTCTTCGCTGTTGTGATGTTATAACTAGCTGCGTCAAGTAAAGTTCTAAACTTGACGCAGCTAGTTATAACATCACAACAGCGAAGAATGCAGGAAACCTAGTGTACAAGTATATTTTTTATGGATGCTGATGATGGCCTAGGCTGAAACGCGTACATCCAGAATAAAAATCAGGATTGTTGGACGTAAGTCAAATAATTTAAGATATTTATTTTTAATACATTACAGTAGACCCCCTCTTAACCGACCTCGTTTTAACCGACGATCGGATTATCCGCCCTTGCTGATCAAATATTAAAAATCGTTTTAACCGACCCTGTTTTAGAACAGTTCGGTTTAACCGCCCTTTTCTAGGAATTGCGGCATTTCTGGCGCGGCGATGGGAACGTTACGCTCAACTCTACATATTGTTACGGGTTAAAATATTTTGGATACAGCATTTATTAATTTATGAAAACGTAGGCCTACAGTAGATGCATTGACAATCAATACCACATTACAAAAGTACCTGCATTGTTAAAAATATGAACACGTTATTAAAGGTGTTAACATAAGAACATTTTGTAAACACGTCTACTATTTAGTTCATAAAAAGGTTTTGTTTTGACCGTGTTTTGGAATCATTTATGACATTTCTATAGTAATTATTTTGGAAAACAGGTTGATAACTATGGTTTATCTTCTAAATAATCAACGGACGGCTTTAGAATGATGTTAATAGAACCCTAAATCAATAGAGCTTTCATTTTTGGGTGTTTAGAGCATTACCCGTTTTAACCGACCTTTTAAGTTATCCGACCTAGGTCCGGTCCCGTGTGGGTCGGTTAAGAGGGGGTCTACTGTATGTACTTATTGTATAAATAAACCCACAACTTCAAATTAAAGTTAGATAATGATAAGTAACCAGCAGCACACATTTTTACGCCATTTTCATGTGTTTTTATGGATTTAACATTTTTGGGCGCCATCTTGGATCAACCATCCCCCCCCCCTGAAATGAGCTGAGCTGTTTTAAAAATAAAGATGGTGTTATGACCCATCATTTTCACCTGATTTTTAATGCTGAAATTAATGTAGCAATTCATTTTGAATTATCATGTTTTGTTTTTGAAATATTTCAATCTTTTGAGATAACAAATAAAAAGTGATCTCAAAAACAAAACATGATAATTCAAATTGGAATACAGCATTCATTTCAGCATGAAAAATCAGTTGAAAATTATGGGTCACCACCACCTTCATATTTGAAATAACTTTGCTTACTTTAGCAACTCAAGTAACCCCTGAAAAGTAGCAGTGCCAGTCTGAAGTACAAGTTTGAATTTAGAGCAATACACATGAACCAAGTTTTTGGATTCTATATTGGGTCAACTCCTACATTTCACATTAATCGTAAATCATCCTCTGTATGTGGACATCCTCTCTTCAGATTGGTGATATTTGTGATTTCTGTGTTATATTACGTTATTGTTTTGTTTTCAGCATTAGTGTTTCGTGACTGTTTTTCCAGTTAGTTCTGATTTAGCTATGTTTTTTGTTCACGATCTCCTGGCTGTGTGTAACTAAGCTTGTTATGTTCTAAGTTTTTTTCCACCTGGAGAAGGGAACAGATTCCATATCCCGAAACATCGTAAAACTTGTTTTTACTAATCAGTGATGGCAAATATCCGAAAAAAATTAAAATCAAGAAACAAAAAATCATCATCACCAACAATGAATTCAAAGAAAGAACATTAAGCTCGTTGACGTTAGCCAATAAACAATGAATTCTTCACTAATCTGCCATTCAAACTTGGCTTAAAATGCCTACCTGGGTTGGTCACCATTTCATCAATGTATAATGTATATAATGTATTGAAATAAACTTAGGCCTAGTACTATTAAAACTTAACATTACAATTAATTATGCAAGTTCTCATCAAAGAAGGCAAATTCAATAGTAGACCCATGTTCATATGTGTCAATCAAATAAATGAGGCGAAACAATGAGAAAAAGAATTAGTTATGCTAAACAATTCTACAATGATTTTATAACTTTTTTATATACAAGGGAGTGAACAAATAATAAATAAGTGACTAGGAGATCTGAAGGTTATACAAATCATGCATTACAAGAGCACTAAATAAATTAACTTACATTAATAACTGAAACAAGCTGGATAATTTTATGGCAATACAGTAAAGTCCTACAAACCCAGTGGCAAGGCGTGAAGTTTTTGCTAGGTCATCGCATAATTATTTCTACAATAACAATGGAAGAGAACAAATTTAAGGAAATAATGTAAAAAAATCACAACAGATTCCTGTCGGAAACAACAACAGACAAATTTGGCTAAAGATTTGGACAAGATCTTTCATTTTGAATTGTTAGTAGCTTCTCTTCAAAACAAAGAGAACTGAACGGTATTTCTTTCATTTTTATGACTATGACCATGACTTCTGCCATTATTATTTAATGAACTTACGTTCTTTCTACAGCCGCAACTGCAAAGGAGGGCACAGGCACAGTAACTTTAAAACTGCAGCAAAAAGTCACAAACAAACAACAGATCACACAGCAATGTATACTGATGTTTATAGATCCCAGACTAAGGTCGAGTTTTGCATATTACCCACCACAGTATTTCAGTTGTCTAAATCCTGTCCCTTTAGCCAAAGCCCCGTGAAATCTTCCAAGAAGTTACAAGAGCAGCCAACGATCTCTGGAAGCACTTAAACTGACATGTTTGAGCGGGAGCCTGGAGGAATTGTGATTGGCTGCAGGTTTGTGGGAAGGTATGGGTGGGGCCTTCTTCAAATGGCACGGGGGAGTGTACGAGACTCACAAGATCTGCGATTCCAGTTTGCCTAGTCGCTACCACTACGCATCGTGGAAGCCCCTACGTTGCCTATGTTGTCACTTCAAGGTCGATAGTTTCAAGTGGTCGCTTGGGCGCCACTAGTGATAGAATGACAGTATTTTCACCAAAACTGAAATTAATTTATTCTTTCTGGTAATCGCCGAATCCAACCACTACTGCATGCTTCGCCATTGTGCAAACCTGCCGTTTGTGAAGAGCTGAGTTATCAGGAGTGAAGGGTCAAATTCAGAATATTAACAAGAAAATATTTTCTGAACTACCTACGGTATTAGTTGGCCTAACTAAACCAGACTTTACAAAGAAGCAACGGAGTAGACCTTTTTTACAAAAGTATTTCTTCGAGAGTTAGTGTCTACTTAATTTATAAACTATGTCTTTGGTTTTGACTAGATTTCCAATGTTATTTAAGTGGGTTTAAAATGAACTTTGAGGGCTTTAAATGAGTTTCTGAGTGCATTCACTGAATTGATACCCTCAAAAAGGCACATCTAAACATTAAGGGCATTCAAGCAATACATATAATATCAAAATCTACTGAGTAAAAGAGGAAGAAAGAAAGAAATGACACAGATTTAACACTGATTCCAATTTCAGCACACTCACTCACCCACCAAGCCAGAGCTATAATACGAGGTACAGTCAAAAAGTTCCCGGAATGAATATTTGTAGACATATAGCGCGATCGTCAGCGGGAAATTTGTCTTGCAGTAGTTGATGCGACTCCTGGGGAGGGAATATCGGTAGTGGTGGCATTGCTGACTTTCCATAGTGCAGCATTGGAAAGCGCTTTTCGTGTACCTGCAAGTCGACGTTGTCGGATTTTTGAATAATGGCATTTCATGAACAGCGCACTGGGTGATGCTGATGAAGAAAATATTGGGGGATTTCTTCATCGCCTCTTCTCCATAAGCTTGAATTAACAACTCAAGAGTCTCACTGGGTGATTTCAAAAGTAAAACAAGAACAATGTTCGTGTGCTGTTCATGAAATGCCATTTTCAAAAATCCGACAACGTAGACTTGCAGGTACACAAAAAGCTCTTTCCAGTGCTGGACTACGGCAAGTCAGCTTTGCCACCACTACCGATATGCCCTCCAAAGGAGTCGTACCAACTACTGCAAGACAAATTTACCGCTGACGATCGCACTTTATGTCTACAAATATTCATTCCGGGAACTTTTTGACTGTACCCCGTATAACATCACAACTTACAAAATTCTTAGCGAAACACAACAAAACATTATAGCCTACTTCATATTTCACTTATTTCATATAAAACTTATCCTTTAAGCACATTATAATCACATCATGAAAAGATAAATAATGCCAAGCATTACCAACTAACTCGGCATACTGCCAAGTTACTGAGTGCGGGTTTGTAGGATTTTACTTTGGCCATATAAAACAAACAACACAAATTTTGAGAGTTAATTTTTTATAGAATAATAAATTCTTGTAAAAACTGTTCTACGAAAACCTACTCACGAAAACCTACCCTACATAAAGTAACACATTAGGCCTATGTAAAAACAAAAGTACAAGTATTAAAAGTACAAGTCATTCCATAGTTGTTAGCATGCACCACATAATTTATTTTTACAATAGGGTATCTGTAACAGGGTTAGTTCTAGTTCATTCGAGTTGGTTAGAGAAATTTATAAATTGGTCACAGACTGCACAAACCACTGAACTTACAATTCGCTCCACAATTCTCAGCTGGTCTGGTTCAAGCTTCGAAAAGTGATTATTATGTCTTCTTCTGAATAGAGAAAACCATTTATCCCCTGGTGTGCCATTTCTAAAAGGATTCTTGCGGTTGTCAGATTTAAGAAATTTTACAACGAGTTCAATCACTTCATTACGTTGAACAGTTTCATTCTTCTTAGCTTTTTCAATTACATATTGAAGAATTTCCTCTTCTTCATGTTCTCTTAATACTGGAGGTTTGACTCTCTTAACCTGGCTCATTTTGATTACTTTTTAAGAAGAATTCGTTATCCCCTCCAACCAAAAAGTCATAGGCTATTGCAAACTGAAACAAAAACATCATCAGCTATTTATTTACTACAGGGTGTGAAATCACAAGTCGATAGTTTTAAATCTAACTTGGGCCAATTAAGCTTCTTAATCCCACTTCATTAATTCATTAATAGTCTATTATGCTGCAGAGTGATATTATTGTGAAAGTGGCCAACAGTATAATACAGATGGTTACTGGTAGCCTAGGTTTAATGTTAGTACGTTGGACAGTAAAACAGGTAGGCCTACTAGTACTGATGAGAAAACCTAACCAATGTAGCTTGAATGAAAGAACAATAGATATTATAACAACAATATGCACAGTGGTAGTCAAAACACACACCCTTTCGGTGTGCCAGCAAATCAGGAAAACAAATGCTCAAGTCACAACAGTGATGATGTCACACATGAATCTCAATTGTGATTGGCTAAAACATTAGTAAGCTTAATGCCTATGAAATTCACTGGCTTAAGTCTTCTAGCCTCTTAAGTTAGTTTATGGGCCTACCTACATTTTCTTATTGTCAACAAAAATAGAGGCCTAATAATTCACTATAAAAGTAATATTTGTAATATGCAATTAAATGTAATCTTAAAAAGATGTATTAGGCTATCTTTTATAACACAGGTCACTAAATTACCTTTGCACTAAAATCGTCCTTCTCAAACCTCCTCTACAACTAGTGATAACACGCTCTTCACTCATCTGTCATTCATACTTGGCTTAAAATACCTACCTGGGTAGGTCGCCATCATAAGTCATGTATCTAATGTATATTATGGTGAAACTAACCTTCCTATGAAAATTATATAAAACTCCATTCTATTACCCCCCCCCCCCAGAATTTATTACAGTCCTGATTCCTAGGCCTACCTCAGATGAAAAACTCAGTAACTTAATGGTAGAAACATTGCTACGGGACTATAGCCCTGGTTTCATTTGCTTTCATTGAACCATCACAGTTGTTCGAACCAGTGACGTTTTACACACATGGCCAATGCTTTACCTCTGAGTTACCGCCTCAGTTAGCATGAATAGAAAGGATCCGATAGATTCAGAATACCCTTCCACCGTAGAATGCCACCTGCTGTACCGTACTCTTAACAGTACACATTAAACTTGTATTTAATAATCTATTATGATAAAAGTATCGTATCTCGTAAAATATATAAGACCTAAACAATATATGCTGTAAACACATTGTTCTGATGGATTTTCCTCTTAAAAACAATATTAGCGACATAGAATATTACAGTTTAGGTATATTACAATTGTCTTAAGAACATTGAATTCAAATAGTCAAAAGATTGAAGGTAAGTACATAATACTACATCATTACCAAGGCCTACCTAGGAGTGGCCTGACGTAGAGGTGAAACATGGGGATGAGTCCTAGGTTGAATCTCACAATCACTGATAGTAATTTGCTGTGTTTGGTACCTTGAAAGAGCACAATGACCCTTATAGACTCCTTAATGACCCTTCAGTGCATGTCTTTGGAAGCCTGGCCCTCATCTAGAAGTAAGAAAAGTGCCTACCATACCTACACATAAAACATTAATCTATATTTATGAAAGAAAGATACAGAGAATCGTATACCTTAAATCATCAGTCAATTTCCGTCTGGCAAATATATCTCTCCACTCACGTTTCGATTTTATTTAAAACTGAAAACAGTTCGAAAGAGAAAAGGTTTTAATTTATTAAAAATTTATTTGATTTATGAAGCTGTAAATTGAATGTAGGGCCTAATATGTACGAGTAAGCCTTGAAATTTCATAACCTATAAACCCAAAACCCAAACCCAAACACTCTGGGATCTGTCTGAAGAGAGAGAACGAGAGAAGGGAAGGGAACAATAAAACGAAGAAGACGGAAGAAGACTATAAGATATAAATACTATAAATATATTTGAAAAATATTATATATTATAATATATTTTAAAAAGACGAAGAGGACGGAAGAAGCTTATAGGACACAAATACTATAAAAATATAAAAAAATATTATATGTCATAGTTTATTATTATATTGGAGGTAAAATAAATTAAAGTTTACAGAAAATTTTACCGGACTGATTATATTTCCCTAATCATTAATGGAATCCCATATTTACTTTTTCTTCTAGAAATCAAATCATTGAATATATAAATCAAATCATCTGAGTATTTTGATATGGCTCCTTGGCAGTCCTTGGCTGCAGATGAGTAAACTTGTAGCTGTTCAGTTATCAATTTTATATTTTATTTTAGATGTGGCAAACACAGGGGCGGATTCCCACAAGGCACACTAGGCACGCTTCAGGGGGCAGCACGGCCGCCGTTCTGATCCTTTGGCACACTGATTTTGATGTCCGAGCGGATTGAGTAAAGCCCTGGCTTGGCGTGAGCGTGACTGAGAAAGGAAGACAATCGGTGATTGGTTCGGTAAATCTGTAGTCCTCGTTTGAGCCTCGTTTTGAATTTCATTACATCACTATCCTTTTAATTGAGCTCAAGAATTTGAAATACATGGGTCAGAAAATTAAAGTCTTTGGTTTCGAATCTTGAATTTTAATTCGTAAACCTTAGGACTTATTTAATCTCTAACTTAGATTAGGGAATATAAAAACTCTGCGCCGCCAAAACACACAATTTGCACGTTGAATAATAATTTTTAAATGCTCCCGATGTGACGATAAAACACGATTACCGATTTGAGCCATTTGAAAAGGCTCCACGATCGATCCAAGGCCTCATCGCTGCCGTCGCGTCGCTAGTGGGGCCTTGCGCTGCTGCGGACCCAACTAAGGCCGCACTAGAAATTTTTTCAGTGTAAATATAATTTTGTGTAGCGTGGTCTTGTCTCAACCTGCGCGCCTTCGCCGGCGCGGCGCTCTTTCGTGTTGGCGTCTTCTGCGGCCTCATCCCCGCATGGCATAGAGTAATAATCATAACTTCGACATGGTCCTTCCCTCGCCCCAAATCCGAATTACTTTTGAAATTTAGTTAAATCTGAGATTACTGTTTTAATATACTCTTGGGTTTTGGATAATTGTGTTAATTTAATGCATTTTTCACTTTTGTAAGATCATAGTTCTTTGAATGTAATCAAAGTGTAAAAAAGTAGTCTCTCAGTATTTATGAAGAGGTTACATTTAGTGTTACGGTACACATATTATTCATGTTACAACCACCACGACGAGAAGTGTATTACAGATATGGGGGCGATCAGAATAGCCTAGAGAGTGTAAAATGTATAAATTCGTACACAATTGCAGTTTAATAATACCCACATTTATTATATTAATTTGTGTTTATATTTAGAATTAAGTCGATATGTAAACCTATATACTTTATATTGTAAATTGTGCCAACAAGACATGCATCATAACGTAATTAATTTGTAGGTTCACTCCTATTGACCTAATAAGTGTATTCAATCGGATCACCAAGGCCAACTCAATCATTTTTATAGTTAATCTTTGTAGTATAACCTAACCCAGATAGCAGGGGATATTTTGAAAACATTTTTAAAACCTACCTTTGCGTTATTTTAAAAACGCATCCTACATAACTCTCTAAATGCTGTTAAAACATTTTCATAAAATATTTTTAATGAAATAATTTTAGAATGTTTTTATGAAAACATTTTGAAAATGCATCCTACTTAACTCTGTAAATGTTGTTGAAATATTTTCCAAAAAATATTTTAACGAAACCTTTTTAGAATGTTTTTATGAAAACATTTTGGAAATGCATCCTACTTAACTCTGTAAATGTTGTTGAAATATTTTCCAAAAAATATTTTAACGAAACCTTTTTAGAATGTTTTTATGAAAACATTTTGAAAATGCATCCTACTTAACTCTCTAAATGTTGTTAAAATATTTTCCACAAATATTTTTAACAAAACATTTTTAGGATGTTTCTCAAAAACATTTCTAAAACACATCCTACTTAACTCTATAAATGTTCTTAAAATATTTTCAACAAAACATTTTTAGAAGGTTTCTAAAAAACATTTAAAAAACACATTCTACTTTACTCTGTAAATGTTGTTAAAACTTTTTCATACAATGTTTTTAACAAAACATTTTTAGAATGTTTCTCAAAAACATTTTAAAACCCCATCCATTTAACTCTGTAAATGTTGTTAAAATATGTTCAAAAAATATTTTTAACAAAACATTTTTAGAATGTTTCTCAAAAACATTTTACAAACATATCCAACTTAACTCTAGGAATGTTGTTAGAACATTTTCAAAAAATATTTTTTTTAAACATTTTTAAAACATTCTATTTGACTCTGTAAATATTATTAAAATATTTTTAACAAAATATTTTTAGAATCTTTTTCAAAATTATTTTAGAATGTCTCACAATAACATTTCAAAAACACAATATAATTAACTCTGTAAACATTATTAACATATTTTCAAAAATATAAAAAAAAACATGCCTTCCTCAACTCTCTAAACATTGTTAAAATATCCTGAGAAGTATTTTTAGCAATATAACTTTAAAATAATGAAAAATAATTTTGAAAACACTCTCAAAATAGGGTTAAAATATTAATAGTAAAAAACACATTATTTAAACTAAACAAAACATTTTGTTCTTCTGAGTAAATATATTTAAAATTTTCCGTTATACCCGATCACATACTGTATATAACTGCGAAAAACCACTTTTAAATGAATTCATTCACAAAAATAATTCATTAAAATCACATAAAGGATTAATTTAAATAAAAATAGTATTAATATGGGCAAAAGCTTTTATTACATCTTTGTAACCGGTACATAGGCCTACACACAGAATAAACTAATATTTAAGGCTGGGTAAGTGAGTCCTCTGCATCTTCTGCCAGTAGGGGTGTTATTTGAGCAGACCTGTAAACCAAAAGTTTTTTAAAAACCATATAATAGTTGATCGTTGTTCATACTTTTTAAATACACTCTCACATTTTTCAAATCGGCGCACCGAAATTGCGCCCCATACCAAACTGACGAAAAAGGTTCGGTAATCCCTAACCGATATTGCGCCCCGAGGGTGGCAGGTACCTGAGGACCGCAACACCACGCAATGACTCAGGAATGTTACCCTCCGCCCCCTCACCCCCCGCCTGACCAGTTGATGAACCACCAAATATTTGTACTCCCCAAACGATTTGTCAGTTTTGCATAAGACACCTGAGTGTTAGGGTGTTCCATTCATGAATATAAATTTAATTCATTTTCAATGATTTAATTACTTATTGCAATTACAGTATAATTTTTGTCGACTTAAAAATCTTACCATTAGTGATCAGTACTAACAGACATCCTCTTTGCCAAATTTGGTAATTTTTTGTTGACTGTAAGTGTCTCTAACCGCAGTTTATTTGAAATGCACGCATTAAAATTTTGTAGCGTTCTGAGCGACGATCCGTGGCTGTTGCCCACAGTCAGGCCGCGGACCGGCTTCACAACAATCAATGCTTCGGGAATACAGATTTCCCCTCTATTATCTGTGCTCGCTGCTCTGCGGATTAGGAAGTGCTGACAAAACTGTATGAATTTTCAGATTTAGCTGACTCCGTTGCTCAATCGCCACTTCTCTCCAAGCGGCAACAATGAAGGGTTCTGAGAGAATTCCTGTGTTCCGACCATCGAAGTAAATAAACTTCAATGGCGAGGCGAGGAGTCAGTGCTTGCCTCCCTCATGTGATTCTAGGAAGGGCTGGGGCGCAATATCGGTGTACCTCTGGGACAAGATTTAGGGTCGGGGCGCAATTTCGGTGTCTACCTGGATTTTGGGGCGCAATTTCGGTGCGCCCTTTCAAATGTTTTGTGATTAAAACCATTGATTATAAAGGAAAAAAATAGAAAGTCCAAGCAATGTTAAATTTTGAAGCCGACAAATTTGATCCAATTTTACTAAAATTGGCAGGGATACGAATCTTTTACTTGAAACATCACAGCTGGCGCAATCTCTAGTGACGAATGTGTACTAATTACGCGTGAAAATTTCTCACTTCAAAACATGTATAAGCATGAGTAGTCTCCTTTTAGATATAAAGTCAATGTTTAAACCATTTATTGTGAATGGTAAAATCAATATTCACAGATTAAGTAATTCAAACATATAGTAATGGGACAACCAACTACGTTCAGCAAGCAGTTATTTACCCAGTAATCTATGGATTCACCAAGCTCTGTTAGCTTGAACGATTCCCCTAGGGCATGAAAGCTTCTGTGTTCACTCTTGGTTTTCATCTATGCACCAGCATCAGCACAACGATGGGTTTTGTATAACAGTTTATTGTCGGATTCATTCGAGTTATTGGATAGTCCAGGACCATTTAAACAAAAATCAATCTCTAAAACGATGCAAGGAGAAAATCATGTAACAGTTGGAGAAACAACGTTTTTAGGGTATTCGACCCCTCCCCCCCCAAATAAGAAATTGCCTGTTGCCAAGCCAAATTTTGGACCGTAAGTATGGTATCCAAGATGGCAGCCAAAACTCTGCTTTCATGTGTCTCCCTTGTTCAATGGCTTAAGGTTTTTGGATGCCAAACACATTATGCAACGTTTAGAATTTCTTTCTATTATAAGTGTCTTAAGTTGGCCACCAAAATTTAAATTCAGGTAAGACTAGGATTAAATAGGGAAATAATAAATTAATACTGTGCATGAACGTTCTTTGTGGCATGTATTTTGACAATAAAAAATGTACCTACCTAGAGATTGGGAGGGTGGCAGGGTCATATTAATGGGGGTGGGAGGTTAAGTAATATTGAGATGACATTGTATTTATGTTGCTCTAACAAACAAATCTCGAGGTATTGAATTGAGACCTCCTCCAATAATTGATGGATGGCAACTGTTTAATTTTTATGGGGTACTAATTTTTGGCCCCCATCTTGGATCCGCCATTTTGAATTACTATAGATTATTATTTTTACATTTAAAAAATGGTGTCTTGACACATCATTGAAAACTTGAATTTCACACTTATCACAATGCAGGAATTCTTTTTTGAAAATATTATTTCGTTCTCAAAATATATGCTCAAAATAAAATTCATATCTCTATGAATCTGTACCCTTAAGGGAGTTTTAAATTTTTAAAATAATTTTTGTTTGTGTTGTTTGTGTTTATCTTAAATCTCCAGTTGTAAACACAGAATGATATTTGTCGTTGTCTAAAAAGATTCAGTGATTTAACGACTTTAATTTAAACCACTGCACTGATCGTCTGAATCTGATGGATCAGGGCTGTATTATAAAGATATTATAAAGATTATTCGATAAAAAATTTATTTTGAATAAATTATTTTTACAAAAAAAAAAAACAACATATCCATGGTTTTAAATAAGTCTCAATGTCCATTCTGGTCTGAAATCAACTCAGTTTGTTCGCTTTCATTTCACAAATTGATCATGTAAATCGGGCTGTTTGAAAAAGAGTTATAGTTCTCCAAAGATCATTAAATTTATGTGTTTCTTAAATTAAAATCTAATTATCAAAGTCTTATAACTTGCCTGACCCTGATTTGATTTAAATTATCAGTCGATCAAAAGAAAGTCTATGGATTTTTGTGTATTTTAAAACTTACGCCACATTTAATCTTGTTTAAAACTTGAGATGAGAAAGAGTTTAATCTATTAAAATTTCCGAATTAAATACATTAAGTGATTTTGAAGTTTCATAATTCTTTTCCATTTAGACTGATTTACATGCTGGATATAAATAAATTGATTTACATGATCAATTTCTCAAAATTAAAGCCAACAATCCAACAATACTAAGATGATTTAAGACTAGAATGACCTTTGGGAGTTATTTAGGACTTGAAAAATAAGTAGGCCTATTTCTGAAACAATAATATTGTGAAAATTATACTTTCTGGCGAATGAAGCTTTATAATGCATGTTTGAATCATCACATTTACACGATCAGTGGCCATTAAATCACTGCATTTTTTAAGACAACAACGAACGCCATTCTATGGTTAGAGCGGGAAATCTAAGATACACATATCTACAAAAAAATTTTTAAATTTGAAACGCCCATTCAAATACCATACTTCCAGTCAAAATTATGTCTTGCATATTCGCAAGGCAGATTCGTTTTCGGGGGGAGGGGGGGGGGGTCAAAATGCCCTAATGACATTGTTTCCCCAACTGTTACATGATTTGCTTCTTGCATGATTTTTAATTTTTAATAAGCCTAGACTAGGAGGCAATTTTTCCAAAATCAAAATTACTAATACATACAACAATATTAATTGTAAATAATAAACCGAAGGTTAAATTTCTTGTTTTCCTGCAACAATTTCTGTAATTTTTCAAGTTAATTTATTATTCTTTTTCTAATGAATACTTAAGTAATTCAATAAAAACTCAGGGTTTTTAGTTATTGTTCAACCAATGACACACATACCAAAAATCTATTATATTTTTTGGTCTCTTTAACAGGTTAAGTAATTAAAAACCCCTTAAATGAAATGTCCATGCCATGGGACACTTAAATGACATTTTATGTTTAATATCATACCTACGTGTTTAAGAGAAGACTTAATCGTGTTATGTATATTAACAACAATTAGTAATATTTTTTTGGGAATCTTAAGAAGCCTGAAATGAAACCCAAAACCAAAATACATAGAGCATAGCTCTCTTGTTATCATAAAATATAAACTAATTTGAAGAAATTTATTTGGATTCATCTTATGGTAGATGGGTTTGATTTTTTTGGTAGTGGGAGGATTCACTAGGGTGGTATCCGCAAATCTGGCTTGTTCATGTTGTAACACGGGTGACATGGCCACCACTGCAAAATATGTAACTATATCGAAAATATAACATAAAATGTAGATAAACTGCATGAATACCTCTTCTGAATTCTTGACGTTGCTCGTGCCAGCCATGCCCCAAATGGTGTTATTCTGTCAAGGGTTCATTTCGGTGTGTATAGCCTTCACCGCATCTAAAAAAACAATCGAAGAAGTTTAAGTTTAATAATGTATTGTAGATGATTATAGTTTTTAACTTATTGATCACAAACTAATAGAAGCACCTTGGTCTAAAGAAGTATCAATAGAACGTTCTATCTAGTATCTAGTATTCTTGTATCTAGTATTGATCTTGAGCGAAAATAATACTTTAAGTTAGAATTAAAGTTATAAGACTAAGAACAAAAAATGAGGAAAAAAAATATATATATATACATTGCACATTTTCAGGGAAAATACACCTCTGAAAATTTGCTCATTTTTCTAACAATGTAGGCCTACACGATCTAAGGAAGAAGATAAAGTATTAATAAAGTTCATGCTTGCAACAGGCCTGCTCCAATTGATTCCTTGTGTCTAAAAACTTCATCTAAAAAAATTCCAGGACAAAAGAAATTGTGATAGCAAAATAATTGGCCTCTTGTAAGATAATATTATCCTGCTAAACAATATTTTCAGCCTTTTACTCAATTATTTAGAATAATCTTTCGGCAACATTTTAAGGTTTTATCAAAAATGAATATTTTTTAACAGTTATATCATTTAACTATTCAATTTTGATGATATTCTGCATGTAGGTATCAATTTGTGATATTTCCAGGTGATTTTTTCCTATTTCTTTAATTTGAGCGAATTTTCCCTATAGGGAAGAAGCTATCACCGTAGGTCTCATGGTAAGACCTAAGACCGAGACCATGATAACTTTTCGTTTTGGGGCCCCCAGAAGCAGAAAACACTATTTGTTTGAATTTTTATATATGTATATATCTATATATATATCTACATATATATATAGATATATATCTACATATATATATAGATATATATATATAGATACATATCTACATATATATATATATATATATGTGTGTGTGTGTGTGTGTGTGTGTGTGTGTCTGTCAGCACGATAGCGGTCGTAAAAATGGTCCGATCTTAATGAAATTTGGTACAGACATGTAAAGTGGTAATCCCTCGGACGAGTTCGTAAACCAGCCCGATCGGACGACCGGAAGGGGGGGCAAAGGGGGATAAACCCCCCAAAAAATAGGTTTTTGAGCTTTTTTCCTAGGAAAATAAAATTTATCGAATTTTTGATGGCACCATTGAATTCAGCTCAAAAAAACAAACGATTTAGTATCTTGAATCACTACTCTATGTCCATTGGTTACCGAGATATTGAAAGTGGTAACACAGTACATTGTCCCAATATTAACCTTATGGGAAATAAGTAAAATTCTATATTTTGGTTATTTCTCAACATATCTTGATAAAACTTGGTAAATAGTTTCTTCTGAACTAGATCTACTAAATATTGAATTAAAACCACCCATTTTTAATATACCTGTAGCAGCAAAACTGCATACTCATTCCCCATATTATTCTTATGGAGCTTACCAAAACATGTCAAATCGTGTTATGTTGGATTGAAATATGTTGTTTTGCATTTGAAATTTGCTAAGTATGCAATGCAAGCCTTCTACAACGGGGGTATTTGTTTTTAAAGGGATTTACCTCATCAAAACTAATAAAAAAGGCAAAAATCCAGTCTTTCATGCCATTTGTAACCAAATCAGCTATTGTTGTTGTCTTTATATTATCCAACCAATCTTGGTCTTACAATACTATCATGTATATATTGAAAGCCATGTTTTTTAGCCCCTGAGCTGCTCTTTGACAACATTAAATAATCAATTTGCCTTTGTCAAAGAGCCCCATAAAGTATATTACTGCCGTTTCAGTATTAGTGCGCTATTTTCAGGCACTGAAGGCCATAAGCCCATAGTTTTTCTCCATAAGGCAAAAAATCAGTTTTGAATTAATAAAAATACAAAAATAATTCCCGCTCCTTATAACCTTACCTCATGCCAATGGAACTATCAATTTGACTTTACCTATTAAAAGCCAAACAAATAATCATTGAGACAACTAGACAGTTTAATATACATACATTTCGACAATTGAACATTCTTCAACGATTGTTTCCTCTTCTGCCCTTTGAAGCTGTTCTGAGAGGCCAGGTTGCCACTGATGGATGCTGTAAACTGTTCAGGACAGGCAGCCAGCCTTCTGCAGGGTTATAACTTTTCTGGAACATTATAAGAATCAAGAGATAGTTTTATTGCTACAGCCACCCAACTATAACAAGTCAACTTTTTTATTACTGGCATAAGAATTATAGAATTTAAGTATAAAACAGCTAGCCTAATGATACGGCAAAATTTAGCCCTTTATTTTTGCATTAGAATTTCAGTTATTTTATTTTAAATTACTGAATGAGTTGTTGTTTTGCAATAAAAGACATAAATTTGGTTTTCCTTGAAAAATATAGTTCTGACAAAGTAGTTTTGTCATGAAATGCTTGATCGAAAATTTATGGATTCTTCCACAAATTTAACAAACCATATTTGTATATTCTTTTTTAATGTACTAAGTTAGTGGCTAGAAGAGGAAAAGCCCCCGAGAGAAAATTTTAACTAAAACAATCCATATTTTTATTATATTACAAAATAACTTTAAGGAAAACTGGTTTTTAGATCCACCTATCTAATAATACAGTATTCAGCATCATATATTTAATTTCGTAAGGCGATTCTTTGCGTCAAAATTGTGGGCACTTGGCAAGTCGAAGAAAGGTGGGATAGGGCTCAAATTAAAGGTCTCTATTCCGTGATGGCGGGGAAAATACTGAATTTGCTTGAAGCTTACTAGAAAATGAGAAATAACGTAAAATATCTGTCATTTAAAAAGCATTGGGAGCTGCTTTGTTCAGATAAAACATGTGATATTGTTATTTTATTTTAAACCATGTTCTAGATATTATCATATGGTAGATCTAAAAGCCAGTTTATAGAGGTAGATCTTACTATATGAAATAAGAATTGTTTTATTTTAAATTTTCCCTTGTTAGGGGCTTATGCCCCTACAAGCCACTAGTGGTCTTTAACCAAGCAACAGCACCACACGTTTTAATATAAACAAAATAGATGTATGTAGATCACAATGAAAATTAATTGTCAAATATTTTACTTTACTTCTAATTTTACGATAAGAACAACCAATCTTGGTTGTTAAAGAAAGAACCAAGATCTCTTTTGTTTTAAAGAGATTTCATGACAATGACCATGAAAAGTATGAGTTTTTTTAGCAGACTCCATTAAAAAATAGTGACTGTTATCACAAAAAATACGAGTGTAAAACCGTGACCTTCGTTGCTGAAACGCCCTCTAAATAAGTGCGATGAAAATTTGTTTCATGAATTATTCAGATGAAAATTTTCGGGAAAGTATTTCATTTGGAAAATTTGCAAAAAAGAAGCATTTCCCGCAATTTTGCATCTAAAGAATTCATTTAGGCTAAAAGATTTCCATCGCACTTATTATACTGGGTGTTTCAGCAACGAAGGTCACGGGTTTTAAGGTAATATGAAGTATGACCAAATCCAAAGTAATTATGACAATCAGGCCTCAGGTTGTTTTTATTTTATCCAACCAATCATCGTCTCCCAACTAAGATGCTATAATATGTTAAATACAAATATATATTTGTATGGATGAATGAATATTAATAAACTATATTTTTAGTTCAACCACTCGTTATCTGAATGAACCACTTCATCTACTACATAATTTGTATGAAAAAGAACGAATGGTGTTTTGGGGTTTGAGGACCAAGGAATGAAAAGTTATGGTTGTCCGGGGCTTAATTTTTACCTTGCTGCCTACGGTAAAATATACTTTCCTAATTGTTATCATGCTGCCTACAGTAAAATATACTTTCCTAATTTTTACCATACTGCCTACGGTAAAATATACTTTCCTATGGTGGGAAATAACTACAGGATTTTGAAACCTGTTAACATAAAATATTTTTCCTAAAATTGCCTCTCTTTTGTTCTTGATATTAAAATAGTCAGCAATTTGATTTTTTAGTATCAAATTAAGAGGAGCGTTTTTTAAAACATCTTAGGTATTTACAAATTTAATATAGGTAAAACGTAATGGAGCAGGCAAATAAACAATGACCGAGGATTTTTCTTTTTGGTTGAGATTTTTAAACATCACTAGTCTTTTTTAACAACATTAGTACCGGTAGTTACCGGGGTAAAAACAAATTTAATAACAATAATTCCAACAAAGTTTTTTAACTAGGCTTCTCTGAAATAAATAATCAGTTGTTAATTTGTGTTGAGTAGTGACTTTTTTTTAATATGGTCTATATTTTTCAAATTAGTATTACTGAAATCAAACAATAGTTGAACTTACCTGTACAACTTGAAGACTTTATACACACTAGTAAGTCTAAAAACAATAAACAAATAACGCTTCTGATAAACCTTCTTAAGTCGCACCAAACGCACAATGAAGAACTTCTTGGCGCGGAGTTGAAAGGTGACAGACAGGAATGTATGGACAAAGACGTCTGGTCTCCTTCCCCCTCCGTCCATCCCTCCAACCCTCCTCAGTCGGCAAACACCCCTCGTAAATCATTTTCAAACCAAGGACACGGAACAGTCATTCGACGTGGGAATCTACGTATTATTCGCGAAAATTGTTTAATAAATCTTACTTGCGTAATAAATTAAATAGATCAATGGATAAATTAAACAAATTTTTCATCACTCTTTACATGAAAATTGCCTGTTACCATGCAGCTGAGATCTACGAAAACCCTCGATTCCCTTACTGATTTTTCGGTACCCAAACATTGCATTTCCATACCCAAACAAACTATTTCCGTACCCAAACAAAATGTTGCCGTACTCAAACAAACGAAGTTTCAATTTTGACAGTTCAACCAGCTGACTCTAAACTAAAATAGACAGTTCAGACGTATTGTGTTTGATTGTATAAAAATGACTAAATTATGAAATGTTGGATGATTTTTTTATAAGTTAGGTTAGTTATTTGCATCGTGATGAAAAGTATTGTTTACAACTCATCACAAAATTCCCATTTCGAGGCTCGATAGTGATTTACTTGCGATGCATAAGCCGAGCATGTAAAACACTATCTTGCCCCGAAATGGGCTACTTTCGTGACTAGTAATGAAATATACTATATAGATACCAGTGATCGCCCATTGGTCGAATTCAAACAGAAAATATTTGTGTTAAGATTTAGTCATTGCTTTAATAAACATGTCACTGTATTTGTTTATACTTTGTTGTTATTCGGAATAGAAAACATGGCAACTCATAAAACCCATGTCCATCTAATCTAATTAACATTAGAAATGAAAAAGTTTAGTTTTATGGATGAATATTCGTGACTCGATCACACAAAAACTACTGATCTGACTGGGTCCACTCAAAGTCTACTTTATAAAGAACTACTTCCTTTTGAACGTCGAGTTTTTCCATTGTTGAGGTAGGCCGAATATTTTGAAAATTCTACGGAATAAACCTCAAAGGGTCGAATACTCCCACATTCCTAGTTCTTGTTTTAAAATAAAAATATAGTCCTGAAAAAACCCCGTTGTGATTAATTTATATCACGAACCCAATTTTTTTTATTCATTTGTACATTAATGCGTTGTTCAACTTTATTTGTGAATAACATAAATAAAAAATATTGTAAACAACAACTACACATTGTACACTTGGTGCGTTTTATCTTGAGCTATGGCTCGCTATAATACAGTGGATCTATCAGACATTTTTTATCAATGATCTGGCACATTAAACAACATAATATCAAGTATGTTTGATTACAAATTACAATAAAGATATAAATAGACCGCAAGCTGTTAGAAAATATAAAAAAATCAGGCTAGTGCGACTTAAGATCGGAGCTCTGATGCCTTCACTCCACTCCAACTGCTATACAAGTGTAAACTGTTCCCATAGATCAATATACGTAACGCACCAACTGTATACATTCAAGTCACCAACCAAATACTTAAAAATTTTCAAAGATTGAATACTTTTTCGCACTGTGTGATAAAACTTTATCCATCAAACGAAGCAAATGTATCGTTTTGTGCTGAATAGTTTCTCCAAGTTAGGCTTTGCCTCACTTTTAAAAGACGATGCGCTTAAAAAATCACTTTTGCTAATTTTAATGAAAAACTGCTGTACGAGGCGACACAAAATTGCGACCCTCAATCTTCAAAGGAGTTGGTTTTTCCAATTTAATCATAAGGTAAAGAACCAGCTGTATAAGTTTTTGAGGACCGGACCGCAATTTCTTCACCTAAAGTTTATGAATAACTCTTCATTTCATACTCTATATATATTCATTGCTATCTTGTACAACGGAAAAGGAAAAGTAAATTAGATTTCCATGTCCTTCTCTGTGCAAGGTCTGTAGATAAGAAGAGAATATTACTACTATTTTACTGTCAGGTAGCCTAAATCCCATAAGGCCTGTAGAACCAAGTTTTTATATTTTTCCGCTCTATAAAAGACGTCACGTATTTGTCCCAGATGGCTGGTTGCTATTTCAAGTAATGTATCTAATGTATGTATCTTATGTTGTGTGTTTCGCTGCTAGCATAGCAACTCACAGAGCCCAATGTTAATTTATACGACTTTAAAATTCATTTTATTACTTTATTATATTTTCACTGGCCTAGTAACCTATAAGAAGCTTGTTTTTAGTCAGAAATTAGCTATTTCCACGCCTCTGTGTTAACATTTGATAAGTTTTGAATATACTTTTTACGTAATTAGATTTTGTTTGACTAAATACACTGCACAGAAAACGTTTTGAGCAAATCTAACGTATTTCCAAAATTTTGAGGATTGGAGCCGTTTTTAGGATAAATATGCAACCAAACATACAAATATTGTTCGTATTTGTAAGAATATGGGATTAACAAATAATAAGCTCTAATATAATTTACATTGGAGGTAGTATGGCTGGAAGGGGCTTATTCGGTTTTCAGGACTACTGGACGCTGGAGCTAGGAACCAGGGAAACTCCTGGTGTCCAAACAAAGGTTTTACCACTCCCAGAATTAGGGTTCACGTGTGAAATCGCCGATGCCTTTGTCGGAACACTGCTAAAATATCGTTTATTTTTAGCCATGAACAACCTCACTTGTACAGTTTAGTAAGTTTGAAATTAATAAAGATAATAACTGTTTATAAATTTGTTTTAATCAATATTTTAAGTGAATTGTCGAAATCACCTCTGAACAATGAAACAGCTTAGATAACGTTTCCAATAATATAGCTCTTCATTGTAGTGTAAATCGCGAGATAATTAGCCTCAACGTTGGATCCAACTGTCCAATTTCAGATTTGTACATCAATACGTAATGCTGTATCAATTGCGTGAGTGAATAATAAACTAGGAAGAGAAAAAAATATAATAATGTTTACCATTACCAAGATGTATAGCCTGTGCATGATAGTTATTTAATTCGTTGGAATCTTGTGTGATCAACACTCCTACAGTTCTGAACAAGTTTTAAACGCTTAGGCGTCGTTAAAGTTGTATAGAAAATAAAATTATTAAGAAAAGACTAAAGGGAAGACTCCTAGACTCCCACAACCGCTGCGATTTGTACAGGTCGGGTTTCTGCGTTCACCTGCAGGTGCGTAGGTGGTGGGTGCATAATTAAATGGAGCAGTTCAGGCGTGGCGGTCTCACTGTACGAGTGTATTAAAGGGGCTTAAGGTGGGAATACTCTCAACCAGTGATTTATTTTTAAATTTCCATGAAAATATTGTTTCCCAAACCTTGGTTACTGTCATTACGCGCCGAATATTGCAGCATAATAAAACCCTGAGACTATCAGCTAACTTTTTTAAGGATACCTTTTATGACGAATCTGCAATTTAAAAATGTTTATAATCACTAAACCTGATCATATAAAATGTAATTTTTTAGCTTGGGGAATTTCGCACTAATATATTCGATTTAATAGCACATTTCATTATTAATCAATTTCTGCAGTAGAAAATAAATACATTAAACAAAATATTTTCCGTTTCTGTTTTTCTTTTTTAACTTAAATGTACCATCCCCCTTTCTGGAACCCATTACATTATAAATAACAGTAAAAAATGTATCTTTCAAAGCTATATGATTGAATGTACATATAATGTATTGTGTTTCATTATGATATCTAGGCGTCAAGGTATTGACATTTTAATACAACTGCCTTTTCACTTTAAAGTGTAAAAAAACCTGTTGCCGCGATTGCGTTCGCTCGCAATCAAAGGCCTATTTATTTATTCTTCTTCCATGAAAAATTAGAACTCAAAGTTATGGTGTAAATATACAGTATTAGCCCTTCTCCTCTTTCAAAACGTTGTTAATAATGATTCTGTTATTGGGAATATAACGTAAAATTATAATGGCTATTAATTAGTCTTATGGCAATATTGTGGTGGTCAGTATACTAGCGGGTGAGTGAGTGTGCTGATTTCGAAATTAGCGTTTAACGTCTGTAATGTTTAGGTAATATATCCCATGGTCATATGTTAACGTGAAGTCACATTACACCGGGAAATATTTTTCTGCAACCGCAAATGCAATTAATTTTCAATACAAGCAAGATTACACTAAAATACTATAGTGCGGTCTTGATGCAAGCAAGGTCAACGCAAATCCATGAATAATTTCGGGCGGGCATTAACTGCGCGAACTGACCTGAGTCAGGAAAAATTTCAGGGTCTGTTTTAATTTTTTTACATAATGTTTTGTAAAACTTTGTAGACTTGAGGCAACAATTTAAATGTTTTACATAGTGTCTAATATGACCAATTTGAATACCCAGCATCACATTTCTAATTTATGCCAATGTAAAACTTTGTAGACTTGAGGCAACAATTTAAATGTTTTACATAGTGTCTAATATGACCAATTTGAATACCCAGCATCACATTTCTAATTTATGCCAATTTAAAATGGAAGCAAACTTTTCAAAGCTTGATATTTAAAAATCCATCAATTTGTTTAACGTCTGAAGAGTGACAAAGAGATGTGTGATCGGAACCATTGCGTATTCGAGGAAATAAGTAACATCCCGCAGGTGCTCCACCAAAAACGTGACGGAAGGTGCGTAAAGAAGCCTATGGGGCCGGGCGGCAAACAGCAAAGTCCTTTACTCATTGTCCTTTGTTTGGCCCAGACTGATGGGTTGTAAAACTGCAGACATTACCTAGACCCTATACCTCGAGCTGAATGTTTGGGAAAGTAGTTTGCCATTCTACTCTATGATTTTAAGAGTTAGGTGATAAACGGCCATAGCTCAATTGTAAATAGATTTGGGAGAGACCCTCAAAAAGAAAGAAAGGGCTTATAATCTTATATAAGTGGTACTCGGTATATACTGAAATAACTTCTTTAAGAAAATATGTTATTATATTCTCAAAAAAGCGATCACATTTTAAAAATATTTGTATCTAGGTCTTTAACAAAGAGACATAACAACATTTTGTCACTTAAAAAATAAATTACGTAATTAATAGGTAAGCATGATACATAATTAATATGTAATCCATTACATTACGTAATTAATATGTTATCCCTTTTTTCTCAGCCTGTGTGCAACTAAGGAAAAATCTAAGCACGTCGTTATAGAAAAGTACTTTCCCGGAGATGTGCTCAATCCCACTAAAATTATTTACCATACTTTTTGATAATTATGTAAAAAATGAATTTGAAATCATAAAGGGCTTTATGAGTTGCCATGTTGGTTATGGAATAACAACAATATGTAAACAAATGAAACAAGTCACTTGTTTTATTGTAGCATTTAGTGAAAACTAAGCCAAAACATTTTCTGCTTTAATTTCACCTAGAAGGCGATCATTAGTATTTTTAATCCATCTACGTTACTAAATAGAAATATTTATTAAGCATTTGAACAAACTTTTTACAAAAAATAAAATAAAACTTGTTTATGTTTGAATGTTCGGAAACACTTTCTATTAAAACTGTGAATGATCTTCAAAATAATGGCATACATACTTTGAAACATTTTTACTCATACTAAGATTAAAAAGCTTTAAAAAGTATATAGAAACTACAATAATTAACCTAATTTTATGAAAGTAAAAAATTTGATCTAGGTAATTTTATAAAACTTTCTGTTTTGATTAAATGAACAGGTTTGATATAGATGTTCATAGCTGTAACATTTTTGGAGCCGAGGATTTTATAAAGTTATTTATTATAGCTTCTCTTGAAAGAGAATAATTTTCACATGATTTCTAAGAATGCATCCTTTGGAAACAGTTGATACTGTATTTAGTCACTTTGGTCTTTCGCCACAATAACATACCGTACATTTTTCTACGCAACTTTTTGGGCCTTAAAGATAAACTCTACTCACTTAAAAAATATACCCACGATAGACAAACAGTTACTAAACTGAAAACTAGTTCATTAAGGATATTTCAATAAATGAGGTATATTATTACATTCATAATTTTATTGAGTACCTGTTTTAAGGGTCCTATGATTAATTAAATATATATATATATATATATATATATTGAAAAAATTATTATTGTGATTAGGGCTACTAATACGTTATAATGATACATAATTTATTAACATGTATTTTTGATATAAAATATAAAATACATAGTCAAATAAATGTTTTTTAAACTAAAAAAAGGGTACTCTGTTAATAAATTATGTATCATTTTATATATATATATATATATATATATAATGATGAGGGGTATAATGATGAGGGGGTAATGGGGGGGCTGTGATATATATATATATATATATATATATATATTTCGAATCACATTTTTTCACTTAGACAAAGATATTTTCCAGATGATGAAAAATTTTTGTTAAATTGTTTCTAAGAGTCTTTTTATAACATTCATAGGTTTAACCATAGCTAAATAAGAAAAACTGGCTTAAATACAAAAAGCAAGAAACCCCTAAAGGGTTACTAAATAAGCACAAAAATAAAGTAATTCTAAATTGATTTTCAAAATACGTTTAAAATGTTTCCATTTTCTATTATTAATGTATTTTGTAAATATTATTTCTAAGACGTTTTTAAATTATTGTTTTACAGCTAAACGTTATCCTAACACAGTTGAAACATTGTTTTCAGTGACAACTGAACTGATCTTCAAGATTTATATGTCAAATAAAGGGAATAATGCGTAGGCTTGCCGAGTTTCCTCAGATTTGCGTGCTTCTAAGGACTAAACGCCCTATATCAATTTTTAAATGTTAAGACAATATAATTAATTCAAGGAAGAATAAAATTCGGTAATAATCAGATGTTAAATGTTTGAGAGCTGCGAGTATCATTACAAGCAACAGTAATAAATAGTGTTATACCAATACTAAAAATTATTTGTAAAGAATGTAACAAAATCATGTTCAAAAAAATTTATAAAACTCTTTTTACTACATTCAGAGTTTCGACTATCGAAAAATGCAAAAACTAGCTTATAGAATGCAACAAAACATTTTTAAAAGGTTTTCTAACCAAACATAAAAATATTTTATTGATGCTTTTTGAAAATATTTTCAAAATGTTCGTGCTTGCTGTGATTAAAATGTTTTCTAAATATCAATTTCAAAACCTTTTTAGGTTGTTTGTTTTTTTTTCTAATAAAAATTATTTTTAATAAAATACAAAAACTAATTTATAAAGAATGTAACAAAACATGTTCAAGAAAATTTCTAAAACTCTTTTTACTACATTCGGTGTTTCGACTATCGACAAATGCAAAAACTAGCTTATAAAATGCAACAAAAACATTTTTAAAAGGCCTTACTAACCAAACATAAAAATATTTTATTGATGATTTTTGAAAATATTTTCAAAATGTTTGTGCTTGCTGTAATTAAAATGTTTTGTAAATAGCATTTTTAAAACGTTTTAAAATTGTTTGTTTTTCTAATGAAAAGTATTTTTTAATAAAATACGAAAATTAATTTATAAATAATGTAAAAAAATATTTTTAAAATAACTTAAAAAATATCATCAGAATATTTTTATAATGTTATAAAAAAATATGTTAAAAACGTATGAGTTTTCAAATATTAAAACGTTTTTTTGACAGTGTTTTTAAAACGTTTTTAAGTTATTTGTTTTTTCCAAATAAAATATGTTTTCTGTAAAATGAAGCAAAAATATTTTTAATACCTTTTCAAAAAAACATTTTTAGGTAATTATTTTAAAAATCAGGAGAAAATATTTACAAGAAAACATATTCTTAAGCATGACAAGAAAATATTTTTTTAATGTTTTTAAATAGACAAAATATTTCCGAAACAATGGAATGTTTAGAAAACGTTTTTAAAATAATCCTTGCTATCTGGGAAGCAATCGAACTTCATAAAAAGAAGAACAGATTGGGTCCGGGACCTGTAAACCTTAGTAAGCCACATATCTGACCTCACACTATCATGAAACGCGAAAATCAAAACTCTCCTGGCAAATTAATTGAATAACGATTATTTATTTTATGCAAATATAAACTGTTATGTGGAAGGCAATCACTCTTCACTCCGTATATAATTCATAAACTTCAACTCTGGTGTAGCTTGTGAATTTTATTTAGTTCCTGGTAGTAACTGAAGACGGAGTGAATGCAGAATGCGAAGAATATCAAGTTGATTACAAACAACACAATGGCGGCGATAAACGCCGGCCCGATCACATACCCCAACGTTTCCTTCGATTCAGTTCTGTTTTTGTATACGTTTGGTGACTTGGTGACCTGTTGTCGCTGGAACGTTGCCGCTGTCGAATTAGACTCTTCCGTGTGATTCTGTAAGTCGGGACCACCGGTGGTTGGCTGGAACTTCCCATCCCCCTCTGTAGTGTTATTCCCATCCGTTCCGTTACTACTAAAAACAGTTTTCCTAAACTCCAACGGCGCGCACCACAGAGTCTCGGGGCAGCGCGACCGGTCTTCGACGCAGACGTAGTCGAGCATATCCTTCCGGTTGGCGAACGAGAGGGCCGATCCCACCAGGAACATCAATGCCACGATGGTGAGGAAGACCAATGCGACCAGACACACATTCCTGTCCTCTCTGTAAGCCGCCGCCATCATGGCCACTCCAACGATGAACATCCCCAGGACGAAACACAACACGAACACCACGCTCGGCGAGAACGACGTGAGGTGCAGGTTCGATATCAGAATGATGATCGCTATTTCAATGAAGGAGAAAGCCAATATGGTCACTCCTGATTGTAGATTTAAAAAACCGCAAAACGTTTTTGCAGACATTATCAATACAGAAAATTTTAAATTTTACTTATAATGCCAATTTGGATTTTAAAGATGGGTGTGATTTGTTTATGTATTAATAATATTTATTTTTGTTGCAAAAATGAATCGACCGAGAAAAATAAAGCTGATACCGAAAACATATGTTCCATGTGTTTGAATGTGTGATGATGGATGACAGTCTGCACGAAGGCATAAAGAAGAAAACAAAAGTTTTAGTGATAAAATGATGTGTTGTAAACTAGCAGAAACAATAAAAAGATTTTAAACATTTTGAATTCTTTTATATTACTATCAGTTTACTCCCTACACTGTCTGGTTTTTATCGATTATTCGAAAATCAGGGTTATTATTTAAAGAAAAAACTATATACTTACAGTCTATAAAAATGGTAAAGGTAATTAAATTTGGTTTATGATTTTTGGCACTCGCACGCTCACGCTTGAGTAACTTATGGGGGCCCCACAGGCCGGTGGGCGAAATTTCATACCGAGCAGAGCAGGTCATGACGTCATCGTTGATACGATGGTTAGGTTATCGATGTGGGTCTCGATAGTTGATAGTCGAGCATTGCAATTTCAACTTCGCATCTTTTAAATCGTTTAAGTTGTCTGTCTCTCCTTTCTCTATCTTATGGAATGATTCATTCCCTGCTTATTCCAGTTGAAAGTCAGAATATAGCAATGAAGTATGGGTAGCTGAAGCGAACTTAGATTAGGCTATTTTATTTTTGTAAATAAGGGAACATGTAAACCATTTTTGGCAGAGGCCAGGATAAATGCCTCAAAAAACTCTCCAGCATTGTTTTAGAATATATTTATTTTTCATGTTTGTGTTGGTAGCTAGTTAATTTTTGTAAATATGAGAACATGTGAACAGTATTTGGCAGAATTTAAACTTAATTATAAGTCATCAACCCTTTACACTGCTCTCAGTGGCTAAACTAGTTAATTGGCCTACATAAATCATATAGAATAGTTTTTTCAACATTATTAGGTTTATCTACTGTCTTGAGCAGTTGTGTATTTCATAGATTTATTTTGATCATAAGTTATGATATGATCTTAAATTTAATTCTGAGTCAATACAACAGCTTGTTCACCGTGTTAAAAGGGTGAACCCTTGTTGATCGATCAGCACGATTTCTTCTACTTAGGCCTAATATATTTGTTAATCTCATAAGGTAGCCTAGCTATATTTTGATACCATTTCCTCAACCAAATAAAATGATTTTACAGGAATATTTAAGTATTCTGAGTCAATTAACGTGGCCCAGGCCGTCTGTAAAGCTAACGCTGATATTAACATTAATGGTATTGCATGGACGGACTAGGCCTATAGGCCAAATTAAATGAGCAGAGTCAAGTGAATCAGACTAAAATAGTCTGCATATCTGATTATCTAATCTCCATGATTCAAATTCTTCAGTGTATCACTACACATTGCAAGCAATATTTGACCGATTTCAACTACGGTGCTAAATTAATTATGCATGAGAATATTAAAAAATAACCCCAAATAAAACGTAAGATTAGCCTCGCGGTTTACTTTGGAACATCAACAAAACTAAACATAAATAACCCAATAAGCTAACCAATTATTTAAAAATTTATATTTCTACCAATAAATGTTTATATAAAGTAGGCTACCCTTGGTCGTAAGTTTGGCAAAGATCAATATTATAGGAACAGGAAGCTAAATAATTCTTCCAAATTCTGCGTTAAGTCACTCTCGTAACCGATAGTCAAATATCGATTAATGTAGAATCTACGACTGACGACTTCGACCTTTCGAAGGAGATCGTATCAACGATGACGTCATGACCTGCTCTGCTCGGTATGAAATTTCGCCCACCCCACAGGCCAGTCTTGCCCCGGGGCCCCCAAGTTGTACGGCCCTGTGGCTAGTTAACGTGTCGTAATATAATTCACAGAACGTAATGTGAAACGCAAGAACTATAAACCTACATTACGTTGGATGAGTTATTTAACAAATAAGTCCGATTTTATGGTTCAAAAAATTAAAGAGTTATTGCGTGAAGGATTGTCCATGTCGGCCCCGCCATGTGTAAGATAGGGATAATGATGGAGCGTCCATTGATCCAAGGACGCCGAATCACCCACCGGCGGCTGAGGCGCGAGAATTTTCGGCCTGTTTTACCGGACTTAGCCCAAGTTTTTAGATATGTCTGTGTCGGTATATAATAAGCCCTGCCGGGCTTGATTGTCCGTGGGGCCTTGGCTTGGCTTGGCTTGACGGTATTAATACTTGAAAAGTGATAACGCAATGTCAAATACCCCCGTTGCAGCAGACCTGCATACTCAGCGAATTTCAAATGTCAAAAAATACTTCCATCCAAAGCAGTGAGATAATGACATGTTTTCATAATCTCTATAAGAATAACATGGGGAATGAGTATGCAGGTTTGCTGCTACAGGCGTGTTAGATAGTTTAATTTCAATATTTAGTAGATCTTATCTAGAAGAAGCCATATACCAATTTTTATCAAGATATGTTCAGTAATAATGAAGATATGGATTTTTTTATTGCCCATAAGGATAACATGGGAATTGAGTATGCAGGTTTGCCGCCACAAAAATGGAAATTGCGGTGATTTTAGACTAAAATACATTAAATCTCATCTAGATGAAGCCATAAACCAAGTTTTATTAAGATATGTTGAGAAATAAGCGAGATATAGAATTTTACTTATTCTCCATAAGGTTAACATTGGGACAACGTAAATACTGTGTTTACCACTTTCAGTATCTCGGTAACCAATGGGCATAGAGCGATGGTTGAAGATATCAAATTGTTTGTTTTTTTTGAGCCGAATTCAATGGTGCTAACCAAAATTGGATGGATTATTTTTGTTTTTCTATGTAAAAACCCCAAAAAACCCATTTTTGTGGGGGGTTATCCCCCTTTACCCCCCCTTCCAGTGGTCCGATAGGGCTGGTTTTCGAACTCATCCGAATAATTACTACTTTACACCCCTGTGCCAAATTTCATTTCGATCGGACCATTTTTGTGAGCGCTATCGTGCTTTTGTGATGCTATCGAGACACACACACACACACACACACACACACACACACACACACACACACACACACACACACACACATATATATATATATATATATAAATTTGAACGAATAGTGTTTTTTGCTTCTGGGGGCCCAAAAAGAAAGGTTATCATGGTCTCGGGCTTAGGTCTTACCATGAGACCTACGGTAATAGCTTCTTCCCTATAGGGGAAATTCGCTAAAATGGCTCCTCGTATAATGTCATATTGCTTATGACTACAAATTATGATAAGATAAATTTCAATTTTTGAGTAGGTATTAAGCTAAAGAAGTATATACATATTGAAAATAAAGTTATGGCTCGGGCAAACCTGGGAAATGATTTTGAGGGGGGGAATCTTATAGTCGTAATGTTACGTCAGGCTTAATTAATTGTTAGTAAATGTCGAAGCATCTAACATGTTCTATTTTCGATTTCAACATTAAGTGCACATCTATCTCTAGAGTTACACGTTTTTATGGTTTAGTTTATTTATTAATGAATTTTCCAACACAATTTCGCTGGGGAGAGGGTTATTCGTCCTCAATTCCCCGGCCATGGGTTGACGGGAGCATTGGTTCGCCATCGCCACCAAAGTGAATAGAAATTAAGGGTTTTTCTATTCATCTTGGTCTTGGTTAGCCCGGGTGGCCTTGGTTAGCCCCCAGGGCTAAAGAAAAACCCTGCCATCCGCTGCATTGAATAAACGGACTTGTGGTGGGAGTTCACTTTCGTCAAGCAAGGGTGCATCCAAGTCAGACTCGTCCCTTTTCGACGACAGTGAACACCCACTATTGCTGACTTCCCGTCTACTGCCGAAATTGCCCTTCTGCATCAGTGTACCACTTTTTCGGTTGGTTCTCTGGCACACTGTTTTGTTTTGATTGTTTGGCCGCTAACTTTCCTCAAAATACTGGGAGAAATCAAAATGTAAAAGTGATTTTTGTCATGTCACGATAACGAGAAATTTGTGAAAATTAACGTTTTTTGTAAAATTTAATATTTTTCAATTGTTTTTGCAAAATTTAAAATGGAAAAATCTAAAATTATTAAAGCTATTGACAAGGATGCAGTGCACCGTATTTGTTCTGGTCAGGTAGGCCTAAATCTGAAACAATTTTTAAAATATTAAAATTATGCCATAGTATTTTAACATATTGAATGCGGTCCAAAGACCCCTATACTTACCCTGGGTACGAGTTCCGCAGAAGTTGCGCACTTCGCCTGACTATCTAGGGGACTTGGGGGGAATTAGGGTTATCGGGTGGGGTGGGGATCTATCGAAAGTCAAACACCTCATACAAACAATATATCGATAGTTCTATAGATTGTAAGCCTGTAACTGATATACCGATTCAAACAGTTATCGGGTGGCACTGCGCTGGCTCTGTAACGCCATAGCTAGTAACAAGGCCGCGGCACTAGTATATGGCAACATCGCACCTAAGGGTAAGTACAGCTGATTTGTTTATACATATGTACTCTCTTTTGGCTCTATTTTTTGGTTATAATGTGAAACCAGCTGGCTCTATAAGGGTCTTTACCAGTTTTTACTTAGCAAAAAACTCTCAATAAGCGGCGTTGCTAGGTCGAAGGCCACAGCCTTATTACTAGAAATGGCTGTGGTAACGCGTAGGCTTTGTTTCCTCTGCCATAATTCCACAATTGTTAACATAGTCATTTGAAAACATAGGAAATAATAACCACATTCAAAATAGCAAGTAATTACATGTAAAAGTTTATTACCTTTACTATTGCCCATTTATTTGGTGGTACCAGTTTTGGTGACGCCTTCGGCGGTATAAGCGGCAACAGTGGTCGACTGCTGCAGCCTTTTGTGACACGCTTGGCGTCACAGCTGCAGCAGCGGCCAAGCTTTTAGAGAGAAGAAGAAAGTTGTAGTCTGGCCAAATTCCCAATAATGATAAATTGGCAGCCGGGCCAAGTTGTTGATAATCGATTGTTTCCCACCCAACAACCCCAGTTCCCACCGAATCCTCTAGGTAATAATGTCAAGTAAATTGGTGAAATATCAATAGCGAATATCAACATAATAACGTTCTTATGAGATGTTTGTCTATCGATAGTTCCCCACCCGATAACCCCAATTCCCACTGAGTCCCCTAGATAGTGAGGCGAAGAGTGCATCTTCTTCGGAGCTACAGCCCTTAAATGCCGAGTGCTGAAATAATTTACAATGCGTATCACAAACCTAACTGGCGGGAGACACTAACAAACTGTAACTGGCGGGAGACACTAACAAACTATGCCACTGAAAAGCACTTGTCCCACATTACATGCCGGCAACAGATCAACCATCCCAAGCGAAGTGTTGTTGGAAAATTGGCTTATTCGTTTAGAGCGGTCCAACCACAGCCCAGAATTCGCCCGCAATCAATGTGTTAAAGAGGGAAAAGGTGCATTATTAAACATCCAACCCACAAGAGATCAGATTTTTAATGCAATTGAGGAAACTGCCAATTTTGTGATGATTTAAAATGATCTGGTTGTAATTGATTGATTACCTACAGGGCTATGAATCCTGACATTGGAGCAGTTGATCTTTTCTCGATGAGGAAAATTGCTGAAACATTAATTTGTTTTGTAGGTGGTACTAAACTTAGCTGTTGCCGTTAAGGAACTTGTTGAAAACAGCTTAGATGCAGGAGCCACTGTGATTGACGTTCGGCTCCGAGAGTTTGGCAGTGAGTTGATCGAGGTCACGGACAACGGGAGTGGAGTTGAGCCTGAAAATTTTCAAGGGCTTAGTAAGTCTTATTTAATTTATATCAGTGCAGTTGAAGTTTCGCCTGATTTCCTGTTTTAAACTTTTAGTGTTTGCCTATGAACGTTTTGGATCTGATAGGGATCTGTTTTTCTTGTTACTTCAATGATGGTTAGTAACCACACAAATCTCAGCAGTAGCATTTACAAACTCACCACAAGTACCATTAAGTAAAATTCAAACAAAGAGTAGGTAGCCTAGGTATAGATTTTGGAATTTAATAAAAAAGAAGAAGTTTCCTATTGATTGATGACTGTTATTAACATTTGATCAATTACCTTCTTAAAGTTTTATTAAAGATAACAACCCTATGTTACTTAATAAAATAAACCAATGAAGAATCATAGGGCCTAGAACAATAGTGAACGAAGAAAATATTACCAGAAGGTCCTTTCCTAAAAAATAAAGATTTTTTCAGCCCTCAAACACCACACCTCCAAATTGCAAGACTTCTCGGATCTGGTGTCAGTGGAGACGTTCGGGTTCCGAGGAGAAGCTCTCAGTTCTCTCTGCGCCCTCGGTGACATGACGGTGACCACGCGACACCACACGAGTGACTGCGGGTCCAAGCTGCAGTACGACCACAACGGACTCATCACTTCCTGCACACCCGTCGCTCGACAGGTGAGTCGCTAGGGGAAGCGCTCAGTTCTCTCTGCGCCCTCGGTGACATGACGGTGACCACGCGACACCACTCGAGTGACTGCGGGTCCAAGCTGCAGTACGACCACAACGGACTCATCACTTTCTGCACACCCGTCGCTCGACAGGTGAGTCGCAAGGGGAAGCGCTCAGTTCTCTCTGCGCCCTCGGTGACATGACGGTGACCACGCGACACCACTCGAGTGACTGCGGGTCCAAGCTGCAGTACAACCACAACGGACTCATCACTTCCTGCACACCCGTCGCTCGACAGGTGAGTTGCTAGGGGAAGCGCTCAGTTCTCTCTGCGCCCTCGGTGACATGACGGTGACCACGCGACACCACTCGAGTGACTGCGGGTCCAAGCTGCAGTACAACCACAACGGACTCATCACTTCCTGCACACCCGTCGCTCGACAGGTGAGTTGCTAGGGGAAGCGCTCAGTTCTCTCTGCGCCCTCGGTGACATGACGGTGACCACGCGACACCACTCGAGTGACTGCGGGGCCAAGCTGCAGTACAACCACAACGGACTCATCACTTCCTGCACACCCGTCGCTCGACAGGTGAGTTGCTAGGGGAAGCGCTCAGTTCTCTCTGCGCCCTCGGTGACATGACGGTGACCACGCGACACCACTCGAGTGACTGCGGGTCCAAGCTGCAGTACAACCACAACGGACTCATCACTTCCTGCACACCCGTCGCTCGACAGGTGAGTCGCTCTCAAGGCAAAATCGAGTGATTTGCCATAATAGTTGAACTAATCAATAAGTGATGGTTTGTTTTGTTGGTTGTTCAGTGGTTGTTGGAAATGAAAAATATGAACAAATTCTTATAGTAGGCAGTGTAACAAAACTGTTTAGCCAATTTTATTTACATTTATCTCCGTTAAATTGTTTTGTCAACCCCCAAATTGAATCTAAAAATTTATTTATCATACAACTTCCTATTTTGTTCAGTTTTGTATGTGTACTTGTTAAGGAGAGCACTAGAAATATTGCATCAACTCAACATTTTTGAAAAATGTAGACTGCCTACAAAAATTGTTATTCTTAAAATTTCTTTTTGCTATACTTAAGGTGGTGAGAAACATGTTGAAGCTTGAGTTTGAAGTATAGGCAGAGGAGGGGAGGAAATCATCGATGACTTGGAAGGAAACAGCCATGTGATTACGCAACTAGTCTGGTAGCTAAAAAATATCAAACCAACACAAAGTTTGAATTTAATAATGAAACAATGTTTTTGCTCTTTGAATAACAACCAATAATCAAGTGAAATGTTTTTGGTTTAGCATGTAACTCATGATTGACACAAGAAATTTATAGTTGAATCAATTGATAATCTGTTATTCTTCCTTTCCCCTCCCCTAAAAATCCAAATTTATTTGGTTTTGGCTCTAAACCCCCGAGCTTCTTCATGTCCCTCACTACCTATAATATTGTAATTCCTTGCGAGCCTTGAGCTCTTGGAATATTGAGGTAATATTGAAATGTTAAATAGAGTAGAGCCTCTCATATACGACCATGGCGAGACCGGGCCATGGTCGGATCAGCCAAAAGGTCGGATATTGGGAGGTTTAGCAAAAATCAACTTTCCCACATAAAACGCTGGGATATTTGTAGTTATTTATGGTTTTTTAAATATTTACAGTTGATTATAAATATTTATAGTTATTTATAATTATTTATGAGTATTTATACTTATTTATAATGACGCATAGTGTAGATGAGTCACTCTTTCAAGTCTGAATTGGCTCCCCAACAGAGCGGGGAGCCTGTTTAGCCAGTCCGACACTAGGTCGGATATTGGGAGGAGTCGGTTGTGGGAAGGTCGGATATGAGAGGTTCTACAGTATGTATTTTTTGGAATAAAGTGTTTGTTGTCTGTTATCTATATCAAATAACAATTTTTTTTACTATACCAAATGGTAAGACTACCTGGTTGAAGTTTTATGATTTCTTAGTCTTGACACCAGGAAATGTGTGAGTTGGGAAAGCTTTATGACATTAAACTATCTTCTTTCTCCCTTATGTCTAAAAAAGGTCTATAAAATTGACTATCAATGTAGAATTTTGTTTTATTTTTTGAAAGTTGCTAACTAGGCCTGTTACTGCCTAAAGTGTTATTCCATCTGCAGGTGGGAACCACTGTGAGTTTAGAAAACATTTTTGTCACTCTGCCAGTTCGACACAAGGAATTTTTAAGACACTTAAAGAGAGAGTTTGGGAAGATGACTCAGTTACTTTATGCATATTGTCTTGTATCCACGGGCGTCAAGTGAGTACTTTTTATGTTCAGCTCAGTAAGCTTTTAAAATAAGAATTATGGTGTTCGGATGTATTCTTGTACGAATTTAAATCTTTATGTTAGCTGTTATCTTTAGCCCTTTACTTTACTTAGGCCTATTATCTTTATATCTATTTCTAAACTGTTTACTGGACCTTGTTATAAGTTTGATGGCAATTATTACACCACTTATTCATAAAGTATTGACTTAGCATATTAAAATTAACCTATACTGTAAATACCATTACCTTTTTTAATTGAAGTAAATTGTAATTTAATAAATTATCATACTGAAACTTATGAGCAATTTTAGGAATCCAAGGTAAAATCTTGGCTCAAGAGTTGTTGGGTTATAGATAAAATTTTAATTTGTTAGCTCTGGCGTGGTCCTCAGTTTTGTCGTCAGTACACCTAAACTGCTTGGTTAACCAATGAGTACTTTGATGCACATTCTGTTATTTATTCATTGTTTTAGAATAACCTGCACAAACCATACCAAGAAAGGAGGAAAGATGACAGTGGTTTCGACACAAGGATGTAAGACAGTTCGAGAAAACATTGCTTGTGTTTTTGGGACAAAACAGGTGAACAGTCATAGCCAACATTTGTAAAGGAAATGCCCCATCCACCATCCCACATCCAAAAATGCATGTCTCCTACTCCCAGGTGAATTTGACCTTCATTCTTCATTGAAATTCATTTTATCATAGAATCTTATAATATTTGCTTGCCAATATATGTGAATTAACAAAGTTTGGAACACTTTGTTCAAGTGAATTCTCCTTATAGGGAAGAAGGTATTACCGTGTCTTTGTATCTATATTATGTGTCTATTGGCATGATAACTCTTGCAATAATGGTCAGATTTTAATTAAATTTGTCACAGACATATACATTTTTGAGGATTCGGATGAGTCCTCAAAATGAGCCACATCAGACCATTAGAAAGTGGGTACAGGAAATTAAGTGGGCTCAAAAGTGATTCTTTTCACATTTTTAATAAATATTAAGTAATTCTTTCTAAATCAATCTCAGTTAAAATAAAATCAAAAATTTTGAATCATTACCTTCATTGGATATTGAGATATTATTGAAGTTTTTAAGATTTATGTGTTGTGTTTGTTACCTAAGGCAAATCAATAAAACTCTTTATCTTACTTATTTCTCAACATGTTTGTATAACATATCGTCGGTGAAGAAACAACACTGCCTACCTGACAAATGTTGGAAAATTGAGTTTTTGGTATCCGAGCATCAGTATTGTAATGCCGCATAGAATGGCGGTTGTAGTTCACCTAATTCCCGACTGATAGTGTTAAGTGTTATTATAGCACTGTTCTATTACCGCCCAAAGTGATGGAAATGGATAAACTGCACATCTGCTTTAATCTTATACATTTTAAATGTAACTAAGTAGATAGACGGTGCTACCAAAACAGTTTTTCTTCAATCCTGTAAAGTTTGGGATTTATCAGATAGGCGGTATTGTTTATTAACGACAAATATGGTATGTCGTTTCACATAGTTCAGATTTAGTTAATAATGGTATAAAATGTGCCATTGTTGTACATTTATGTGGCCACACATCTGCGTACTCCCCTCCCAATGTTAACCTTGTAGGAAATTCTTGAAGGAATCAGATTCCCTACCCTCCTATTTCTTAACCCGTCAGGACTGACATACCTGTCTAAAAGAGCAGGTTAGTAGTTTTTTCAATAAATATTATATTTTTTGGGTGTTGGCAGGGCTAGCCGTCACTAGACCTCTTGTACCATCATGACTCACCAGGAACATCATGACTCACTTCCATTCATTCTTTAACCCTTACAGTCAGTTCATTGAAAGTCTGCAGTCTTGCATGCCTCAAAAATACTTAACTTTGTCTACTTTGAGTATTAAGTATTCATTCACAGTTTTCTCCCTCAGTTGGCGAGCTTGTTGGAACTGAGAACTGTTCCCCCTGGTGAGGAAATGTTGGAGCAGCAAGGGCTGAAGAACTTTGACATGAGTGTAGATGCAGTTTTCCAGCTCGAGGGTCTAGTGTCCAGCTGTGCCCACGGCCTCGGCCGCTCGGCTAATGACCGACAGTTCTACTACGTCAACTCCCGACCCTGCGAACCCACCAAGGTGAATTTAAATTACTGAATGTGTTTTTGAGAGCTCTCTTTTACGGGAGCTTATCTCTCTCTCTGTGTAATACAATTCAGTAGACATTTTTGATCAGCCATCAGAATTTACATCAATCAATAGAAATAAAACAATTATTTGCTTATTTTACTTACTCTTTATTGCTTAATGAAATTAATTTTTATTTAACTTGCTGTTCTCCAAATTCAGAGGTGACCACATGCTGTAGGCCTACCACTTAAAAAATAATTAAAACATAATTAAGTGGTTAAAAAAATAAAGTGGTACAACCTGTGGTCACTTCTAAATTTGAGGAACAGCAAGATAAATAAAAAATAATTTCATCAATCAATAAGTAGTAAAATCTATATATTAATACGCAAGCGGTTTTTCTTTTCACAGTCCAATCGCAATAATGGCTGGGCAGATTTTAACGTTTGATGTGTCAAATTAAAGGAATTTTTTATGTAGATTTGTTCACAAGCCTCAGAATTTTAAAAAAGGGCGTCACTTAAGTACAGTAAAGGTCTGAAGTTTCGGAACAGTGGCGCTATTCATCGACATTTGAGCAAGCTCAGTTCACTTTTTCAAACTGAACATACGGTCAAGCTCTGAAATAGTTCTACCAGGAAACCACAGACTGCAGCACTTACAATTAATTTTTCGAAAAGAGTTTTTATTTTTACAGCTGCTTTGGCTTTGTTTTCAACAGTTTTCTTTGTTAAAAGATTTATTATTAATTTAGATTATGTTATGAAGTTTTTAAAGGTCTTAAACATTGCAGTTACCAGTTTTACAATGTAGTTTACGATATGTCATAGTATTTTTTGAAGTTATATTAACCTGGCCAATCTATTTTTGGATTTGGTGCATTTATAATGCCACCGATAAGAGGAAAGCGAACATTGACCGGTCTGAAGAGTCGGAAAAAACACGATCGCAACTGCTGGCATCACCCTCCCGATGTAAAATTTTATGCTCCTTCCAAACTCAGACCAATGAACTAAAAATGTTTTCATTGCGGTGGGTTACATTTCGTCATTTACGTGTTTTTGCCACAAAGGAAAGGTTCCCTATAAAGACAGCTGTTCCCTACAATATCTGTTTTGGCGATAATAATTATCAATAAAGTGCAGCGGCAATCCCTAAACAAATGAGGTCTTTGCTCACGGCACCAGTTTTTGTCTCGGTCAGCTACATGTTGCTGTAAGAAGAGCTTGATCTTTTGCAGGTATTAAAATATACATTACAGAAACAAGAGGACATGAGGAAACGAAGGTGTTCCCAAAAATCGTTTACATTTACCGGAAACTTCTGCGGTAGATCAAGTTTCAGTAGTTAAGCCATAATTTTGTTAATGAATTTAGCCCTTTGTTTAAACTTTAAAAGTACATAAGTAGGCTGAATAGTATTCATCCTTTAACTATATGATTTTTGCTCGATTTCGAGCTACGTGTCATCTAGTCTATATATTAATACGCAAGCGGTTTTCTTTTCACAGTCCAACCGCAATAACCGCTGGGCGGATTTCAACGTATGAGGTGTCAAATTAAAGAGATTTTTATGTAGATTTGTCAACAAGTCTAAGATTTTCTAAAAAGGGCGTCACTAAAGTAGAGTAAAGGGCTGAAGTTTAGGAACAGTGTCAAATTCATCGTCATTTGAGCAAGCTCAGTTCACTTTGTTTACAAACTGAACATATGATCAAGCTCTGAAATAGTTCTTTAGGTAAACCATAGATTGCAGCACTTATAATTATTTTTTTGAAAAGGCAAGTTTTTTGATTTTATAGCTGCTTTGGCTTTCAACAATAAGACTTATTATGTAATTTAGGTTATGTTATAAAGTGTTTTAAAGGGCTTAAACATTGCAGGTCTCAGTTTTACAATGTAGTTTACAATAATCTCAGTATGTTTCAGCATAGTGTTTTTTGAAGTTTTATTAACTTGAGCCAATTTATTTTTTGATATGGTGTGGTAATAATGCCAATAAGAAGAAGGCGAACATTGACCGATCGTAAGAAACATGATCGCAACCACCTAGAGTCACCCTCCCGATGTAACATTTGATGCTCCTTCCAACCTCAGACTAATGAACTTAATATGTTTTCATCACGGTGGTTTGCATTTCAAGAATGAAAAGACTGGTAGAGATAGGGCGTCATTTACGCATTGTTGCCACAAAGGAAAGGATCCCTACAAAGACAGCCGTTCCCTATGATTCCGGTTTGTCGATAACTATCAATAAGGTGCAGGGGCATTCCCTAAACAAATGAGGTCTTTGCTCACAGCGCCAGTGTTTGCTCTCGGTCAGCTATATGTTGCTGTAAGCAGAGCTCGATCTTTTGCCGGTGTTAAAATATACATTCCAGAATAAAGAGAACATGGAAAACGAAGGTGTTTCCCAAAAGGTCGTTAACCAGAATCTTCTGCGGTAAATAAAATTAACGTTTAGAGTTTCAGAATCAGAATCAGAATAATTTTCAGTGGTTTAGCCATAATTTTGTTATTGAATTTAGCGCTTTTATTAAATTTTAAAAGTATACAAGAAGGCTGTTTATTCTTCTTTCTTTTATTATATGATTTTTTGCTCAATTTCGAGCTACGTGTTATCTAGTTTCCAAATAAGAGTTTTATGCATTTTAATGACATAAAATAATTTCCTGTTTTATTACTCTTAAGCTGCAAAGGCCTTGGTTTTAAGTTTTCTAAAATTTGAATTTTTTAATTAAAAATGATGAGTTTAGCACTTAGTAATAAAATAATTGTTTTGCATGTGATGTACTTTTTTCAAAAAATATTTTTGACACATATTTAACTGCGAGTATTTTTTTTATTTGAAATTACTTTCATTTACATATCCCATTGTTTAATAAACACAATTTTTCGCTAATGTCAATTTTATGGCAATGGTTTTGGCTTGTTATTGTTTGTGAGTTCATCCAATCACACTATAAACAAAAAAGAAAGTGCTCCTAGTTTTATCTAATTTTATGTCTCGTAGGTGATGAAAGCAGTGAACGAAGTGTTCCACCAGTACAATGTTCACCAGCAGCCGTTCGTGTACCTGGACATTCGCAGCGCGAGAGACTCGATCGATGTCAACGTCACTCCGGACAAGCGGCAAGTCTTCCTCGAGCACGAGAAGTTTCTCATCGCTACCGTCAAGGTATTGTATAACAACTCGTTTTTTTTAGGAGTTTTCAATAAACGCATGAGTTTCCTGTTAAATGACTCTTATATGAATAAATATCGTAAATATATTGTTATTAATTATAAGCTTAGATTTGAGGTTAGGATGGCTCTAGGCCAGGTTACATTTGGTAATTGAGGAAAGGATTGCCAGAGAACTTACCCAGCTGGATGACTAGGAGTCCCACTAGCACAAAGATACACAAAAAGAAACACGTTAACTTGAAAATTTTCAGGACATGCCCCTTTCTCAATCCTTGGACTTATTTAGTCCCTTCCTTGGATTGAGAAAGGGGCATGTTGTCCCGAAAATTTTCAAGTTAACAACTTTCCTTTTTGTGTATCTTTGTGCTAGTGGGACTCCTAGTCATCCAGATGGGTAAGTTCTCTGGCAATCCTTTCCTCAATTACCTAATTATAAGCTTAATAATTTAGGTTCCTACTTTTAGTTTTGTTCGGTAGGCTGCAACAAATTGCATCTACTAATGTTTCTTTTTTCAACCAAGGTGAAACAAAATCTTTGTTAATACAAAATGTATTAATCATAACTTTTAAGTTTTTCTAATAGATGATTTGTGCATTAGGTTATAAAAATGTTACAATTTTTATCAGAGGTTTATTTGGTTTTATTTAGTTTCCAAACAAATAATGTATGTGTCCTGAAAAGGGAATAAAAAACTGGGATACTGAAGCCTTAAAGTTAAGTTGCAAAAGTTAGTTAAGGTTGCATAAGAAATGAAGGATTATGTTATGAATCAACTCATAGTCTGCTTTAGCCATAATTTTTTAATTGACTTAATTGTCATTGTAAAAACTGCATTACAACAATTAGTTATTGGGGTAATTTATGAGGCTGAAACAAATATTACCATAAAAAACTCAAATTCTAAAATTTTGACAAAAACCCTCTTCCTTTACTATCTATAAGGAGGAAAATAAATGCATTGAGTGACTCTATTTTCGCCCTTATTCTTGTTAGTATTTTTTACAATAATTGATTTATTGTTACAGGCTTCTCTTCAGAGTTTATATGAAAACATTCCATCAACTTACACTGTCAACAACATTCAGCCCTCTGGGAAAATTGCATCGTCTCCAAAAAAGTCTTTGACCCAGAACTCTCCAGCAAGCGTCCTGAGCCAGTTTAGGCACGCTTCTGCAAGCAAACGCCAGAACACTGACTCGCCAGTGCAGAAATCAGCTAAACGTAAGTTTCGTCTTGTTGCATCTCAAGATATACCTGAAGTTTGGTTTTGTTTGAAATAATTTAACTTGTGCTTTACTCGATACCCATGTAACTGTCAGAAGATGCATAAGGTATTACATACCAAATTTGTTGTGACAGTCAATTTATGTAAATCAAAATTGATCACAACTATTAATCGCTATTTGTAGAGAAAGAAAGCCATAAAAAGATTAAGCTGCCTAATAAATTGGGGAAAGTATATTGAATTTTAATGTGATCGTCTTAAAAAAGTGTTTGCTAGGATTTCTATTTTGTTAATGCATTTAATTAGGAGCGCTCAAAAGTCTAGCCGACCTCTGCTAAAATTTAGATAAACATTATTGTTTTTGCTAAAGTACTTTAAATAGCTTACTTCTGTTTTAAAGTTTAGAATAAATTTATTTTGTCTTTGAAACATGCATTTTTTACAGAACCAAAGCTGGATGCTATTTTTCTGAAACAAGAAAAATCATCTGTAGTATACAACAATTTAGGAGAAAGTTCATACACTGCTAGGGATCAAAGCAAAGACTGTAACATTGCAGATCTTGATTTAAGTGAAGATTTACAAGTTTATATTTCAGAAACAAAACAAATTGAAGAAACAAGTAAGATTATATTCAGCCAAAAACTCAACAGCAGTGTTAATCAAATCGACCACGAGTCAAATTCAAAAAAAGATATACTTTTAAGTATTCATAAGGAAGAGTCCAGTAGTGGAGGACTAAGTAATGAGTCGACATTACAAGGAGAGGCTCTTTTAATTTCCCACAAAGAATCCAGTATTGTAGCAATAAATCATACAAATAAAAATGCTGAGTCTGATGGGTTTGAAAGTGAATCTATTTCTCAAAACTCAAGGTTGAGTCAGTCTTCTGATCTTCCTAGCACTGACACCAAAGCCACCTCTTCAATAAGCTCCAACATACAGTCTCACGAGTCTGGTATTTCTAGCCAATCCTCCACAACCAGTGAAACAAACTCTGTTTCCCCAATTGTGGAACATGATTCTTCTAGAGCATGTGATAGCAAAGTTCACTCAGGTAAACCACTAAGTTCTTTTTCAACTGTAGAAAATATTTCTTGTGATTTGAACACTGACAGGCCTGATACAAGTGCAAGTGTAGAGTTAGATTCCCAAGTTGTAGTCAGTTGTGAACAAAGACAGAGGATTGAAGTTACATTGACAATGGATAAGTTAAAAGAACACTTCCGGAAATCAAGGGAAATGGAGAGTGCAGTCAATGGGAAAAAAGTCAGATTCCGAGCTGTTATTGATCCCTCTAGAAACAAACAAGCAGAACAGGAATTGAGTCGAGAGATCTCAAAGGATATGTTCTCCAAGGTAAGTTAGTGTAGTTTTAAATGGCTAATTGTAGAGGTGTGCGGATATCCGAAAAGTTGGTTCGAAATCCAATCCGAGGGTTTTAGCGAATTTCCCCTATAGGGAATTAGCGAATTTCCCCTATAGGGAATTAGCGAATTTCTCCTATAGGGAAGAAGCTATTACCGTAGGTCTCATGGTAAGACTTAAGCTCGGGACCACTATAACTTTTCGTTTTGGGGCCCCCAGAAGCAAAAAACACTATTCGTTTGAATTTATATATATATATATATATATATATATATATATATGATTTTTTGATTCAGTGTTAAGGGCTACTATATTTAATATGCAATAAATGACAAGAACTGAGTACCCTTTGTTAGATTTTATTTCCAACCGACATGTTTCGGGATCTAAGCCCATTATCAAGGTTTTTTAAAAGTTACATAGTCAAGTTGATGGTTAGATAGTAAAATTATAAAATGTAAATAAATAAAATTAAAAGTAAACAAAATTTTAAATTAACATATGTATATACACTATTGGTAAAGTAGGGAATGTTTTGTAATCCTTCTATTTCATTTTTGTTTTCATGTTCCATATCCTGTGAAATATTGGGTTATTTAAATTAATTTGAGTATTTAAGACACTGTTGGGGTTTTCTTTATGTTTCAAATATATGTGTAATTCTTCTTTGCTGTCCATTTTGCTACCTTTAGTCATATACTCTATTATCGTCATATTTTTGTCAATGCTTTCATATTTGTGGTTTGAGTCTAAAAGGTGTTCAGCAAATGTCGACTTCATGGTTGTGGTGTTGTTGCTTTTCAGGGCCTGGATGTGCTCTTTAAATCTAGTTCTGAATGTTCTTCCTGTTTGCCCTATATAACATTGATCGCAGTCGGAACATTTTAATTGGTATAAGCACATAAGTATATATATATGTGTCTGTTAGCACGATAGCGGCCGCAAAAATGGTCCGATCTTTATGAAATTTGGTACGGACATGTAAAGTGGTAATCAATTGGACGAGTTCGTGAACCAGCCCGATCGGACCACCGGAAGGGGGGGTAAAGAGGGATAAACCCCCCAAAAATGGGTTTTTAAAATTTTTTACATAGAAAAATAAAATTTATCGAATTTGTGTGGGCACCATTGAATTCAGCTCAAAAAAACAAATAATTTGGTATTTTGAAACACTGCTCTATGTCCATTGGTTACCGAGATATTGAAAGTGGTAAACACAGTACGTTGCCCCAATGTTAACCTTATGGGAAATAAGTAAAATTCTACATCTCGCTTATTTCTCAAGATATCTCAATAAAACTTGGTAAATAGCTTCTTCTAGCTCAGATCTACTAAATATTGAATTAAAACCACCCAGTTTTAATATACTTGTAGCAGCACACCTGCATACTCATTCCCCATGTTATTCTTATGGAGTTTACAAAAACATGTCAAATCTCGCCATGTTAGATTGAGATATGTTGTTTTGCATTTGAAATTCGCTGAGTATGCAGGTCTGCTGTAACGGGGGTATTATGAATATCTGGTAAGAATAGTGAGATATCTGAAAATGTTGGATAGACTGCATCATATGTGGTAAATTTCAAGGAATGTTAAAATTTTGTGTTTGAAAAATGATCCAATCACAACATGTCACAGCGACTAGTGGCATCTCTGCGGCGCTTTGAAATGCAATTATTGTGATTAGGACAATGCCTCATCAACAACAGATTCCCTCATGGAGAAAAAATTGCACTTAAGTCCCAAGATGCACAAATATCTATTTTAGGAAGAGTGAAATGTTATTATTGTCTGATACCAAAAATGTTAACTTAATGTTTCGTATCTTTTGAGTTATAGCTTGTTCATTTGTCTTTCAAAAATTATTCATAAGAATTTTTCCTTAAATTTCTTTTTTCAATTTACAATAACCATATTACAGCAAACCTATAAAATACATAACTTATTTATCATAAAGCTATATATTAGAACTAGGGGCCCCATGCGCAAATTGCACATTTTTATATTATTTCTGTTTTGTGGGAAACTCGCCTAGAGTTAAAATAAATTGTATGGCTTCAAACTCACCTCTATAACCAAATTAACCTTTTCAATTGAAATTTAAAGACCTCATAAAAATTGTGTGTGTTTTGTTCAGTCAGGCCTTTGTTTACTTAGGTAAACAAAGGCCTGACTGAACAAAACACACACAATTTTTATTTATCGCTCTTGCACTGTTATTTATTTTGGTTGTTTTCTCACACAACAGTAGGATAACGGAAATTTTTCTAGGAAGCCCATGCGCAAATTGCTCATTTTAATATTTTCTCTGGTGATCAACTAGTCTTTTTCTCTCAGGAGTTCTTGTTCTTGCCGAAGGTTACGCATATTTTCCTTAATCACATCGAGTCATTTTTCTCTATGCCCTCTTCTACTAAATGTTTCAGGGTTCAATTTGCAATATTCATAATCTAACGATCATAGATCTTCACCATGAAAAAATTATTCACCTGCCTCAATTTGGCTAAAATTGTCAATGAAAGTGGCCCAAATTCATTTTTATAACCTGCATTGGATTTTGTTTACATTAGCATTAAATCTTTTTTTGTTTCCAATGTAACTGGTTAGAAATTCGTCTCAAGGTAATCAGCTGTAAATTACAATCACATTTTAAAACCGTTATAACACAAGTTGGTCAGCACTGGAGCGTTAAAAGCGCCCTCTATAAATAAATTTAAGCCTTGGGGTCGAAGCCGAAAAAGAAATGGCTATTTTAACTATCTGTCGCAGCTGCGCTACATTATAAGTTTTAAAATGACACCTCAATCGTAAAAATCAGTTTAGTAGGGCGCCTGAAAAAGGGATCTAACAGATAAAAACCTTTTTGTATTAAGTAGATAGATGATTTTGCTGTTGAGATTATTTTAGGTAAAGGCTTAGTTTGAGGATTTGCTGCAGCAAATAGCATTACTGTGACTGGAAAATGCCATTTTTTTTTACTTTGAAACATTTATATCAATATGGTGTGTATTGGGCATTGTTACAGATGGAGGTGATAGGACAGTTTAATCTGGGTTTTATCATCGCAAGGCTCGGTTCGGACCTGTTCATTGTTGACCAACACGCAACAGACGAGAAGTATAACTTTGAAACACTTCAGCGGACCGAAACCATCTCAAGCCAAAAACTGGTTGTGTAAGGGTAAAGCTTCACAATTTACTCTGTAGGTTCTAGTTTATCAATCTAATGTTTAGGTTTCTGACCTGATCCAATCATAATCTTTTTCTGCTAATCACCTGTTGAAGATCATACATGGCTTGCTATTATTAGCTTGGGAGTCCTTTGTATGAGAAATTTCCTAAGTTGTTTTTTTGTGGGCTCTTCATTCTTTCTATTTGGGACACTCTCATTAAGTCCTAAGTGTGTAAAAACTTTTCAAGTTTGAACATTTTCATCTTTTAAAGGCCTAGATGAGATCACAATTTAAAGTATGGCTCATTAAATTTTTTTCAGTATAGAAAATTATATTTCAAAATCATAGAAACTGAAGAATTGCGAAATATCCTTCTAATTTGAGTCTGGCATTTATGTCCTTTTGTTACATTTGTGCACTCCAATTCCAAGTATCACAGATGTTTAGATTCATAAATTAAAATTTGGTCAGGTATTGTAAATACAGATCTATTCAGCCAGGAAGTCTTGTAGGGGTGGAAGTGCAAGAGAGATGGAGAATACTCCCACCACTGTTTTTCCTTCATCGGTTGTTATAGTCAACTTAAAATCCCACATGGCCAATCACAACATTACAAATATTGCTGCAAACAAAGAATCATATGTTTTGACAGATGAGTTATTTCGACTGTACTGAGACTCGCGGTAGGGGAAATCTTCACTGCGCATGCACATCCCACAGGACTTCTGGGCTGAACAGATCTGTACCTGCTTATCCGGCATCGATTGGTATACAATTTTTTTCAAGAGAACTTGTGATCAATCGGGTGAGTTGGTGCATCGTTGGCCAAGTTTGTTGATATTAGCATGGTTTGTTGTTTAGATTTTGACATTCATCACAAACATTATTAGAGCAGACAAAAAACACGCTTTTTGCCATTCTCACAGTTTGATATTATTCTTGGTCAGAGCTCAGTAATTCGGCACTTCCTAAGTCCTGATGTTGCTGTAATAAGGGATCTACTGTACTTCCTCAGAAAGTCTTGCCCTCCAAAGTACCTGGCCTTTAAGACCTGTTACAGTTTTTACCATAGAACTCTACCAAAAGATATGAAAACTAAATATAGTCATGGTCAGACTTGTACATCTATATACATGTACTTCATGTCTTTGTTGCCTTAATAAGTAACGATAAAGTGAACAATTTGTCTTAAAATAATTTAGGCAATCGTTATGTATGTTGTATGTGTTAATGATACTTAACTCTATTTCAGACCTCAACAGCTGGATTTGACTGCTGTGAACGAAGCTATTCTCATTGATAATATTGAAGTGTTCAAGGCAAATGGGTTTGAGTTTCTGATAGATGAGAATGGTGAGTTTTAATAGCCCTCAGTAGCTTTGTAGCTTTCATGTGAGGTCACCATACTTCTTTGATTCCAGATATGGATAATTAGATAATTAGACCATATTCATAATTAGACCAGTTCATAAATTGTAAACCTGGTGAAATTGTCATTCAGATCCCACATTAAAATGTAGGTCCCTTAGTTGCCATTGACTGTTTGGCTATTAATTAACAATCCTTTCTTAGGAACATGTCGACCTTAGTCAGTAACAAGACTACAAGATTGCGCCACAATCATCCTACGCTCATCCTTCATTCATATTTGCCTTAAAATACCTCTTACTGATGGTCGGCGTCCAATATGGTCATATGGATTTTATGGAAGTAGGTGGGAAGGATAGATACTTCTGACACAATATAGAAACCTTAATTGAATAATTTACCAAAATAAAAATAATTACTGAACACAGTGTTTGATTACATCCAATTTTAATAATTTTCATGTAGTAGATAGAATAGTAGCCTAGATAAGATCAACATTTATATAACTTGGCACATTAGACCGAATCGCATTGCAACACTAAAATTATAAAATTGAAGAATTGCGGGAAGGCCTTTTAACTAAAGGCTGGCATTTATGTCCTTTTGTTAGACATATGCTCTCCAGTTCCAAGTTACACAGATTTTGACGTTCATAAATTAAAAATCTGCTGTTCCTGCTGTTTTCATGTGATGGGCTAGTACGCGTGATTGAATTTTACGACCGTTTGTTTGTTTTGCAAAGGTATTTTGTGGAGTGAATTCCTTTGTTTTTCCATGATTGGAAGGCTAAAGATGCGTGATTATCTTTCGCTAGGCAACATCCGCTGCTGCCACGCAAACAGACCAGTTACTTACTTGAATAACATTAATAAATAACTGAAAATTGTAACTATATAGTCTTATTTAATTAAAATTGGAATTTTGGACATCCCATGGGAAGAAACCCAATAGGATTCAGAGGAAAATAAGAAACAGGTGCAAAAGCTGCAACCGCAAGGGACCTTTCCTGAAAATGTCATGCTTTCCTGAAAATGTTCATGTAGTTTAGCCGTACGGCGATCCACAAACAGACAGATTCTCTGCTTTTATACAGATGTTTGGGTGAAGTAGGATATTTTTGCACTGTTCATAGTTGGATTCAGATAGTAAAAGAAAAAAAGAAACAAACTAAGATTCATCTACCGTGTCTGCATCACCACATCAAGGCACATTGACTGCATCACAGACGCAATGACTAATCTGGTGTTACACGTTCAAATTTTGTGCAGCATTTCTATAAGCTGCTTCAGGCTGCTTTAGCACCACCACATCCAAACAAAACAGATAATAATCTTACATATGTGCAGGCCACCAATTTTTCCTCAAAATCAATCAAATTCTGCTTAGCCGACTCAAACCATATGACTAAAGAATTTCAAAAAGGAAGCTAGATCAGATAAGAATCAATTTTTAACCGCATACCAGCAGCGTACATTAACTAATCCTTAACAATTGATTACTCCTTAATCCTGTGATTGATTGATTGAGTCAGTAGTGTCAAACTGAATGCTTAATCTAAGAAATTTGTAACTTTTAATGTAAAACTTTAAAACTAGTGCCATAAAATTCAGTGGTTCCTATGAAAAACAGATGACAAAAGGTTCTTCGAATTTGTTTGCTTTTCAGTAAGGACTTTTTCTATTTTCATTAAGACTGGGACGGTGGCATGTCCTGTAATCCAGCTACTTATAGGTCACGAATTGTGGATGGCTTGTGACACTGATACTCCATGGTGTGGATTGACGTATGCACTAGAGAATCCACACCATTACGTTCATCCATAATACCATCCTCATAATTAGACCAGTTTGTAATTCAATGAGGAAGTTGTGGTTTGGATCCCATGTTAAAATGTAGGTTCTTTAGTGGCTTTTAATTAACAGTTTTTTCTAAGGAACATGTTGGCTTAAGTCAGTAACAAGACTACAAGATAATCATCCTACACCCATCCCTCGTTCATACTTAGCTTAAAATACCCACCTGGGTAGGTCGCCATTTCAACAAAAAAGATGAAGTATAAAGACTTAAGTTTGAACATCCATTAGCCAATGGCAATATAATTTTTTTTTGTAGCCCCGACAACATCCAAAGTGAAGCTCACTTCTATACCCATGAGTCGCAATTGGACATTTGGCAAAGAAGATATCGATGAATTGCTGTTTATGTTACAAGTAAGTACCAATTGACGGTTGAATCAGGCAGAGATAGAATAACACCATCCCAAAAAATAAAATGAGTTTGACCCATTCAAATTATTTCTGCCTGTAAATGGAAGCTGTATACAGTAGACTCCCTCTTATCCGAACACCTTGGGACCGAGGCCTATCTGGGCACCGGTTTTTCTGGTTAAATCAATGTTCCCAAAACCTCGCTAAATTATGATGTATAGTATATTGTATAAGCCAATAATACGAGTAATTATTTGGAAAAAAGTAGAAATGACAATATAAACATCAGCAATGGTATAAAGTTACCTTAATTCCGTCTAGGATCCGGTGAGATAGATAATTGTGCTACCGGTTTCAAGGCATTAAAAGCCTCTTCATCAGGCTCCAATCATACTCTTGAGATCGTCGAAAGTTTTAAAAAACACACAGTACATTTAAATACACATGATACACAACACTAATGGACGGACGAATAATTACAAACATTTAATACCAGTGAACTAATTCATGCAACGCGGCGCGGCTGAGCGTCATGACTGCGCCACATCGCATGAACTAGTTCACCGGTATTAAATGTTTGTAATTATTCGTCCGTCCGTTAGTGTTGTGTATCATGTGTATTTAAATGTACTGTGTGTTTTTTAAAACTTTCGACGATCTCAAGAGAGTGATTGGAGCCTGATGAAGAGGCTTTTAATGCATTGAAACCACGGAATTAAGGTAACTTTATACCATTGCTGAATTCAATAAGTGATCCTGGGCCAAATAATAGCAATATGAATATAAACATTATTTGGGGCATAACTACTGCGAACACAACACACATAAAAAATGTAAGGCTTTGTATCTTAAACTAACTAACAACATTACAATTTCTGATGGGTGTCATATTTCTTAAATCACTTCTACGAGAATGGTTGATACAATACTGTCGATTTCCTGTCAATAAAGCCTTGTTGAGTTGATGTGTCTTTGATAAAAATTGTCCGGTATAAGGATGTTTTTTTCCATGCAGCACAGTTCGGTTAAATCATTGTCTGGTTAAAAGATGTCCGGATCAGAGGGTGTTTACTGTATGAGGTTTGTTTACCGTAGTTAAATTAGATGTGGTAAAGCTAAATTTTAGGTTCTCGGTAATTCAATCTAATATTTTAAGCACACCCTGTCTGATCAGCGTGTGTTTATTGGTGGTGTACCAATCAAGAACTTGGAACCACCTGAAACTTTTGCCTCTGCCCTCTGTCATTGGAGCATTCTTGTTTTCTAAGAAGTAAACCAATATTTTTTCCAGATGGGTTTGTAACTTTCAGGTTCAAGAGTCACTATATTGCGGAAAGTGAGCTAGAAAGTTGGATTTGTGGTATTGTTTTTACTTTCTCCCCCCTACCGTATACATAGGATATAGAGAAAGTATTGTTTTTGATCAAAATATTCGGATTTGAGTTGTTAGTGGAAATATTTTGTTTAGTGCTCCCTGGATCCAAAAAATTAGTTTTTGGAGTGTTGTCAGTCCGTCCGTGTGTGTGAAAGTACGGATGGATGTATGTAAACAAAGCTAGAGATGACACCAGTGGTCCAATTTTCATGAATTTCGGCATATAGGTATAAAGTCATGATATCTCCTGGTGTTTTTTCATTTTTTATTTTAAAGTATATTTACCTCATAAAAAACAAATAAATGGTATCAGGAAACTGACACATACTTTCTCCCTTCAAGTAATTTAAAACCAGAATACCCCCGTTGCAGCAGACCTGCATACTCAGCGAATTTCAAATGCAAAACAACATATTTCAATTCAACATTGCGAGATTTGACATGTTTTGGTAAGCTCCATAAGAATAACATAGGGAATGAGTATGCAGGTTTGCTGCTACAGGTATATAAAAACTGGGTGGTTTTAACACAATATTTAGGAGATCTGAACTAGAAGAAGCTATTTACCAAGTTTTATTAAGATATGTTGAAAAATAATGGAGATATAGAATTTTACTTTTCCCATAAGATTGGGACAACGTACTGTGTTTACCACTTTTAATATCCCGGTAACTAATGGACATGGAGCAGTGATTCAAAATACTAAATTGTTTGTTTTTTTTTTAGCTGAATTCAATGGTGCCAACAAAAATTTGTTAAATTTTATTTTTCTATGTAAAAAACTCAAAAACCCATTTTTGGGGGGGTTTAATCCCCTCTACCCCCCCTTCCGGTGATCCGATCGGGCTGGTTCACGAACTCGTCCAAGTGATTACCACTTTACACGTCTGTACCAATTTTCATTAAGATTGGACCATTTTTATGGCCGCTATCGTGCTAACAGACACACACATATATATATATATATAAATTCAAACGAATGGTGTTTTTTGCTTCTGGTGGCCCCAAAACGAAAAGTTATCATGGTCTCGGGCTTAGGTCTTACTATGAGACCCACGGTAATAGCTTCTTCCCTATAGGGGAAATTCGCTAAAACATACATAGTGAAATAAAACAAATTAACAATTAATTATCACACTAATATATACCAAATTTTATCAAATTCGGTTAGTAAATAACGGATATATCGGTTTTTAAATATTTGCCATAAGAATAACATTGGACAATGTACTGCGTTTACCGCCGAACTAAAATATCAATTATCTCCGCAACCAGTTGACGTAAACTAATGATTCAAAATACTGGATTATTTAGTTTTTCAAGTTGAATTTAATGGTTGCAAGTACATTTTCTTTAGAGGTTACAGATTTTGTGAAATTTGAAAATATTAATTTTTTAACACTTAAACCCCCATAACTCCTGAACCTGTATTTTTACAGACATGCGGGTGGTGTCATTTTGTTTGTCATCTTAAGCACCAAAAACCATGAATGTTTTATCAAAATCGTTAGAGCCGTTTTTGAGAAATTTGGATTTTGGTAATTTCTTATGGGTTTTTATGGGGTAAATACCCTTAAAAATGAAAAATTCAAAAAATGAAAAATACGCCTGGAGATACCACGGCTTTATACCTACATGTCAAATTTCAAGAAAATCGGACCCCTGGTTTCGTCTCTAGCTTTGTTTACACACACACACACACACACACACACACACACACACACACACACACACACACACACACACACACACACACACACACACACACACACACACACACACACACACACACACACACACACACACACACACACACAGACACAGACACAGACACAGACACAGACACAGACACAGACAGACAGACACCACGCCGAAAACCACTTTTTTGGATTCAAGGAGCACTAAAACGAATATATCCACTAACAACTGAAATTCGAAAATTTTGACGAAAACACACTTTCTCCATATACTTTGTATAGGGGGGAGAAAGTAAAAAAATCCAAATTTCTCAAAAATGGCTCTAACGATTATGATAACAATTTCATAGTTTTTGGTGCTTAAGATGACAAATAAAATGATACCAACCACCTGCATGTCTGTAAAAATTCAGGTTCATAGGTTATGGGGGTTTAAGTGTTAAAAAATTAATAATTTTCAAATTTCACAAAATCTGTAACTTCTAAAAAAAGTATACTTGCAACCATTAAATTAATTGCTTGAAAAATAAATAATGTAGTATTTTGAATTATTAGTCTACGACTACTCGTTGCGGAGATAATTGAAATTTTCATTTGGCGATAAACACTGTTTGTTGTCTAATGTTATTCTAATGGCAAATATTCAAAAACCGATATCTCCGTTAATTAATAACCGATTTTGATAAAATTTGGTACGTATTTGTGGGATAAACATAAATTTATTTTATTTTATTGTAGATTTTTTTGATTTAGGAGAGAAAGCATGTGTCAGTTTGCTGATACCATTAATTGTTTATAAAAAACTCTTGAAAATAATGTGCTACTCAATAGAGGCTCCTATTAAGAATAATAAAGTTATCCCAGTAACCTTTTTTGGAGGGAGGGGAGTGTGTTATGAGATATGACCAAAAAGTATTTCAATTGCCTGAGTAACATGCATATTAATTTGTAAAATTATAGTTGTTTAATAATTCAGAAGTACGGACTAATATAGAGTTTTTGGTATAGCAATGCAATAGGAACAATCAGGATGGCAGAAATATATTCATATTTTACACATGACACAGACATTCATATATTTTACATTAGTCTCAAGTAATCCCTTTTTATCTACCATGTGTATTATTTTGGTTACGATAGCATTATTTTTCTTGGTCAGAATTGGAAATATTTTTCTCTTTTGGCTATGTTTATTGACAAGCAAATGATTGTCATCTGAATTTTTGTGATGTAACTAGAATTTGATTGGTTTTATTTTTAAAATTCATGATAGCGAAGGATTTGTAATTGAAGGGGTCCTCCGTAAAACGTTCTAAGCGACAAAATTTCAAAATCGGAGATATTCAGTGAAAAAGGTTCTCTAGGACACGAACTACACTGTGGTATATTTTGTTTTGAAGAAATTTGAGTTGGCAGTCCTGATTTCGTCTGTCAAAGTTGGCATACTTCGCGGGACTGCACAGACTTTTTGGGGAATAACGTTCTATTCGCTGAAAGATGGACTCCCCGCCGGGTGGCGCGTTGTCGCCCCACGACCAAAATCATGTAAATAAAAATAAAACACCTGAAGAAAATATTGGAAAGTGGAAGGGTAATTCCAGAAAGGAATATAGAAAAGTTGGATTGCCCTACATTTCAAAAACTAAGAAGCCAAGGCCTGGAAATTGCCCCCAAATGAAGTGGGTAGAATAATGTTTTAAGCACCACATTTGGATAACTTTTTGCGAAATGACATATCACGTTATGTAACAACATTACATTTTTGTACATCTATATCAATAAAATTGTTTTATATTCGGTTTTATTTTCATTTATGTTGGTATTACTACAATCCTTGATGTTTTCTTTTTAAAGCAGGAGAGCAGTCCGTCAGAGAACGTTCCAAACGCCAGTCATTTAGAACGTTATAACCCCCAAAAACTCACGTAAAAGGATGTAAAAAGCTTAATTTTGAGTAAAAATTCAATATAAGGCTATATTACGATGTAATAAATTGGGTCTTAAAAAATTATACATGATTATAAGTTCTAACCTTGAAAAAAACCCAAATTTTAGGATTCAACTTTCAACGTTTGATTATTCGAAACTAGGTTTTTGTCGTTTAGAACGTTTTACGGGGGACCCTTCAATTATTATTACAAATGTGTGTGAGTACGTGTGCGAGGGCGGGTGGTCGTGTGTGTGTGTGTGTGTGTGTGTGTGTGTGTGTGTGTGTGTGTGTGTGTGTGTGTGTGTGTGTGTGTGTGTGACATGCCGCCGCCAGCTTGGAGGCATTGCTGGCAGTAAGGTATATGTTTTTGTTTTAATTTTCTATTCTCTATTTAATTTTCTATTATTTTCTATGTTCAATATGTTTTTGTTTTTAATTTTCCATTTGTATTCTGTATTATGTTCAATGTGTTTCGTATGATTTTTTGTGTGATTGAGATTTCTGTGCTGTTGAATGTTAGATGAATAAAATTGTATGTAAAAAAAAACAAAAAACCCAAAAAATGTAGGTTAGATAAAAATAAGTAGGTTAATGTAACTTTAAGTAGGGTCAATTGAAAACGAGAGGATTTTCAATACCTCTCGAAACGTAGTGTAATTTAAACACTAGAAGCGATAGGAGAAGCCCAACAAATTAAATAATAATTGTGATTGGTGGTGGCAGGATGCGCCGGGAGTGCTCTGTCGGCCGTCACGAGTGCGCGCGATGTTCGCGTCGCGAGCGTGTCGCAAGTCGGTCATGATCGGCTCGGCGCTCAGTCGCAGCGAGATGCGGCGTCTGCTGGTCCACATGGGCGAGATTGAGCAGCCCTGGGTAAGTCAATTCAATTCAATTCAAATGTCTTTATTTCCAGATAATGGTTACATAAATTACACTGGCAGGTTAGAACTATGAAATTAATCCTCACATAGGAAGCGAAAACCTGTGCATGAGAATGAGTCTATTTTTAATTTCACCCGCTTATCACTAGACCATTTTTTGTTTGCCACTTGCGAAGACGACCAGACAGACAGACAAACCTCCCCCCTCCCCCCCTAGAATTCCACACCTAACAGACACACAATCATGCACACATTCATACCAACAGGACACTTGCAAAAACCTGCTGCTCTGAGTAACTAATGTCTGTATTGTGAAGTAATCAGTGTTTCGATGTTATCTCTTCCAGTTTGTTCTAACTAATATTTGATGCGTTTTTTTAAGTCGCAAGAGAACAAGTTTCAAAATTCTTCAGTGACTCTGATAAGTTCCTGTATATTATGTGTAGAATGTAGTGTAGTCCTCTCGATCATTATGAAAAAAGTAGAAATGTGATGGGAAAAGTTAAAAGAGACCTCAAGTTGGAATTCTCCGGTTTTTAGCCATTAACATTTTGAAATTCAGCTTCAAATGGTGAAAAATTTGACATACAAATTTATAGAGCTGTGATGTTTTTTTTTCCTCGTTTGAGTTACTGACATTTGAATTTTAACTTATTAAAACGGCTATTTTAGGAAATCTAAGCCCAACAATTCAAACATTTACGTAATATACATTACTAATATTAAAGAAATAAACTAGGTATTTAGTTAAAGCTGAACACTAGCTCTCTAAATATAAATCTGTTTTGGGGATACTTTTTTCACAATTTACATCTAGATTTGTATTGTTCAAGATCTTTTTCCATGATGATCCAATACACAGGTTCGAGCAATTTCAATTTAACTGTGAATTAGTGATGGTCAATTCCAGACATTTTGATTCCGATTCCGATTCTAAAAAAATCAATTCTTGATTTTCGAATCTTTTTTTATTTAGTTTGTATGTAATACAATATTACTAAACCATCGTCTGCAATTAAAAAAAAAAAAACAAGTATAATTATATTTAATTATACAGGGTGTTGATAAAAAACCCTTCAGGACTTCGGGATATGGTTACTTACATTAAAACTAAGAAAAAAGATCCTATAAACATGAGTCCCAAAATGCTTGGTTATCCGTCTGTCGGTCTGTATGTGTTTTTAACATGATTTTGCATAACATTGGAACTACTAAAGATATAAACTTCAAACTTGTTACGTATATGCTGACTAATAGGACCTATTTTGGTGCGGAGTATCAAGTTTCTACATCGTACCATTTAAAAAAACAGCCATTTTTATATTTTAAAACCTAATACCTTGAAAACGGCAAATTTTACAAAAATTAAACAAGATACAAAAAAGTTGTGCAATTTTATTTCCCAATAAACCATATAAAGATTATTAAGATCGAACTACAATTAACGGAGTTATTGCAATTTTTCCAACAGAATACATGCTTGTTTAATGGCAGTTATAGCAAATTTGCTTGAATTCTGTCAGTAAAATTGCAATAACTTAGTTAATTGTAGTTTGATCTTAATAATCTTTATATGGTTTTGTAGGAAATAAAATTACGCAACTTTTTTGTCTCCTGAAAAGTTTTGTAAAATTTACGGTTTTTAAGATTTTAAGTTTTAAAATATAAAAATGGCTTCCATTTTGAAATGGTACAAAGTAGAAACTTGATACTCCTCATCAAAATAGGTCCTATTTGTCAGCATATAGGTACCAAGTTTGAAGTTTATATCTTCAGTAGTTCCAAAGTTATGCAAAATCATGTTAAAATCACATACAGACCGACAGACAGATAACCGAGCATTTTAGGACCCATGTTTACGGGAACTTTTTTCTTAGTTTTTATGTAAGTAACCATATCCTGAAGTCCTGAAGGGTTTTTTATCAACACCCTGTATAATTTTATATATAGGGTGAGTCTCTACTGACTACATTAATTTTAACAGTTGATTCTACTTATCAAATGGAACACATAAATGTATATAACCCCTTATCTGACTTGAACCGTTTAGGTGTAATGGCGTTTTTTGTGATTTTTTAAAATTACACGACTTTGTACTATTAGTTCGACGGTAAAAACCAAAACAATGTATTTATGAGATATACATTAATATCATTGAAAAGAGAATTAAATTCCCTTCAAATTAAACATAGTACCAAAGTAATAACCCCTTATAAAACGTTTATGAAATAACATTAAAGTTGAAAATTGTAGTTTTCAGAATTTTTCCTTTAAACTTCAAGGCTCAATTAAAGCAGTTAAATGTGCCATTTTCTTATGTCCAATCACATAAAAAAACTTCCTTATTTATTTATGTTTAAAATGATGTATAAATATTAAGAGGTCATGAGGGGAGAAATTTGAGAATTTTCTAAAAAACCTTGTTAAGGTACATTATCAGGATTGTCATCATCACTCGGTATTGGCTCTAAACACCAAATTTATTACTGTTTATTTGTCTCTTATTTCTTTGCCAGCTGAATCTGTTGAGTAAATCAGCTGATTGGGAATAAAAATAGTAATAATCAGCTGATTTTTAATTGTTTTATTGTAAAACTGTTTATTCATGTTCTTTTCAAATGTTCACTACAAGTAAAACGTAACTGTTGCCATTAATGATAGATATCGTTGTTCCGAGTTGTCATGTCGTTTACAAATGAAGACTAGGGGACATTATTGTGGTTTACGGGTTCTGTGACTATAATGCAGCGGAATGCCGTCGCAAGAACCGTCGCCGCCACTATCCAAACAGAAGGCTTCTCAATGGACGCACCTTTGTTAATGTTCATCGCTGTTCCTGGTACACGAATCTTCTAATCATGTAAGGTTGAAATTAAACGTCTGGATCGGACTCTTTGTAAGCTAGCTCATAGGACCTTCGAACAGCCTTAAATGGCATTTAGTACCTGGACTTACTTGCTGAAACATCACCGTTGCTCCTTGAAGACTTGGATTTTCATCAGCGCATTATCTTCCAAGGAGACGAAGCACTCCCACACTTCAGTGTTGATGTCCGTCAGCACATCAGTGATACATTAGACATGTGGATTGGAAGATGAGGAACAATCGCTTGATCTCCGTGGTCTCCAGACCTCATACCCCTTGACTACTATGTTTGGGGGCACCTCATTACAAGTTTTTCGCAAACCAGTTCGAAATGTTGAAGAGTTAAGGAACAGGATTTTGACAGCTTGAGAACTTCTACTTGATGAACTGAACTTGATGGCGTCTGTGAGGGAATTCAGGAAGATATTTTGCATGTGTATCAGGGTAAACGGTGGATACTTTGAAAATCTCCTAAAATGATAAAACCGGTTGACGGATGAGATATAAACAGTATATTTAAATTATAAGTGATGTGTTTATTTTTCATATAACATCTGCTGTTCACAATGGAATCCCCAATCTGCTAATTTAGTTGACAGATTCAGCTGTTAAAGAAAATACAGATTTACTGCAATTTATCTGGTGTTTAGGACCAATGCGATGAATCATAATTATGTACACTAACAACGTTCTTATGAAACTCCAACATTTTTTACACTTACGACCCCTGCGTTCATTCAGAAGCCTTCTGTTTGGATAGCGGCGCGGCGGCGACGATACTCGCGATGGCATTCCGCTGCATTTTAGTCACAGAACCCGTAAACCACAATAATATCCACCTATTCTTCATTTGTAAACGACATAACAGCTCAAAACAACATTGATATAATGATAACGGCATCAGTTACGTTTCACTTGTAGTGTACAATTGAAAAGAACATGAATAAACAGTTTTACAATAAAACAATGAAAAATCAGCTGATTATTACTATTGCAATTAATTCCCAGTCAGCTGATTTAGTCATCAGATTCAGCTAGTAAAGAAATAAGAGACAAATAAACAGTGATAAATTATGTGTTTAGAGCCAATACCGAGTGATGATGACAATCCTGATAATGTACCTTAACAACATTTTAATGAAATTCTCAAATTTTTCCCCTTATGACCCCTAAATATTTTCACATCATTTTAAACATAAATAAATAAGGAAGTTTTTTATGTAATTGGACATAAGAAAACGGCACATTTAACTGCTTTAATTGAGCCTTGAAGTTTAAAGGAAAAATTCTGAAAACTACAATTTTCAACTTTAATGTTATTTTATAAACGTTTTATAAGGAGTTATTACTTTGATACTATGTTTAATTTGAAGGGAATTTAATTCTCTTTCCAATGATATTAATTTATATCTCATAAATACATTGTTTTGGTTTTTACCGTCGAACTAATAGTACAAAGTCGTGTAATTTTAAAAAATCACAAAAAACGCCATTACACCTAAACAGTTCAAGTCAGATAAGGGATTACATACATTTTTGTGTTCCGTTTGATAAGTAGAATCAACTGTTAAAATTAATGTAGTCAGTAGAGACTCACCCTGTATATACAGAGTGAGTCAGACCACCCGTCCACCTATTGTAGCGGGAGAACAGTTTGACATAGAAACGTCAAATAAAATTATTCCCCACTAATTTGCATATGAAGAATTCATTAAAAATATTTTCATCGCGATTCATGTACAAGGTGTTCCAGAAATGAAGGTCATGGGTTCGAATCTCAAAATTTTCTTGAGTAAACCTATAGCAAATATTATATCATTTTAAAGGTCTTGTTAAAAGAAACATTTTGGTGAAAACAGAACTAAATTATCTCAAGCCGTTTCAAAATGGCGGCCATATTTGTGAAAATGTTCGATATTTACGGAAACCCCTGTATTTTCCAAACCACTCAACATTTTTCAGTTCTGATTCAAAATTCTTAATCCTTGGTAACTCAGCTTTACTATGATATGCCACATGACAATATTTAAAATTTGTTTTAATTTTGAAAAAAAATTATTTTTTGAAAATGTTGGCAGCTCTGAAAATAAAAAAATCAAATAGCAACATATGCCAAAAAGCATATCATTTTAAAGGTCCTCAAAATTCCTACAACTTTGTAATTTACACAAGTGTTCTATCATTTTTAGTTTTTGAGTTATGGTCAAAAAACCCCATTTTCCCATATGAAGTGCATGTTATTTGCACGCCCATAGCAAACGGTCTGTGGGTACCCTTTGGTTATTATGAACTGCATAAATAACATGCACTTCATATGGGAAAATGGAGTTTTTTGACCATAACTAAAAACTAAAAAAGTTAGAATACTTGTGTAAATTACAAAGTTGTAGGAATTTCGAAGACCTTTAAAATGATATACTTTTTGGCATATGTTGCTATTTGATTTTTTTTATTTTCAGTGCTGCCAACATTTTCAAAAATTAATTTTTTTTCAAAATTAAAACAAATTTTAAATATTGTCATGTGGCATATCATAGTAAAGCTGAGTTACCAAGGATTAAGAATTTTGAATCAGAACTGAAAAATGTTGAGTGGTTCGGAAAATACAGGGGTTTCCGTAAATATCGGAAATTTTCACAAATATGGCCGCCATTTTGAAACGGCTTCTGTTTTCACCAAAATGTTTCTTTTAACAAGACCTTTAAAATGATATAATATTTGCTATAGGTTTACTCAAGAAAATTTTGAGATTCGAACCCATGACCTTTATTTCTGGAACACCCTGTACATGAATCGCGATGAAAATATTTTTAATGAATTCTTAGTGTGCAAATTAGTGGGGAATAATTTTATTTGACATTTCTATGTCAAACCGTTCTTCCGCTACAATAGGTGGACGGGTGGTCTGACTCACCCTGTATATATATGTATAAATAATATTTAAGCAGTCCCAATGTGGCATAATATTGATGGTTAAACTTATTATTTCAGAATATGAATTCAATAATATTTAAAATTAATTTATTGTCATCCTAAAATTACAGTACACCTCGGATTATCCGGACCCACATTTTCCGGATTCCGGATTATCCGGACCGGTCCATCCGAGAAATTAAATACAGTAGAGTCCCACAAACCCGGACTAATGTGGACCGAACGGTGTCCGGGTTTGTGAAAATTCCGAGTTATTGAGAAATGAGTAAAAATAAGAATAGTTTCTGTTATTTCTATTAGAAATCATTTATTTATTGCATAGTAAAAAATATAAAAACTATATTAGTTACAAAAAAAACTTAAAGAAAAACTAAAACTATTTTAAATGTGTCACACCGTGCTCTGGCCTTGAATCTCAATGCACTTAATTGCTCTGGCAGGCTTTTCGAGTTCTCCAGAATTCCGGGTTATCGAAGTCCGGGTTTGCGGGACTCTACTGTAATTAAAATCACGGCAAAAACATGATTTTAGTGAGTTTACAGGTGAAATGCGCCTTCCAAAAGTAAAATGCAAATGTAATACATTACTGTATGCATTTTGAATCAAAATGATTGAAGGAATCACATTGCCTAAACAGCACACAGCACATGACAGCATTCTCGTGAACGTAGTTTTCTGGATTGCTACTTGTGGCGCTAGCAGTAATAAAAAAAGGCCTAGCCATCGGCTATTTTACGAGTTTGTTTATTAATGTCATTTGATGTTTTACGTTTTTCCTTAAGAAGAGTTACAGTAATAATTTTTGAGTTATTTTAAATTTCGTATCATTATTGAGTTACTTTAAGTTATTATTTGCAGCATCGGTTCAGCAGGGGGTATTGTACCAGTCGCTATTTTGCCAATATTGTAATGACCTCAGATTATCCTGAATTTTTGTTATACGGATCGGTGTTCCACCACATTAATCCTGTTAATCCGAGGTGTACTGTAATTTCATTTCTAAGCTTTTGTGAAGAAAATAATGTACGGTTTAAAAAAATAGAAAGAATAAAGATCACAAATTAGGACGGAATAGAGAGAAAGAAAGAAACAGCTACCTCTCTCACTCTCCATATCAGTGGCCAGGGAGGGGGGGTGGAGGCTGTTTACTCCAAGCCCCTGTCCCGGTTTTTTGTTATTTGTTTGTTATTTCTGTTATAACAATAATTACGTGAACAATTTCGGCTGTTTCGAAGGAATCGATTCTCGATTCCGAATATTTTCCAAAGAATAGGTGGAATCGAGAATCAAGAATCAGAATCGACACATCCCTTCTGTGATTATAGATAATACGAAAGACGAAAGCTTTAAAAACACATTGACAATGACCCTTGATAAAAGTGGTCCAATGGTTAAAATATTCAGAAAAAGCATTCTCAACACTGTATTTAACTTTCCTAATCTGAATAAGGTAATATGCAGTCAGTTTTAATGTACTAAAACTACATCAATATAAGATTGTTATTAATAAAAGTGTTTTTCTCTTTTTCAGAACTGTCCTCATGGGAGGCCAACGATGCGTCATCTCATCAATTTAGATTTTGTTTGAAATTTTAGTTTTAAAATTAACGAGAGCACATCTATCTTACGAAGAAGGAGTATTAGAGATGGAGTATGTTTTGTAGATCCTCTTCATTCTCTTAATTATTTCTACAAATTAATGGCACTGTGTAGGATGGTTATGTAAAGAGTTTAAATTTGGCGAAACAGCAGAAATCCACATTGTTGAAAATAATGGCGTTTTGGCACTCTGTAATCTGCAATGTCAAAGAAATAGTTTGAAAATGTGACACCAGCAGCATTATGCAGTGCTTGAATTATTGTGGAAATTGAGATACTGGAATCATAATATGCTAGTAGGAAATGACTCCTCCCCTCACCTCTTTTTCCCGTAGATTTTCTGTACGCAACAAGCCTATGTGGCTGAAGTGTCTTGAGACCTCGGTCCGCCCTTCCAAATGAAAGTGAATCCTGGAGATTCTAGATTAAATTTTGAGGAATATTGTAGATTTTTTTAAGACTAGCAAGTCAGTTAAACAAAAAAAATGGCTTATAAAAACACCTTGGATCATCCGGATTAATGTGGCGGAACACCGATCCGGATAACAAAAAATCCGGATAGAACGAGGTCATTTCAATGTCCCCTAAATAACGATCGCATTCCTTAGCCCCTGCTAAATTGATGCTGCAAACGGCATATCAAGACTGTACAACATGTTAATCTTTCAAATTTTACGAGGGTTTGATTTTGAAACAAATTTAAGAATTTAACTCAATTATTAATCATACAAATATAATGTTAACTTTTTAGACCAGGCGGTATATGTTTTGACTTGGGTAAATCATACAGTCTCCGAGATTTTTGTGTTAATGGCTTCGGAATATCATTAAAAAAGAAAATTTCACTATGCGTACAAATATAAACCTGTGCAAAATTTTTATCGAGGGAAATATTAAAAATTAAACAAAAATATTCACGTTTTTTGCCTATTTTTTGAGGATATCTCCAAAACTATTCACTTTAGACAAAAATAAATGACACCAAACGTTTTGTTATAAAATTTTACATTGAAAAAAGTTATTTTCAATTAGTTATTCCTACAAAAAGTGCATTTTTTAATCGAAAATGTAAAAAAATTTTACAAAACTATCTAAACATTTACGTTTTTCACGATTTTGTTGGGACACGACGACTCAACCAATGACCTTCAAACTTTTCACAGTAAATATTTGTATTATAAAAAATAATTACACCAAGTTTCATAAAAATCAGCCTAATATCTTCAGCATAATAGTCATCTAATAATCGTACTGCCAAAATATTGAATAATTTTCATATTCATCTAAACCGCAAAGTACGATCCGCAGGTACATGAAATTTTGACCAAATATAAAGGAAAAGTAGATCTTTCAAATAAATCTTAAAATATTAAAATTGGTTCACTAGGAGAGCCTAGGCAGGTGTTTAAATATAGTATTATTTTTGGCAGTTTCTAGCAATTTCATTAATTTCCATAATTTTCTATTAAAGTATATTTTTTAACCTGAAAAACATTTATTTCAGGCCTGAGTGGCCTTAACATCGAGTCTGACCTTCATTTGTCAAAGCTCGGCCTCCAAAAACGTAAGGGGTGCCTTTTATTAGCAGTGCTCGTACAACGCGATCGAACTGACATTCGCATGCATGAAGCTCGGCCCCCAATTACATAAATCCCTAATGCCTATCTTCCCTTCGCCAAGCTCGGTCCCCCAAATTAAATATGTTGCCCTTATTAAATAATACTCAGCCCCTATCATAGGACCTTTTTTATACGAAGATAAATTACCAAGCGAAAAGGTCCACTTCAGTTTCCTGTGGCCTTCTCATAACCGGAAGGTCCTTCTTCTCCACTTTTTTATATATGTATGCGGAAGTAGCTCTTTGTAAGATGAAAAGTGTTGTTTGTAAACAACAGAAATGTAAACATTGTAAATTGCGTTCTAACGTCAAAAATCTTTTAAGAGAAGAATTTTAACGACTAAAAGCTTATTTTCACAGTATGATAAAGTCGCTCCTTGTAATAAAAAATTCTATTTTGAGCTCTACGTAGACAACTACAAGAATTATAATTATTTATTTAGTAAAATACACACTATTGAAAACAAAAGTCTTCAGTGACTAAAATATCTCCCTACATAGTCTGTAGCAAGTATTCAGGGAAATAGAAATAGTCCTCATCTTAATCAAACCATTTACACTCGTCTAAAAAATGGTTCACTTTGACATTTTTCAATCTTCACTGAAAAAAAGAATAAAAGGTATAAAATACATATTAGGAAGAAAGTTTTTGTTACCAGCAAACATGACCTTTTTTACTTACATGCCTCACCATCTTAATATGATGATCACCGCCCCACATATCATGCATTTGCGTACAGGACACACATAATAACAGACGCGCATGCTTAGAATGTACCATTACATCATTGATAGCCCTTTCACAATAAATCAAATAATCTTTTTTCCATAGTAAAATAAAATGTTTTGTTCAAATACTTTCTTTAAATTACATTACATGTTTCAGAATTCTGAACGTCTAATCCTTAAAATCCAGTGGGAGTCTATTCGTGTTGGCTTAAGTAAAACCATTAAGGCTATAGAAACTAGCTTTAACTAAAAAATACTTTCTTATAAAAAAACTTCCTCTATGTGCATGAACAAACAAAATAACTAAATTTTTGTTACAGAAAATAACTAAAACGCTAAGAGTCCAGTATATTGTTCTTTCCTATTAAAATCTAAGGTATATGGACAGTACATTTTAGACTTCAGAAGAAGGAGACAAAAAGATGTGTAGCACGTTTCTCTATTGTAAAAAGGTAGTTAAGAATAAACGTTTCGAGAAGAACGTTTCGATAAAGGAGGAACTACCGAATCTAAATTCCTTGAAAGAATTTTATAAAATTTGAACCAATTTCACGTGGAAAACAGTTAAAACCATTAATTTCACATAAATTGCCTGAATATCTTTTACACGTTGTTTTATCACAGTGTAATTGCATTAAACAAATGCAAAATATTTTAAAATGACATTTGTAAAAAAATTTGAAAAGTTCCGTATGTATTCAAAAGAAAAGAATACATTTAAATAAATCTTTATAATATAAAATAATTTTGAATATAAGGGGGGGGGGGGTAAATTTAAGGAATCGAGCTTGAGGAATAAAAGAATAAGGGTACAATTACAGCTTTCTGCAGATCAAGCCAGGGATAAATGAGAATGTGTACTAATTGCCCATGAGGGACCGTGCACTGCTCACTATCAGCAAAAGTTTCAGTTCGGGGACCGAGCTTGACGAAGGGAAGGTAGAGATAAGGGATTTATGTAATTGGGGGCCGAGCTTCATGCATGCGAATGTCGGTTCGATCGCGTTGTACGAGGACTGCTAATAAAAGGCACCCCTTACGTTTTTGGAGGCCGAGCTTTGACAAATGAAGGTCAGACTCGATGTTAAGGCCACTCAGGCCTGAAATAAATGTTTTTCAGGTTAAAAAATATACTTTAATAGAAAATTATGGAAATTAATGAAATTGCTAGAAACTGCCAAAAATAATACTATATTTAAACACCTGCCTAGGCTCTCCTAGTGAACCAATTTTAATATTTTAAAATTTATTTGAAAGACCTACTTTTCCTTTATATTTGGTCCAAATTTCATGTATCTGCGGATCGTACTTTGCGGTTTAGATGAATATGAAAATTATTCAATATTTTGGCAGTACGATTATTAGGTGACTATTATGCTGAAGATATTAGGCTGATTTTTATGAAACTTGGTGTAATTATTTTTTATAATACAAATATTTACTGTGAAAAGTTTGAAGGTCATTGGTTTAGTCGTCGTGTCCCAACAAAATCGTGAAAAACGTAAATTTTTAGATAATTTTGTACAATTTTTTTTACATTTTCGATTAAAAAATGCACTTTTTGTAGGAAGGACTAAATTGAAAATAACTTTTTTCAATGTAAAAATTTATACCAAAACGTTTGGTGTCATTTATTTTTGTCTAAAGTGAATAGTTTTGGAGATATCCTCAAAAAACAGGCAAAAAACGTGAATATTTTTGTTTAATTTTTAATATTTCCCTCGATAAAAAATTTTGCACAGGTTTATATTTGTACGCATGGTGAAATTTTCTTTTTTAATGATATTCCGAAGCCATTAACACAAAAATCTCGGAGACTGTACAATTTACCCAACCATGTGCTTTTTTTAACAGATACCGCCTGGACTATTTTACCGTACATAAAGGTTTAGGTTTGGAATAAATAGCCAGATTAAAATATTTAATTTATTAAGATTAAATAATCATAACTCAAAATTTATTACAGTAACTCTTCTTGAAAAATAACGTAACACATCAAATGACATCAATAAACAAACTCGCCAAATTGCTGTAGGCTACGCCTTTGTTGATTACTGTTAGCGCCACAAGTAGGAATCCAGAAAACTATGTTCACGAAAATGCTGTAATGCACTGTTTGGGCAATGTGGTTTCTTCAATTATTTTGATTCCAAATGTGTACAGTAATGTATTACATTTGCATTTTACTTTTAGAAGGCGCATTTCATCCATAACTCGCTAAAATCATGTTTTTGATTTGATTTTAATTTTTTAATTTTCTGGATGGACCGGCTCGGATAATCCGGGATCCGAATAATGTGGGGTCCGAAAAATCCGAGGTGTACTGTATTACCTTGTTCCAGTAATCCAAATTTATGTAGCTGTTGCTACAGCCGTTTTGATGCACTGGGCATCATTGACGGGCATGAGAACAAAATATCACTCTTGAAGGTTGTCATAATTGTTAAAAACATGAACACACAACGAACATAGACATAAAAATAACAAAAACACTAAGCCAAGTACTGACTGACCGACCCGCACGAAGAGTAACCCCAGAATCTTAAGTCAATTTAACTCAGCATTTTGATCTTTTAGCTTTTTAGTCGAGGTTTTCAACATATTGAGCTTAGCTCGAGGCTAAACAAAAACATGATATTCGACCCGAAACTTCAACTTCATGCCTTGTTGTAGATTACGCACAATTGTCACTTGCTGTTAATATACTTCTACCGAATACACTCTGTGATCTTTATCACGTAATCGGCCTAACATCGTTAGTATCATGTCACGATCTTTATCATCTATGATACTAACATGTAATATTTTCATAGTAATTTGCAACATTTACTTTCACGAATTACATTTGATTGTCACTTATGAAAAAATTACTCTGGGCGTTTTCACATAATTAGCATGCAGCAAAGCTGCTATTGCTAATAATGCATGATCGTTTTAATGCCATTAGTAGGTTCCAGAACACTGTTCTGACACAAATCAAGCTCTGGCATGAGGTTTTTGAGTTGGCAAGGTCTCGGCAGCTGTTGTAGTTTGGTTATTGTTCCGGGTGAGGGCTCTGATAAGGGCTTGTCAAGAAGCACAACTGGGATAATTTAGAAGGCCGTTTGCTGAATCATTTTCCATAAATCACTTCTTCATACAAAGAAAAGGAGCAAATATAGTCAGTTTGTCACATCAGTGATTAATCTTGGGTTAGGAAAACATTTACAGGACAAGAGAACATAAAGGTTCATCTGAAACCTCAGGAACTGATTCGTCTAAGGAAAATAAAGGACAGTCCCCACAAGTATGGTTCTAAAATGCACGGTTCCCAGTTCCCAATCTGGCATTCTTTAAAGATTTCAAAAAAAATTTCTTATAACTGTTTAACCAGTCGAGGTATTACCCTCAAACTTAGTATGTAAATAGTACCTAATTTGGTGCAGAATACTTAGTTTGTTCTTTGTAACATTTCAAATTGGTTGCTATTTTTAGTTATCTAAGCTTAGTAATTAAGTATCTAAAACACTATATTTTTTATTAAAAAATTGTAAGTGACAAGGTGACAAGCAAAATGAAAAATCTAATTTTTTTACACCATACTATACACAAACATATATTTTCAGTGCCTTGTTGTTTGCAGGAAAGTAACTCTTTCCCAATAACTGTACCATAAATTTACTGTGCACTTCTCAGTGGTGCAGTGCTGAAATTAGCTGTGCCGGAGCTGAAAGTTGTGCAAAAATGGCCTAACAGGAATCAATTATATTGGGCAGTTGGAGTGGTTTGGAGGTTCTGAGGGGGGGGTTACAGTCCATAAGTGAGCTTATTGTGGAAGTAGAGAGTTGTTTTGGGAATACACTTCTCATCTGTGCTGAGTTGTTACATTGTAGTACAAGGTCAAAATTAATCCTTAAAAACCTAGCAACTTAAGAAGACTAGCCATGGAAAACTAAATTTAATACCAGTAGTGTTTTAATATAGTAAGTAACAAGTTAGATTTTTTGTCTGTGGTTACATTGCTGGCAGAAAGTATTTGTATTTTTGTAAAGTTTGGTGTTGATATATTTTTCATGCCTGGATATTAATTTTAAATATTTTTATTAAATATGTTTTTAAGAGGCTGCTTTCTTATTGACTTACCTCTACTGTTAATTAATTTAAAACAGATCATATTTGCCTCAGCCAATTGTGATTGAGCATGTCTCCACAATAGTCTGTGATTGGTTAACCCCTTCCATCACAACATTCTTTTAACTTTCTACTCAGTATCTCAAAAAGTGGTCTCGTCAAGAAAATTGCTTGAACAGTTTGTCTTCCAAATATTTTGGTATTTTTAGTACCTCATTCGTTGCAGGGAAGCATAATGAATTTTGAAGGACATCTCTATAAGTGTATCCATGGGCGGATTTAGGACGTAATATTTGGGGGTGGCGGCTTAGCTAACGTTTAAAGTATTGTATGCTCAAATTCAAACATCAAACTCCTATTTAAATGGTCCATTATTTGAAGGCCTATCCAATAGTTATCCATTTTAAAAATAACAAACAATTGTAATTTATGCGAATACCTGAAAGTTATGTTGAAAACATTTTCCCCCGTCATTGCCAACAAATCCACCAAATAATAGGGGATGCCAGGCACCCCCACAAATCCGCCCATGGGTGTATTAGCAATGCCTACTTGGCCCAAAAAAGGAGGTAATTTTTGGGTAACAAATTTCCTCTTAAAACAAATCTGACTGTGTAAATCATGAGATACTCTTTGAAAAATTAAGTACCCAAGGAATTAAAAACAGGGAATTAAATTGTTTCAGATCATACATGCCAAACTGAAAACAAAGAATCATTCTACAAAAATTCCAAACAGATTATAAATCAGAGTGGAGTATTAATCCTTTTGGCGCCCCGCAAGGCTCCATTCTTGGCCCTTGTTTATTTTTATAGTGTACTAGAGTCGCCATTGGCTTCGCTCGAGAGCCCACCAACTGACCGAATTGATATTTGCTCGCCGTGACACTCGCCCAATTTAAAAAAATTAAATTAAATAAATAAAAGCCTGAACCCACTTGGTCGAATTGATAATTGGTCGTTGTGCCGTTTCCCCAACTTTTTAAATATTAATATTAATAATTAAATAAAATACTGAAACCACTTGTTCGAATTGATACTTGTTCGCTGTGACAGTTGTCCGACTTTATAAAAATATTAGGTATTAAATAATTGACGATTGCCCGAACTGACAGATGCTCGCCGTGTCTCTTGCCCACTTTTTAAAATTAAATAGAAATAAATAGTTAAAGGCCTGAATCCTCTTGGTCGAATTGATAGTTGGTCGATGTGAGAGTTGCTCGACTTTATTAAATTAAATAATAATAATTAAACATTTGTGGAATTTGACCGAATTGATATTTGCTCGTAGTGACAGTTGGCAGAAGAGTGGAGGGGGCAGCAAGGAGAGGGAGTGGGCCGAGCGCCCAGCTCCTATTTGCCCAGTGGGAACATTCCCACATGGGCCGTCCAATAGCAGAGAATAGGGGCATTACGCCCAGCCCTCTCCCTCTCCGCGCTGCCCCCTCCTCTCTTCTAACAACTGTCACTGCGAGCAAGTATCAATTCGGTCAAATTACACAAATTCTAAATTATTTTTATTTAATTTCAACAAGTCGGGCAACTCTCACATTGACCAACTATCAATTCGACCACATGGATTCAGGTTTTTATTAACTTCTATTAATTTCATTTTTAAAAGTGGGCAAGTGTCACGGAGGGCAACTATTAATTCGGTAAACTTTCAATTATTTAATACATAATATTTTTATAAAGTCGGAAAACTGTCACAGCGAACAAGTATCAATTCGAACAAGTGGTTTCAGTACTTTCTTTAATTATTAATACATTAATATTTAAAAAGTTGGGGAAATGTCACAACGGCCAATTATCAATTCAACCTAGTGGATTCAGGCTTTTATTTATTTATTTTATTTTATATTTTAAAAGTGGGCAAGTGTCGCGGCGAACAACTATCAATTCGGTCAAATGACAGGCAACCGCTTCGCTCATGATAAAAATTAACCTTGACATGGCGAAGGGACTAAACAAAAAAAGGTTATACCAAGGAGTATGTAAGGTTTTACCAAGGAGGTCTGTTTATGTGTTATGACATTGTGTAGGTTTAATAATAAATACCCCCATTGCAGCAGACTGCATACTCAGCGAATTTCAAATGCAAAACAGCATATTTCGATCCAGCATAGCGATGAGATATGACATGTTTTTGTAAGCTCTATAAGAATAACATAATAAAAGAGTATGCAGGTTTGCTGCAACGGGTATGATAAAACTGGGTGTTTTTAATTCAATATCTAGTAGATCTGAACTAGAAGAAGCCATCCCAAGTTTTATTGAAATATGTGGCGGAATAAGCGAGGTACAGATTTTACTTATTTCCCATAAGGATAACATTGGGACAAAGTACTGTGTTTACCACTTTCAATATCTTGGTTACCAGTGGCAATGTATACAACAATGGACATAGAGCAGTGATTCAAAATACTAAATTGTTTGTTTTTTTAAGATGTAATGATACCAACAAAAATTAGATTATTTTTATTTTTGCATGTAAAAACTCAAAAACCCCATTTTTGGTGTTTATTCCCCTGTACCCCTCGTTCCGGTGGTCCGATCGGGCTGGTTTACGAACTCGTCCAATTGATTACCACTTTCCCCAGTAGCAGCAAAAACCGTTGGCAAATCGTTGGCCCAACGTTTATTTATTTATTTACATGCATTATAACAGGTTTAAACCCAATTACAATAATGCAGTTCATATATATATATTACATAAATGAATACGGTGAAAATGTCCACATCTTGAATAAATAAATTAATGTCCATTAGATGTACTGGAGGTAACTGAATCACAAACATATAGGCTACAGTAAAATATAAGTTGAATAACATTCTTTAATATAAATATACATAAACATGAATTTTTAAAGATTCAAGCAGAGTAGGCCTACGGAGAGAAATTATGACACAGCAGAAACGCTCGCATGAGTTAACATATGAGTCAAAACAATTTACTGAGAGGCTACCTCAGCCATCACGACAGGTCTGTGCAGGACAAGGATATTGTTTGTTATCTGTCAAATGATTGGAAATAAGATAAAGATTTATTTTTGAAAGAGTCAAGACTATAACTAAAGATATCCGCAGAATCTGGTAATTCATTACATTGTCTCACTATTTCTAACAATGGTGAGAAATGGTGAATATTGGTGCGGAAGAACGGAATATGAAAAAGATTATGGTGTCTATTACGAAAAGGTGGGACACGAAAGCCAATTTTCTGCAGAGTTTCAGGATCGTCAATGAGCCCTCGACACAACTTGAATAAATATAAGGATTGCAACATTTTACGCCTAGTTTCCAGTTTTTGAAAATCAAACATTTGTAACAACTGAGAATACGAAATTAAATGAGGATAGTACCCATTACTTCTGAAAAATAAATATCTTAGGAACCGTACCTGAACTTTTTCAATATAATTTTTAAAAACTGCAAAATGTGGGTTCCAAATTACACAGGCGTATTCTAAGTGAGAACAAACTAGAGTAAAAAATAAATTTTTGAGCGTTTTCATGGAATTAAAATTTTTCCCTTCCCTCATAATTAAGCCCAAGTTTCTAAAAGCTAAACTAACAGTTTTGGAAAAATGATTTGAAAATGTTAACTTACTATCAAGAAGAACACCCAAATCGTTTATCTCATCTATCCTCTGCAACGCAGCCCCATTTAGTGAATACTGACAAAACAAAGTATTGATTTTTCTAGAAAAAGTCATTACAGAACATTTGGAAGTATTAAAAAATAACTTGTTTCGATTTAACCACCCATTCACCGCATTAATTTAAATCGCTTTGTTAGTCATTCGCGTCTTGTTGAGTTCTAATGGTTTTGTACAACTTCAGGTCATCTGCATAAAGAAGCACATGAGAATGTGAAACTGACTTAGCTACTCCGTCCATAACTAGATTTAAGATAGAAGGGCCCAAATTTGAACCTTGAGGAATACCGGAAGTTACAGTGTAGCTTTCAGACGTCACTCCTTGAAACCAAACAAATTGCCGCCTATAACTAAAATACGATGCAAAAAGCTTAAGTAAATTCTCAGACAGACCGTAGTAACTAAGTTTTCTCAAGATTACTGCATGATCGACTTTATCAAAGGCCTCTGCGATGTCGGTGAAAATTACATCTACTTGATCACCGGCATCCAGGTTTTGGGACACGTGCTGCACAAAATTGAAACGTTACCATCCACGGTTGGTCAACGGAATGGATTGGCACTCTGTCTTACGGTTGGCCAACCCACAATTTGCCAACTAACATTTTTTTGCAAATGAACTGTCAAAATTTCTAAAAAATCGAATGAACTGATAAATAAAAACAAATAATTGTTGTTTTACATCAGGTTTTCATGATCAAAAAATGTCATGCTTCCATCGAGATTTGAACCCGGGACCTTCGCCTAACCACTTACACGCTTTAACCCACAGTGCCAATTTGCCACATGTAATTGATGTCTAGCTTAGGATGTAATTGATCTGGAGCCCTTTTTACCTTTGCACTTAAAGTTTCAAAGCGTTTAAGTTGCAGCACTCTAGTAATTTTATAATGAGCAGCATTTAGTAATTAAATCATTGCTGTTGTATCTAAAATACCTTTGATATTTTATTTAACAGTTAAATACTGAAAAAGCCCAATTATGTCATTTCTTGGACATAAATAAAACACCGTTGGCCTAACATTGGCAAACGTTAACATTTTCACCAACCGGAAAACACGACGGATATTTTAAAACGCAGTATATAGATAATATATTTAACACTTAAATACCCAACGATGTCTTAATTTGTTGGGCTGACGACCATTAAACACCGTTGGCCCAACGTTGGCAAATCGTTAACAATTTTACCAACAGACAGGAAAACAAGTTGGATATTTTAAATTAACATAGTTGTTACATTTAACACTTATATAAAACAAAGGCCCAACAATGTCGTACTTTGTTGGGCCGACGACCATAAAACACCGTTGGCCCAATGTTGGCATATCGTTAACTCTTGCACCAATCCGAAAACATGTTGGATATTTAAAAATTACTATATAGTTGTTATATTTAATACTTAAATACAACGAAGGCCCAACAATGTTTTACTTTGTTGGGCCAACGAACATAAAAACCGTTGGCCCAACGTTGGCAAATCGTTAAAATTGTCACCCACCATTCCCCAACCATGCCGACCATTCCCCAACGTTGGGCCAACGGTGTGTGCTACTGGGGTTGCATGTCTTTACCAAATTTCATGAAGATCGGGCCATTTTACGACCGCTATCGTGCTAACACACACACACACACACACACATATATATATATATGTAATAATATACATGTAAAAAATCAAACGAATAGTTTTTTTTGCTTCTGGGGCCCCCAAAACGAAGAGTTATCATGGTCTTGGGCTTAGGTCTTAGTCGGTCTTACGATGAGACCTACTGTAATAGCTTCTTCCCTACAGGGCCCAAAATCCACAATTTTTGCGGGACCCCGAACATTTTGAATATTTCTAAGAGAGGAACATTTTTCATTAAATAATTAATTTTTTTTCGAGTCTTGCAGTTTTTAAGTCACCGAAAGTGAAACTAAAACTCCAAAAATCTTAGACGCCAGGTTTCAAGAAGGAGATGAGTTCAAAACTTTGACAAGCTGCCAGTTTTGATAGAGACACGTTAGCGACCTCCAACCTCCAACATTCACATATATTTTAAAGCTTTTTAGACTGAGAGTGTCACTCTAATTGAGTTTGCATTTAGAATTTTGAGTTGCCTTTAAATAAACTCCCAATTTTTGGGGGTCACCCAAAATTTTAAATACTACCAAAAGAGGCCACATTTTCATTCAATTAAATTTTTTGAACTTATACTTACTTGAACTTATATGTCTGGTCCAGGGTGCTCCTTGATGGGGCGATGGACGCGTCAAACGTGCCCAATCTTGGTTAGGTCACGGGAATGGGTTGTTAAGTTAGTATTAGAAGAGAAGAGAAAAGCAGAGAAAATATCATAACAGAGAAAGAGTTTTCTAAGGCTCGTTTCATTTTTAAGCCACTGAAGGTGAAATTAAGATTGAAGGTAGGAACCCTATACTATACTATTGCCAAGATTCCAAAAGTCGGACGCCAGGTTTCAAAAATGTGTTGTATTCAAACCTATGACATGTGACAAGCTGCCAATTTTGATAGAAACTCGTTAGAGACCTCCAACCTCAACCATTTGCCTATTTTTTTGAAAGCTCTTCAATTTTAGGGGTCACTCAAAAGGAGTTTGCATTTGAAAATGTTGAGTTTCCCTCGGGGGATTTTGGGGGGATAAACAAAATTTTCGGTAACGTGAAAAATTAATTTGGGTTAAGTTAGTATGATGGTATGATTCCCCAAAGGCGAATTGTTTGTCATAATGACGAATAACAAACAAAACAATTAAAAAAGGGGGGCCGGACTTTTCTTACATGTACATTCCTTACTATTGCTCATGAAGTGAATGTAACTGTTGGCGAAACTGCTCGTAAACTACTTACTCTTGCTTGTCTTTCGCCATTTTGTTTGTGGTCTGCGCAGTGACGCAACATATCGTCTAGCCCATTTCGCTTCACTCGTTATCTCAGCAATATCTGCATCTTAGAAGCTTAATAATTGTAATTCACTTTCAAGAAATCATTGAAGATCTACCCCTTACTCTTCATAACGATATCCAGTCGTCGATCGGTAGGAAAAGGTAAGAAACCTCGACAATTTCCGAAGACAGCGATGTTCTTTACCGGCGGCCTTGTCGGAGTGAATCTCTTTGTGTAAACGAGAAGGGCCTTCATCTTTCTTGTCAGTAATATATTTTTGTTTTCAGCTATGTGGACTCCAGTTTATCTTGATTTGTGTTGTGATCAAAGTTTAGTATTTCATCAAAGTTGTTTATTCAAGTTTTCGCGGAGTTGTAGTCGAAAAATGTTTCAGTTAAAAGACTTTAGGGAAATAAGTGTAATGGTGTACAACTTGTTCCGCTGTTCAAGCTTTGCTTGGAACTCAAGGTAAGAGAGCGATATAACTGAATATTTCATATAAGGAAGGCAGAATCAAGCATTTTATAAATTATAGTGTGTTATTAAAGTAACTACTCTGCTGCCAAGGAGTTATTTTAAGTTTAAGCATCTTTTAGTGATGCTAATCTTAGGTGACAAATGAGTTTTTGCCTCAAAACCTAGCCTTGTTATTGGTAAGTATTTTGATGTTAGATTTTTAACCTTCTAATTAACACTGAAATTTTGATAGCTCTCTATGTAGCCTAAGTTAATAATAGTCTAGTTTTGTAGGTTAATATTAAGTTTTCGATCATTCAAGAAATTACATTTGAATGTAGGCCTATATAGCTCCATAAGTTTACCTCTATGCATAAGTTTACCTATACGAAAATTTGTATTTTTATGGGCAAATTTCTGGGTTCCTTTGCAGCTGAAGAGCCTCTCCTTGCAGCCGTTATATCTATTGGCTACATGGTGGCCGACATACCTTTCGGTCGCATTTTGGCTAGAAAACTGTTCTTCTCTATTGGCTGTTACACTTTTTGGTCACATTGTGGCTGCCAAACCTTGGTTATTTATACTGCGGGCAGCAGGTCGTTCAGTCTTGCAGCTGGTAAATCTTCTGGACATATCATGTCTTCTAAATTTCTTGGTTGCATTGCAGTTGTAAAATAATATTCCAATAAAGGCCTAGGTATAAAGACTGCTCAAGTATTTGTTACAGAAGGCAACATGGTCGATTTCAAGGTACTTTGGTATTATATGGAGGCCACTAATCTTAGGGAGATTTTTTTCACTGGATACCAAAAATAACAACATAATTGGATGGAATGTAGGCTACTTTAATTGACTTACTATCCAAATTGGATATAATTATGATGAGCAGTCTCTGTTTTCTGCCTCCCAGAAGGCAGCGATGTTGACGAGGATTGAGTTGAACACGTCACCACCGCCACTGGCGACTTCACCAGATCGCCACCCTTATACTGCGCGCTGCGGCGGTTATGTTAGGTTAGGTTATGATAAATACGTTATTAGGACTTTCTTCGTTTCGCTAAGAATCGACCGATACCAGATGAGTCATACTTTCGCCTGCCAAATACCCTACTCTTCATGTTGGCCAAGGTGAGGTCATTGACTGAAGCGCACGCATCACCTTTCAATGGGCTTTGGTAGGCAAAATCATGACTCATCTAGGTATCGTTCCATTCGTAATGAAACAAGGAAAGTTCTACTAGCTTACTCTTTTTATGATAAACTAACCAAACATAACCGCCGCAGCGCGCTTTATAAGGGTGACCTCCAAATATTATCAAAGTACTGATTTCAATATTCAGGAATTTTTTTTAAAGTCAGAAAAGGTAGCTAAAGTAGAACCTTGATAAGAATACTCTCAAGGTGATTCTAAAAAGAGTCTTGTTCCCTATCAAGGGAGTCTTCTTATTAAGGTTCGTGTTAACAAGACATTAAGTGTCATTACAGTTTCACGGAGATTTGAAAAGTGTACTTTTTATCAAGGTTTTTGTGTTATTGAGTGTCTTATTATCAAGGTTCTACTGTAATAGCCTTTAAGTCGTAAGGTAATAAGAGGAAATAAGTCAGGAATTTCATTTGTGAAATCTAGGAGGAAAACCTATATTCTGCGCATGCCCTCAAACTTTTCTGCCCAACCCTTTTTCTTAAAAAAAATAATACAAATATATATTCAAATAATAAGCCAGTTACGTAACATTGCGCTTTTCTAATTAATCATAGGCTCCTCAATAGTGACTGAGCCTACGCACTGCTATCTGCCCATGTAGGCTTTTTCCATGATTTTTTTATTAGTCATATGATAAAATGTGTATATGTCCTTTTATATTTGCCAATCATAATTTTGTATTCTTTGGAAATATAAACATAAAGCCTAGTTTGAATTTTGATCTGCTAGACACCCTGTTGAAGTGAGTGAGAAAAATAATAGCCTAGGCCTACTTGGTCTCCCTCTGCGAGAATCAATTTATGGAAACAAAATTGTTACACTTTTTGGATGTTTAAAGATTGGGTAATATTGACTTATTATTGCAGGAGAGGGGGAAATACTGTCTGTAATACAGGAGTAATGTTTTTTTAAATGTACTTAGAAACTACCTTTATTGGGAGAAAAATATTTCTGACCTTTATTTATAGTTTTGAATTAACTATTTATGTCAAAGGAAACTATTTATGTCATTAAGTCTAGATATGGTAAATTTAAAATTGTTAGGCCTATATCTGAGGCTTACCTTACGATTGTAAGGTAACTTAAGCCTCAGATAGTATAACAATTTTAAATAACAAACCAGAGGCTATATCCCTAAATAAATTTAAAAGAATTGCAGGTGGGGACCTTAAAGTAATTACTTTAACATGAAGAGAGTCAGACAACCTAAACACTTAAAACTTCCATGGAGTTAACATCTTGGGTGCAGAATGTGTGCAAACCGGCGAACCACATTTGAAGGAAATATCGGGCGTTGGGGGTAATTTCTGCCTACAGGAAAAACTGCTGCCATGGAAAATGTTTGATCGTCGCTGTTTTGTCGCAGCAAATGATTTTAGTTGACGCTTTGCGGTAAAGGAACATTGCAGGGCTTGTGACAGGTTATTTTTTTATTTTTTTGTTATTTTTTGCTCTTGGTTACTTTTTGTTATTTTTTTGGAATTAAATAAATAAATAAATCGTTTATTTCTCAATTAACACCCGTACACAGTAATACAAATACATAGAAACTAAATAATCCTTAAACTAATACAATCAAAACTTAGAAACTATTATTGAGAAATTCGGTTTTTGTTATTTTTTTGGAATTTTTTTTTAACCTCCTCAAGAACTTAACAGGCCCAGTTAACAGTATTCGTCTGTCAGACGATCTCGTAGCAGCATCGCGGCAGATGAATCTCATCATCCTAAAATGTGTGAAAACTAAGTCTCGTTGCATGAAAAACAAGTCTCGCCGTCAAATCTAGGCAGATTTGCGATTAGTTGAGATTTTCTTTTTTACCAAGGTTAAGAATGTACTATCCCCAATATAACACCGGTTTTCTAATTTTTAGCAGCATTTTTTGTGAAAAAAAGATTTTTTGGTAATTTTTTTCTTATTTGAGGTATTTTTTTTTTATTTTTTTCAACCTCAAAAACTGTTACAAGCCCTGATATTGTTATCACTTCATCCCAAATGAAAATATCCTTGATGCCTTAATATCCATGGCATCAAACACCTTGTCAGTCGGGGAAAATGAACATCACTGTAGCGTCTTCACATCAATCGTACTTAGTTGAGGTGACGTGGCAAACGAATGTCATCGTCACATTGCGTCTAACAAACGTCGTCTTGGCGCTCGGACATGGTCGTCGCTTCGTAGCACACAAAATATTGTCGTCCTTGGAGCTAAATGTGTTGACGATCATTGAACTAAAGTGTAGAAACTTTGAACATATTTTTAACCTAGACCATGTATGTCAAATCTTTATTTAGATTAGGATTCAATAACTTTAAAGCAATTGAAAGGAATCGACTATTGTTTTATCTTAACAACTAAATTTACATCAATTGGTACACGAAACATATTTTATAGGCCAACCATAGTTCACAGAAATCATGTTATATTGATCTATAGTTTTATTATTACCTACTAAATATGAGTAGTTAAAATAAAGTTTATAATAGGTACTTTCTTTACATCAAAGGTGACATATTTTAGTCTCCTTCTTTAAAATTTTGTAAGTATTTGGTTATATCTTGCTGTAATACAAATAGTAACTTCAGTAAATCGTTCTAGCCGATCCATTTGCAACATCTGCCGCATTTTGGCATACTCTTGAATAAAAGTTAAGTCGAGTAATGGTTTACTTCGACACCCGGCCACAAGTTGGTCACCGAATTGCGTTTATCATAGCCTCAAGTCTGATTGAGAGCACATGTTGTGTTGCTCCAGCCCGCAAAAAGCTCAGGCTAATAAACTTAAGTTAAAATTAATTATTTCATATGTAATTCACAACTTTTAGGATATAGTGTACTGTTTCATCAAGAATAGGTAACCTCTTGAAAATGTATCTTCATAGATGCAGCAGCATCGTAAATTAGTGAAATCCTCAGTGTTTACAAAAGCAGTTAGAGCCAGATTTTTTTGGGGGAATTCATTTGGTGAATGTCTTTTGATCCATCGTGCCCTTAAAAATTTCGTTCCCACTGCCTTTGATTGTTATATTAATGTAGGGCTAGTAATCTTATCTCCTCTTCTATCTTTTAATTTTTTTGTGTAGGGTTTTTTCACCAACCTGATTTGAATCGTACTATTTTTTTACAAATAGTACGATTTAATCCTCCAATGTAGGGTTTTAACTCCAAATTTTATTTTTGGGACTCAAAACACTCTAGGGGAATTTTTAATAGGCTGTTTTTACTCAATATGTCTTTTTGGGATATCACATACTGAATTAGCCTACCCTCAATGAAAAAATACATTGTAGGAAAATTAATTTTAATTTACGCAATCAAGAATAAGTTAAAACCTACAAGTTTGGCTATTGATGATTTACAGTGTTCACATTGCGCACTGATTGATTTATGGCACATTGCGTGATCGGTGACTAAGTATGCACTTTCTATAGTTTTTGGTTTGTTTTTAGATGCAATAGATCTCTGGTCAATTGCAATCTCTTGGAGTTTATTATAAGGCTTAATACTCTAAGGAATATGTACATGAATAGGTGTATTAGTTTAAGACCTGTCGAGTAATTTAAAAATAAACTTAGGGCATGTTTGGTTTTTTGCAATACAGTTTGTCAGCTAACCAAAAAATGGTAAATATGGTCAAAGGCTTCTTTAAATGTATTCCCGTTATGATAATATCCAGATTAAGGGATATAAATTTTATTTTAAAGAGCAGTTTACTATATTTCTCCATTACTGAATCATTTGACAATCGATACAGTAGAAAATCTCTCCCTCATTTCCTCACTTGCATATTTGTCTACAGTGACTTAACCACTGACCTATTTTGTGCCTACCGGTATAAGTTTTATACCGGTATAAAAAATCATTTACAACCTTCATTAACAAATGCCCAAACGGAAATCATCAACAGAATGGTGTGTTCCCGCAGGGCTCTCGCATGGACTCAGACAGCTCTCTGGATGAGGAGCACCACCGCGGGTGGAACCAGAGCAAACAGGAGCCGATGGTCCGACCGAACATCGCCGCGGAGAACAGCGATGTCTCGGACGAGGAGAACATCTCTCGAGCCGCGCGCAGTATAGGTAGCTGCGCAATGGCCATGGTCCTTATAACGGGTCCATCCGTTCTGGCGGAAAATATTAGTTTTTAATTTTTCTCTCATTTGGGAAGTTTTTTTGTTTTACAGTTAACCTGAGACTGTATAACCCTGAAGCGGGCGCATGCGTAGTTTTCCTCCGCTCATGTTTTTTTATTAAAATAAGCATAATGGGTATTGGCAGTAGTGTTCGGCTTTGTACCTCACACGCCTCAATCCAGGAAGCCCCTAAGGCTATTTATACCTTCTCACACCCCCTTGGTACCTTGTTATTTGCAATTCAGTGATGCCGTGTCAGTTTGTGGAGTTCCCTCCCATAACACAGACAGTTGATTCCTCTTCATACTAGAAAAATACTTAATATGTTCAATTAAGTTGGCATTATTACACCAATCAAGTTGAACAATTAATTGTATCAACAATGAAATGTGATTCCTAATGAAGTGTATCAACATCTAAATACAATATTGCGGTATAAAACGTGTAAATTATTAAACATAGCCATTTTACAAGACATAATAATTCATTTGATATACCAGCCTGCAACACAGCATTTGGACAAAAAAGTTAAGATTACGTGGGAATCAAAATTTATAACAAAATACCTATCTCAATAAAACAGTTATCGAACCTGAAGAAATTATTTAAGTCTATATTAAAAGAAGAACTAACAAGAAAATGTTTATATAAAATTGAAGATTTTCAAAATAAAGATTTTAAATAGAAGGTTTATATCTACAGATACAATTAATTTAAATTATATTTTGTAATGTATCAGTCTTAACCATATTTATATGGCAATTAAGACATATGTAATAAATAAATACAAAGTGGGTAAAATTTATGCAATTAATGATTCGGAGTAAAATGCTGCATGTGCCTGCTGCTGTTTTACCGGTGATGCGCCCGTTTAAGGGATAATGGGCCTGTAAATTGTTAGAGTAGTATTTTATTTTAATTCATAAGATATTCCCAAATAATGTTTCAATGGGAATTTTTAAGTTGACCTTTCAGCAATTAAAAGTGAGAGGGAGATGTGTAAGATATTAAATTTGTTTTCAGATTTGAAGAGATGACATTCCCTATCTGTGAATAATGAAGTCCTTAGCCTTATTTGAAAACGATGTTCATAAATTAATATCAACTTTGTAATCTGTAAAACTGGCTATCACCTATATTGTACATGGTGTTAGTCTGTGTGTGTTAAAATTTCCTAGTGACTTGTCCCAAGTAGTTTGTAGCTAGTACTTGTAATGCCCTTTTTGAAATGAGGCCCTTGTTAAATAATCTGCAAAATGAGGAATGTTGAAACATGACATTGAGTGATGCTTATCTTTGTATTTTATTTCTCAGTTTCACTTCTCTAGTTATTAACGTACACTTGAATCATGTTTTAAGTTAAAGTTACATAATAAGCATTTTGAACTTGTTATGAACGTGATTAGTGCCAGGAGTAATTTTACATGTGGTTTAGGGGTGTGCGAGTATTGATTTTTGAAGTCGAGTCGAGTTTTAAAAAATACCCGCGAGTTGCCAGTTTTTTTTCGAGTCGAGTATTTTGAATGCTATAAGTTATCGTGCTTATTATTGATCACATAAAATGCAATAATTTCTATTTATTTACTAAACTGGGTTGTTTTCCTAAGCATTTAAAGCAAACCTGTTTTCTAATGAAAATAAACGAGAATTCAGGCCATCTTTAACACAACTTTATATCATTACTCAATATTTTATTAAATTTTCAGCCTTAGGAGGTAAAAGCCAAGCTACATCTGCGCTTGATGCTATAAAAAAGGGGTTTTTGTAACATATTGTTATAGGTTTAAAAATTAAAGTTAAACCAGTCTCATTGAGCATAAGTAAGAAAATATATCAAATTATAGAAAGGAAAAAGACAAGATTACATTTAATGATACGAATAACTCAAAAACCACATTAATTCAAGAAAAATAACAAAAGTTTTATGGTGGCTGGTCATGAGTGGTGTTGGCTGTAAGAAAAACGACCGTAAAATGCGATCGTGCGTACCAATCCCGAGTAAACGGCGGGAGTACCTACTCGACTCGAACTTCCGAGTGTTTTTCAAAACTACGATCGAGTCGAGTAGTGTAAAATTGGCTCGAAAAAAGCCCGATAATCGAGTACTCACACATCCCTAATGTGGTTGTATTTTAACCGTTTAATTGACGTCTAGAATCTCCTCCGGAATCTCCACAAGGCACGCACTTTGAGTCGCCGCCGGCCTCCCCTGACCCGGAAAACAAGCCGGGGACGCCGTCGCCGATACAGTCGCCTGAAGATAGCGCCAGCTACGGCAGCCCCAGGTCCCCCGACTCCCAGTCGGAGTCGCGGCAGCAGAAGAATGAAAGCCCTCCTCGGTCGCCCGACTCGTTCCGACCAAGGAGCCCCCGCAGCCCCGGGTCCCCACAGAGCGACCGGGAGCGTCGGGACCCTCGGTGGCCGAGCCCGGTCCCGGCGCAGTCGCCGCCTCGCTACGGGGAGATCCGGTCGCCCAGTCCCAACTCCAACTCGGTCCGCTCCCCCCCGCGGTTCCGTGACCGGTCGGAGAGTCCGGGGCGGTCGCAGGGCTCGCCGCGCGACGCCTCCAGTCCCTCCAGGTTAGACGACAGGGCAAAATATTTATTCGTTAAGAAGTACAGAGTATGTTATTTGAACAGTGTGAACATATTTTCTAGTTTTTCAGTTTTCCAATCTTGATGAAAATAAGTGATTAACATAATATATGCATATTCAATGTATGTATGTGCATGACGTGAATGAAGGGGTTTTGAATTGAATTGAATTACTCAAAACAAAAATATTATTTTTTAGGAAGGCGGAAAACTTCCTCAAATAAGTAAAGAACTAGGTCAATGGCATATTCCTTTACCTGTTATTATTTATCTATTTTAAAGGATTCGTTTTTTTTCTGGTCTGGAATAAATTTTAAAAAGTTTTGCCTAGTTTTTTTTTAAGGTCTTTTTTCCCATAGAACTTTAATCAATCATGATTACTTCTTATTATATTTCTATATCCTGTAATATAAGTACAGATAACTTGATTTGTAAACTAATCAGCAATGTACAAAGAAATTAACACTTATACCGAAACCCACGGTCTTACAGACCTCAGGGAAATTTCACTTGTTGAAATTGGCAACACTGCTGAAGCGATGGTGCTACCCCTCCCAATACCTTCCTCCCTCCCCTTCCCCTTGGCCTCCACACAGTTTTTTCCCAGTTTGAGTGGTTCTTCTGTACTCGACTTCCCTATTTTTAATTACGTGCCGGTCTCTGAGACTAAAGGTTTCGGTTCCCGTTAGTCTGTTTTCCATTGTTTCTCATGCAGGAGTCTCACAGACCGAGGGTTTCAGTTACTGACTATTTATTTGTCGTCCATTATTTTATTTGGGAGTCTCAGACTGAGGGTTTAGGTTAACATTTCACAGTGAGGGTTTCGGTATATGTGTTAAATAGTTTTTTTATCCATAAATACTAATTGATTTGTAAAGTTATTTCTAGGCCTATACTATTTCTTACAACAAAAATTGTATCATATATCAGCCATAATCTGTCAGAATTTTGATCTGTTTGGAATACTCTGGCGGAATAATCATGATTTAATTTTATTAATATTCTAATTGATCTTTTCTGTTGTTTTTAATATGCAATCTAAATTACTTTTTTTTTTGTTGCATCAAATAGACATAAGCCAAAAGAGATATGTGTGAGAGGATACATGCAAAGTAAATATTCTTTAATCTTGTTGTGTTACAATTAAATTACATTTTTGAAAGAGCATAAATTCCAGAATGAATTTTTGCTAGTATTTTGTCTACATGTTCATTCCAATTTAAATGCTGATCAATTATTGATTGGAAAATTTGCGCTTGTTTTCTGTTCAATGAGTTCAGCATCATACACGACCCATCCATGGTCATTCTCAAAGTACATACCCTATATGTATATTTATGGAGAAATAAAATTATCATTCTTATTCCAGGTTCAAGGGGAGACGGACGCCGGATCGGCTGAGCGACGACGGGCGGAGCAACATCTCGTCGGCGTCGTCGTTCGGCTCGCCCCGCCCCAGCCCCCCGCGGCCCCGCACGCCCCCGGAGAAGCCCCCCGCTCCCGCCCCGCCACTCCAGAGCCACGCCGAGGACCTCTCCGATGTCTCGGACCTGGAGAGCCTCAACTCCCTGTCTGACGTGGAGGAGGAGAAGCCAAAGTGCAAGGTGAGTTCACCAGCCTGTGACGAGAATAATCTTTACAGATTGATTCTCGAACTTAATGGCATCGGGAATGATACTAGCGACGAGCAGTAAGCAACAGGCAGCAGGCGATAACTCACTTTTGATCAAGATTTGAATCGTTTTAACTCTGTTAAAAAAAAAAAAAAAAAAAAAAACAGGTAGCCAGCTTACCTTTGGAAGAGTTCAGGCAGGCCATAGCACACATGAAGAAAACACAATAAATCACAATATTTCGTCCCAATTAGGGACTTCATCAGGAACGAAAGAAGGGAAGAAAGTTCTACAATGGCAGCATTATTAACTGTTGACTTGGACAGTTAATAATGCAGCCATTATAGAACTTTCTTGCCTTCTTTCGTTCCTAATGAAGTCCCTAATTGGGACGAGATATTGTAATTTATTGTGTTTTCTTCATGTGTCCTATGGCCTGTCTGAACTCTTTCAAAGGTAAGCTAGCTGCCTATTCATCTATTCCTAAAATTAAAATCCTGGCCTAGAGCCTTTCCTAAAAGAATTAATGTTATAAAAACAGTATCAATCATCTCTAAATTATTATTTAATCCCCCTGATATAGCCAATGTGACAAAATGGAATCCACTTTTTCATCAACATAAGCATTTTCATGGGTATTTCTAGTATAGACTTTAACTTCATATAACGCAATAATGCAGATGGTGAACGACAAGCGGTGCAAAAACATTTTCCTGGCGACAAAAGCGACACTGAGCGACACCACTGGATTCGGCTCGCAGCTTGGGGCAATCGTAGCAACTACCTTGAAAATTAACAGCTGACGAATAAATCCTACCTAAAAATTTAACGTTGTCGCTTGCTGCTCATCGCTCGTTTCATACCTGAGGCCTAAAAGTTAAGGCTGTCGTAGGATGAAATAAAAACTGATCAGGAATGTAAAAAAAAGAAGTAGTTTTATCTATAAATACTAATTGATTTGAATGATTGTTGTCCAGACAAAACTTTTTGAATGAGAATGTCCGCCTTCAACTGCTCTTGAGTTTTGAATGAGAAATCAAAGTTTAAATAAGTAATGATTTCAACTACCAAATGCATAAGGTCCTTGTGAACGTTTTAAAAAGATGTTTAAAATAAATGGGACCATATATGGGTGACCCAATGTGTCAACATTTTGGGTAATGTATCGAGTGCTAAAAGTGATCACCCTGACTTTGTATCTCGGTTGCATAACAGTTAGTCCGTCATTATTGTGCTCATGGGAATCCCTAACTTTCAAGATAATTTGTGATAGATATTTTTGCATGTCTAGCTATCTAAAGCATAATGGCTTACTTTCAGGAAAATGGGGAAGTCCGAGGGGGAGGAAACGATTTGCCTTCAATGAGGCAAACGTCTGGAGGACTGGAGGCAGACGACACGGAGCAGTTGGATTTTGAAGCGGAAGACAAGGTCAGCCTGCTCTCTTTGTTTTTCAATGAAAATTTTTCATTTCCTATATTCTACAGAATCTTCAAGTAATTGTCAGGTGGAAACCATTTTTCTTTTTGCAGTAAACCTGCCCGAAACCAAACCGATAGAAACGGAAACTCACCTATCACTAATTTTCATTATTTAGTTTTATTTCAACTTAAATCTGTTGTATTTGAGCTTTTATTAAATGAACTAGCCTATTTCATGAAATGCTCTATTAAACGAGTTTTAAATTTTATGTTTGTACCTTGTGATGACTTGGTGCGGGTAGTTTCCTAATCATTTGAACAATTCTCCCATGTGTGATCATTTATTTGTTATGCTGCTTTTATGAATAAACATTTTTCAATTCAATTCATTTCACAAGCATCACAAGTAGGCAATATTTTTCTAAAACTCCATGTAAAGTGTCAGTTTATGCACTGAAAACTAATTTAAAACAGCTGTTTACAATTAAAACTGCTGGCGAGCATAATTTTTTTTTTGCTTGCTTCTCAGCGATAATTTTACATATTTAAAGCTTTATGTCTCAATCATGGATAAAGATACTGGAGTAAAATTCTGAATCTGGTTTTAAATTGTGGTCCTGCACATGTCAACAATTTTTTATTGATTATGAAATGAAACTTTTTATCGAAACAGTGTATTTAGTTTTCCAAAAATTTACTTTTTGGGACTTACGTTTGTTTATAAAAAAAGATATTCTTATGTCCTCTGGGTGACAAGTGTCACAAATACAGTAGACTCCCTCTTATCTGTTCGTCCAAGTATCCCAAGTATACAGTAGTAGTTTGTCACGGAGTTGAAGTGCGGTGGTCTGAAGTTGGCCTCTGATGATTCTTCTCTGGTGGATTTCCCGCCACGCTGCTAGAAGTTTTGAAGACGTCTCTCTGCTTCGTAGAGCTGATCCCAGCTTCCATGGCAGAGACGGAGTCTAATGTATTTCTTATGTGGCGGCAGGAGGAGGGGGAGTGCGAGGCGCCCCGCGGGGGCGGGCGGGGGCCGGACACGGAGGCGGGGGCCAGCGAGGATGAGGGCGAGCTGAAGGGGGATGAGCTGGAGGAGGGCGAGATCACGGACGAGGGGGAGAACCGACCCGAGGAGACGGAGCCGCGACCCATCTGCCGCTTCTACAACCGCGGCCAGTGCACCTGGGGCTCCAGCTGTCGGTGAGTGACAACCTCATAGTTGTAGTTTATTTATTTTCCAACTTATTATTCATGTGAAAAAATATTGATAAACTACCAAAATTAAATTCATATTTCATGTATGATACAAGGCATGGGAAAAATCTGGCATACATTAATCATAACTTAACATTCGATGAACAAAAACCCTCCTACAAAGATATACAGTTTTTTAATGCATTGCCTGATAATATTAAATAATTGAACAGCTTTATTGCATTCAGAAAACAACTTAGTGTTTCTTACCAGTAGGCCATTGTATAATGTGGATGAGTTTTTAATGTAAATCATTTATATTTATATCTACTCTGTTATGCTTGAATTGAAAATAATTTATTTTTAATGAGACTTAAACTTCTTTTGTACATATGTATTTGACACCATTCTGTGCGCATATTTTAATTTGCCTTTACGAATACAGATATTTTGATTGATTGATTGAACCCTCGGTCAATTGGGTCCGAATACGGATCAGTCAAAATGTTGATGAAAGTCAGTATAGTAGAGTCCTGCAAACCTGGTCATCCTACTTGGAATCCCGGATAACTTGAAAAGCCTGCCCAGATCAATAAAGCGTACTGGGATTCAAGGCACTAAGCACCGTGGCATAGGAGTATGCATGATGAGTAGGCCTACATAACAGTTTTGGTTTCTCATTGATTAGGTTGTTTTAAAAGAAGAGGTCTAAGATTTATATGTTTGTATTTTAAATCGTGCAATGAATTAATGTTTTTTACAGGGATAACATGAACTATCCGTACTCTATTTCAGTTTACTCCATTCCCTCTATTTAGGAATTTTTACAAATTCAGACACTATTCAGTTCATATCCAGGTCAAATCTGGGTTTGCAGGACACTATGGTAGTACGAACAATAAGAATATGATAAAGTAAACCTTGTCTACATGAATAATTTTTAACTAATTTTGTAAATTGTCTTCATTATTTAGTTATGTCTATAATTTTATGACTGAATAAGTAGACCCACTAAATAGCTTTCTTATTTTAAAATTTTTTTTGTTACTCTATTTTTTATGATCTTTACTCATTACAGGAGTTGATGAAGTCATGTATAAGTCTTATTCTGAGTGGCCCAGCATGTCTGGATTCAATGCCTGTCCTGTTTGAGCTTGAGAGTTCATTGGTCTACTAGCACAGAATAATGAGAAAAAACCTTTCAGTCACTTGATTCATAGTCTCGCTCCATCAAAAGCCATAGCAAATTTATTTCTTTGATTGCCAATCTGCAGCAAAATTTTGTCTAGATATTTGGCTCATTTTTTTCTTTGTATTACTCGTTTTCAATTAATCAAAGCTGAGCTTTGAAAGTACGACACTGAAGATGTTGATGGTCAACATTGGCAGGTTCGTCCACCCCGGAGTCACGGACAAGGGGAACTACACCATGTTCGAGATGGTGAGGCCGCTGGTGCCTGTGAACGGCCCCCCGCCCATCTACGGACCCCCCATGGACCCCTACAGACCCATCGACCGACCGGTGGTGAGTGTTTTGAACATTGTAGACATTTTCCATCACTGATCAGTAAAAACAAGTTTCATGATCTGGAATCTAATCCTGTCTTCAGGTGAAAAGAACCTAGAACATAACAAGATTAGTAACACATTGCCAGGAGAACCTGGACAAAAAAAGCTAAATTAGAGAACTTGCGTGGTGAGTGTCTAGTTGGGTTAATCCTTTAATGTTTGTAAGGGATCATAAAAATGGTAATCATGTCTTTCAGCCAGAGAGCTGTCAAGGGAGTGTAAGGAGTTGTCATAATGGTATTTTAAAATATCATTTGATGTGTTTGATCATTTGGTGTATTCTAATAATTTTTTTGGATCAGTTTTAAAGTTTAGTTCAAGATCTAAAGTAGGTGGTAGGTGTGTATGAGTAGTGAGTTTTCATGTCAAGACGAGTCAGGTGTTGAAAATACAAGTTTTGAGCATTTTTTGAATCTTAACATTGTTATTTATCCGGTGATAATTCATTTACCGAAGCTATTCAGAGATGATTCCAGTGTTTTGGGTCACCATAGTAGTTTTTGATAAGTGCCACAAACTTGGTCTTAAGTAACAATTTTTGGAGTAATATTTTAGACTTATTAAAAAATTGAATGATAATTGAATAACAACTTATACTTTTAGAACTTGAAGTTAACCCGCTGAATTATTAACTTTAGCTGAATATTACCTAAACATAGCCCAACTCTCAGCATCTGATTGTTCTAATTTTTGGATCAAAGGATAGTCAGACTACCAACCATCTTTTATACAAGTTCCCTTGACAAGTTTATAGATTGTCAATATGTGTTTGTGAGTGTCTTCTTGTTCCAGCTGTGAATTTTTTATGACATAGAACTGACTATTTTTTAAATTTTATTTTATATCCATGCCGACTTGATCCTCTTGAAAACGGTGCAAACCCTGGATGCAGAATAAGAATATAACCTATCAGAACTGAAGACAAAAAGGTTAATTGAAACCATTTATAATTTTGTCAAATCAGTTTAGGGGCAATCCGTAATGAATAAACAAATTATTTTGAAAGGATTCATGGGTGGAATAGCATGTAAAAAAGCGTTCACATCTGAAAGTGGCCATTATATTTTGAGTGGTGTTTACAGATACCCATGGGCCCCCCTGTGTACCAACAACCCATCATACCTCGTAAAGAAGAACCGGTGCCAGTGGTGGAGTCCGCCTGGGAGCGAGGACTGAGACAAGCAAAGGAGGTTAGTGTTATCCTCACTTAAAATGGAAAGAACTTACCCATGCCTTTAAAGTGAACCAATTTTGATGATTGAGTTGTCAAATAACTGAAATTTTTATCAGGATTCCATGGGTATAATTTATTACTCATTACAAAGGGATTCGCCCCATAGGGAATATATTTTACATCAAATTTTACATGTATGTATTCCTTATGGCAGGGTATTAGGATTACAAAATTTAAGTAAATTAATAATATAAACATTTACTATCAATATTTATTTTGTATATTCGTTATACTTATTTTATTGGAAATTTTATATAAAAAAAATTTACACTATTTTCATATATTTTATAGTTTTTGTGCTAATCAAAGAAATGTTTAGGGAAACTTGGACCAGAAATGTTTTTATCATGGTTGCGGCATGTTGCCCAAGTGGGTTATTTTGGGAATTATAGTACGATGATACCAGCTGAATGTACTATCTCGCCACTAATTTTCAGCATGTCAAATGAAAATTCTACATCTAACACTATTCTCCTGTACTATTGTGATTTTTCCGGAATTTAACTGTCTTTAATAAGCAGTAGAATTTTTGTTTGAATTATCTTGCCGTGACTAGCATGTGAAAACATATTTTAAGTGCTGATCAGCGACTTGTCAATATGGGCAGAGTTATATCACAACATTCATCAATGTGTGGACAGGGCCTAAGTAGACGGTGTGGACAGTACTAAGTATACGGTGTGGACAGTACTGAGTAGACTGTGTGGGCAGTACGAAGTAGATGGTGTGGACAGGACTAAGTAGACGGTGTGGAAATGACTAAGTAGACAGTGTGACCATTACTAAGTAGATGGTGTGGACAGTACTAAGTAGATGGTGTGGACAGCACTAAGTAGACGGTATGGACAGGACTAAGTGGAAGACACCAGATAAGCCTCTGAAGATGTGTTTCGATCATTAAAAGAAAAAATTAATATTTCTAGATCATTATGAAAAAACAGTTTTAAGATCTACATGGATCTATTTTTATTTTTTTAAATTTAAGTATGGAGTAGCAACCAATATCTCTCTTGGTCGCAGGGGCAGCACCAAATGACGTTTCTATCCTATACTCTTATACGAGCAGTGTTATCTTGTATGTATGTTTGCTTGCTTGCTTGCTTGCTTGCTTGCTTGCACAACGTTCTCAAAAACGGCTCCGAGGATTTCCTTCAAAGCCTGGAAATAAGTAATTTATGACTCAAAAACGTCTTTTATGCAGATTACTTGGCCAGAGAAAATCTAATAACGTAATAAATCGAATTTTAAAGATGTAAAATTTTAACATTTTGCCTTATGGGTTGCCGTGATAGCAACGAAAATAAACAAGGAAAGTGTAAACAAATGAAGTAATCATAACAGCTGTTTGGAATCTACAGCCTTTAAGGGAAAATACAGCAAGTGGGATGAAGAGTCCATGGAGCAATAAAAAAGGTTTCTATTTATCAATTTTATGACATTGAAATATTTTATAGTAACTGGATGAACTGGTAAACATGAAATAACACCGAGCAAGCTCGGTCCACCAGGTACTGATTAATAAGTAATGAATTAATATTTGCAATATTTTGTCGTGTTATATCAGAGTATTTGGACCAATCTAGACTATTTTCTATCACTTTGGTAAAGCAATTTAGTTTTTTATAGGAGGCTGTCTATGAGGATTCAAAGTATACTTATTACGATTTTCTTTTATCGAGATTTTCAAAGTATACTTTTTATTAATTTTCTAGGCCTATGAAAAAATTGCTAATCCGTCTAAAAAGCAAGCTGCTCAATGAATTTCAGAGAATAATTTTAATTTATAAAGTAGTTTATTTTTTACTCTTTCCCTTTTTTGCTTTTTTCTTTTCTGTTACTTTAGCATTAGATTTCGACTTAGCCGACGACTGTTTTTCCTTTCTTTTTGTCAAGACTCTTCTCCACCAGTCCTCAATAATACGTACTGCTACAGTTAACCGTCTCCTTTCTTCTATTTCTTCAAGTTGACGTTCGAGTTCCGCGTTTCGCTGTCCATTTTCAAGCATCTGTTCTGCAAGGCTCTTCTTTGCAGGTTGGATCTCATCCAGTTTGCTCTGGAACTGGAGAATGCTTATGTCCAAGTGGTCGACCTCCTCATTGTAACGTCGTGTCCAATAATTCAGTCGATTTTGCAGTTCGCTTATCACCATTCGTAATCTGTCGGATATTTCAGAATTGATTATTTCCTCTTTTTGTATTTCCAATTGAGTTTCATAAATATTTTGCCTCAAACTATTTTCTGTCGTTTTTATTTTCAGTCTATTCTGATCCACAATGGAGTCTTGCTCTGCTTGCTTTCTTCTCTCGATTGTTTCTTTTAGGACTTCTGCTGTCGTTATAGCGGCTTCTAAGCAAGGCTTTGTCTTCTTTAGAAAGTTTTGAGTCTTTTCGGTTACTTTGGAATAGTTTGTTGTGGTATCTTTCAAATTTGATATTACTTTCTTGCTATCGACATTCTCTTTGATAGCTTCATACCGTCTGAGACGATCAAAGTTTTCATGTAATATGAAACGCTGCATGAAATTAGTGGTGCCATGTGAATTAAGTTCTTGAACAGAGGTCCTTAAAACAGATATGAGGGCTTGTGCATGTTTGTGTATATAAAGCAATGCCAGTTCCTGGTCGGATAGTTTGTCCTCTGGCAGTTGGATTCTTACTCTCCTTGTCATGGTTGTGGGGGATAGCCTTGAACTTAAATCGTTTATATCAAATGAGCTTTGGGGCAGAAGTTGCTCTATTACTGACAGTTTATCTGCAGCTTTTTTTAGAAGACATTTCACGATAAAACTTTCAACAGGACTCAGCCTTTTGATGCTACTGCCTTGATTATGATAATTTGACATTGTAAAACAGAATTGAATATAGTTGGGTGGTTAAAATTTAACTTCAAACAAATTTTCCTTATTTAATTCAACATCAATATTAGTTTCTAAGCGACAAACGATTCTTTTTTGTGTCTAAGCTCTTGATTTTACAACAAACTGTCTTGATGGTGATTTAGGAGTTGGACTAATCTGGAGTAGCCTTATTTTTCTCAATTGCATTTTATATTAAGATACGCAACCAAGTTATCAAAGGCTGCTCCAAAATTGGTTGGTAAAATAGTTAATTGTATTTTTACGCTTTTAACAAATATCTGTATTTTGTACAAATTGACAAATTATGTTTGGTAATTTTTTACATTAGAACAATCTTTTAAGCCATTCGTGCAAAGTAAATTTTTATTTTCCTAATGAAGTTGATGTTGTGTCTTAAAGTACCCGTGATTGCATATAATAGTGCTTATGAAAGGATTTTTATGTTAATTGTTCCTAGTTCTGATAACAGAGAATTGCTTCCTTAAAATGATTTTTTAAGATAAAAAAAATTAAACTTTTAATTTGGTTTTACTTAATTTATGCAAGATTATTTTGGTGTATGTTAATCACTATAACTTAATGAAATGAACAGTGAAATGGCAAGCATTAATTGATCCCATTTTCAACAAAGTCCAGTTCCAATAAAATGAATTATACAAACATTTACCTTTTATCAACTTTTCAATGCCTTTAAGGAGTAGGCGACGCCTGTTAATGTAGAGTCTGATAAATCTTTTTCCGATTATACTTAATTAACAGCAAGCGAAAATTTGAATCCTTTTTCTTGCAGATGCTGAGGAAATCGTCCAAGAGAAAAGAGACAGAAGTGGATTTTGAGGAGAAGAAGATGAATTTGTCCATAGGCCAGGATGATTTGGACAAAGAGAACGACTACTACACAAGGCCTGCGAGTCCCGTGATGCTCGACGAACCTGACAGATGGGGGTAAGAGTTGCAGAGGTTTGATCCGGGTTTATCACAAATACATTTGTAACAAAACATGATTTTGTTTAGTTTCTTTTACTAATGATCACTTCAAAAAGACATTTTCAGATAAGTTCTTCATTAGTTTGTGACTTTTTTGATACTACACTCCTTTTAAAGTTGACCTAAATTAATTAACACCTCAGTTTTTTATCGGTGCACTTTATGGTTGTGGAACTGAACCATAAAAATAATCTGGGGCTTTGTCACTTGACTGTACTTGACAAAATTGGGACTTAGGCACTTCACCATACCTCACACTCGCATCCTTAATTTTTCAAAGCACACCAACATTATTCGTGAGAAAAAATTAATTTATAGAAAGATCTTATGGGCATCATCACTCAAAAGTAAACTCATTTTATTGTGATAAATTATATAATTTACTTATAATTTTCGGGTTTCACCTCCATACATAGTCAGGACTGCCAAATTTAAGGCTACACTGCAAGTTTTCAAGGAAACAACTCCAGTAGATTTCTCTTATCTGGCCAACTCAGGACTCAGCAAACACGAACTGTTGGTTAAACTGATGTGCCTCAGAAAATTGTATAGCACTCTATGTTTACGTACCAATACTCATAAATAAAATACAATCAGACATTTCTATGACAGTGCATCTTCAATATTTACGATGAGAGTTGTTGATATCGGTCACTTCCTGCCAACTTGGACCGGTTCAGGGTGCCTGCTGGTTCTCCAAATCCTCTAAGTCCTCCTTTTTAAAAGGTCGTCCGATCCCTCCAAAAGTTTTCCTTTCTACTTGAAGGTCCTAGAATTTTTCCAGTCTATTAAAAAATTTGGATTTTTTTTCGATAAAAAATACAAAAAAAGTAGTTTTAGGGAAATCTAGATAAATACTTGATTGTTGTTTTAATTGGTTTACATTATTTTTCCTTTACGACATCGTGCCAAGAAATGTCGCCAGGTCCCCTCCAATCCAAAATACCTCCTTTTCACAGTCCTTGATGTCGTAGACACCCTATTGAAATTTGGCCGATAGAGAAGGAGTCTGCTGTGTTGGCTGTCAGAGTGTAAAGGTGAATTTTCACCTATGTTGATTGACTTTAGGTCAATTAATTTTAATTTGATCTATAATTATAATTTTCTGTATGGGTTACAGATCCAAAATGGAACCAGAAGCCAAGAGGTATCGAACCATGTCCGACAGGTTTGATGACTATGGCGGTGGCGCCGAGGGAATTTACTACCCGAGGAACACAGAGCAGGTAAAATGATCTTCCAATATTTGTATTGGTTGTATACTGTTGTTTTAAAAAGTAGATTGTGATGACTTATCTCTTTGAATTCTCACATTTTTTTAAGATTGGGCTCTAGTTTTTATTGTAGTTATTATGGTTGGATAGGAAAATCAGCAGGCTTACCTGGAGGTGAAAGGTTGCTTTAAACCGACATAAAGTACAAAATACAACTGCACACAAACAAACATAAGTAAAAGAAAACCGTGAACTTTCATGTGATAGCAGATTAAGCTGATTTGGTTCTTAAATTAATAAAAACACTGTTTTAAATAACTCTGAATTTATTAAATAAAGGAAGTGTGATGAGACACTGGCTCCTTCAGACCAGGAGTAGTTCATTGTTCCACGACTAACGCTATTTTTGCAATTCATATATTTTTCGAGGAGCACATTTTATTTTAGAGCTTTAGTTTTATAGGAAAATGTGTAAAACAAAGCATCATTATTGGTAATTTTACTATTTGACAAGGTTAAAATGCTTTTCTAGAGAAGAAATATTAGGATTAATCTTAAAGTGGTTAAGGGTCTCAATAAAAGCAAGCCTACTCAAGGAGCTCGGTAGTTGGGTAACTATAACAGCAAAATCATAACATTGAATGTGTGCCAAACTTATCCTTTAATTTGCGACCCTCTCTGTTCACAGGTTTGGCATCAGAGACCTCACTATGACGAGAGCATGAGAGCTGTCTACAGCAGCAGGAGTAGCAAGTACTACTCGCGGGGAAGCAGAGAGAAGGAGTACTACCCATCTTCCACATCGAGTAGCAAACGGCAGAAATACTCGCAGAGGGAGGTGATTGTGCAGCGACCAGAAAAGACAAGCTGGAAAGATGACAGGTTAGTTGTCGAGCTGGGGTATCTTCCCAATGCCCTTCGTATGTCTGCCATGGTAAAGATTTACTATTACATTTCTAATTGAAAAGAAATCCAGATTCAAACTTATGTTGGTGTTAGGTTTTGATATTGTCAGGTGGGGTTGGGTTCAGTCATATTTCAATCCTACTTTTAGGCTAGGTTTTTTTTATTCTAAGGCTTTTGCTATTTTTTTCACTCTCAGGGTGTATCAAGAAGTAATTTAACAGTTTTTGCCCCAACTAGGGGTGTGCGATGCATCGAAAATGCATCGAAATTACGATTCGATTTGATGCATCTAATCGCGATTTGATTCGGCGTGCATCGAAATGCCGATGCATCGATCTAACCTCGATGCATTGGTATTCTTCGAAACACTAAACCCCATTAAATTTATGTTGAAAGCAATTAAATAAACTTTTAAAATATATAAATGCGTAATATGAATGTTCAAAGCAGTTTATTGAATCGTAATGAAGTTGTTATTATTAAGAATGATGAAGAATGATTTTGAAAAGCTAAGTGCGTAGTAATACTTCCAGACACTAGACAACAACAAAGAATGCGATACAGGCTGTGACAAAATAGTGCATTGTTATATTTTCGCCAAGTTTGAAAACTCTTTCAATAGATTGTTTCTCTATTTTATAATGAGTTTTAAATTATTGCAAACAACTTTTTAATGCATGGCTATATAATTCCATACTCGAATTTCAATGACGAGAATAAAACGAGCACTACGGCAGTCGGCGACTCTCGGTTATTTCCAAGCCCGTGTGGGGATTTCATGAAACTTTTCAATAGTTTATTCCAGCAGAGACAGGAATTTTTTTGGGTAAACACGGTCTACAACTGGTAACACTGGTGATGCTCAGCCGTCGAGGCGTCTGCCGTCGGCGGCCGTCGTCGTTAAGCTCAGCACTGCGCATTAATAAATTAATGTCTGTTTCTTTTGAATGTCGCGCGAATGCAATTGAATGTTTTGTTTTGGAGTAATTGAATGACAAATAAATAAAGATGTTTGAAGACTGCGAAGAAGAGACCGTAGACGATCCGGGCTCAAGTCGCCGAAGCTTTGTTGAAACGGATATGAATGACGATACTGACACCGGTAGGGATACTTTAATTTTATCCGAGAAGAGATACCCGATTCTTGATTATTTCCTCAGTGAAGGGAAAGATGCAGGAATATGAAAATCTTGCCAAACAAAAATATCTGCAATAATAGGTGGCTTTTGTTGTTTTGTTAGAATTACTTAGGCTAATTGTTGTAATTATTAGATGATTTAACAGACTTAATACTGATTCATTTTTACTTGGACTGCTTCTGTTTTTTTAAGAAAAACTTTAAGCCTAGTAATAATAACTATTTCTTGAGATTGTGAAAGAATTGTGTAGGAATTAAGATTTAATTAATTATTTATTTATTTATACTTCCAAATTCCTATTTATAACGGGTCAGTACCTATTAAAAATGCTTTGGTTCAGACTCATTCAAACTTTGTGTGGAATTTTTTTACTTTAATCCTCTTTAAGATTATTGACCCATAACAGTAATGCGAGCTGTAAAAACTGACAGCAAATAACGCCGCACTGCATCGAATCGAATCGCATCAATTCGAATCAAAATTCTATGAATCACATCGGCGCATTGAATCGAAAAAAATTTGCTGCATCTAAATTAAGTTACTGACATTAATGTAGCATGATCGTGGTTTAAAAAGTGAATCATTAAATGTTAAAAAATCATTAATATGTTCCATTTTATAAAGGTGTAAATTTAACAAGTTTGTTAGTGAACCTCCTGAGATGAAACTCTGAGGCAGAAAGTTGTTTTTGATTTTTACAGGTAATGAATTGCTTAAATACATGTTATGCAATCGTCTTAGTTCACTAAAATAAGATTAATCCACATCATTAATCAATTTTTTATCAAACATTACTTTTAGCAAATTTCCTCTGTAGGGAAGAAGCTATTACTGTAGGTCTCACAGGGTACGCTTAGGTAAGACTTAAGCCATTCAGACTTATGGTTACTATCATAACTTTTTGTTTTGAGGTTTCCAGATGCAAAAAAGAAAACACCAATGAACCTTTTTTGTTCGTTTTGAGGTCTCCAGATGCCAAAAACACCAAACACCAAAGAACCTTTTTTGTTTGTTCATTTTCATAAATATACAAACATCTATATATCTATATATATATATAGATATATATATGTCTTTAAGCACGATAACTCCTTTAAAAATGGTCCAGTCTGAATTAAATTTGGCACAGACATGTAAAGTAGTAATTATTGGGACGAGTTTGAAAACCAGCCTGATCGAACTGTTGGAAGGCGGGGGGGGGGGGGGTAAAGGGTAATTGCCTCCAAAAATGGTTTTTTTATGTTTTACATAGAAAAATCAAAATAATGTCATTTTGGTTTACACCATTGAATTTAGCTCAAAGACAAATAATTTAATATTTTGAATCGTTGCTCTATGACCATTGGTTACCGAGATATCGCTAGTGGTAAACACAGCACGTTGTCCCAATGTTATCCTCATGGGAAATAAGTAAAATTCTATATCTCGCTTATTTCTCAACATATCTCAATAAAACTTGGTATACGGCTTCTTCGAGTTCTGATCTACTAAATATTAAATTAAAACCACCCAGTTTTTACGCACCTGTTGCTGCAAACCTGCATACTTATTCCCCAAGTTATTCTTAAGGAGCTTATAAATCATGTCAAAACTCGCTATGCTGGATTGAAATCTGCTCTTTTGCATTTGAAATTCGCTGAGTCTGCAGGTCTGCTGCAACGGGAGTATCAGTCTACTCTTTTCATGGTTATTTAGACCTCTATGTCATTGTTTGGTTTGCAGTCCGCCGGCACGGCCGGGCCGCTACGCCGAGGCGAGGGGAGGGCGGGGCGACGAGTGGGCCGACCCCTGGATGAGAAAGAAGACCTCCTCGCCGCTCACTCGCAAACGGAAACAGAGCTACTCTTCGGGTTCCTCGTATTCATCGTCCAGGTAACAAGTTTTTTTGCTGAGCTCAACAGAGTTGGTAGAAGGAGAATGAATGATATTTGTAAAATTCTTTTACTTCTGAAATAGTAGAATTAATTAGTAAGACTCTCTCAGTGTTGCTTTTCCAAAAAAACAAATTTTCAACAGTTTTCTTAATATTATTTTTTTACAGTAGACTCGATAGTTCGACACTTAATGGTCTTTGATTGTGTTAGAAGTATCTACATGACAAGTTATTGAGAGTATATGGGTTTTACAAATTTTATATTAATAGAAGCCATGGCCTGTAATATTACCAATATTCACTTAGTGTCAAAATAATAATATCTTAACAACATCCCTAATTTCCGATTTACTGGAAGTAACCTTAAACACAAACAGCACGTGAAACGTAACCTCAATTTGTTGTTTGACATCTCAGTTCTCTTTTCTTTTCTGCACTTTGGCGCTTTAGGGTACAGAAATTTGAACTAGCGTTCGCTGTAGGCATGGGCCGGAGTTGCATTTCACGTTATTCATTAAGCATTAGATCCTCAAGAAGCTCTAAGAGTCCCTACTAACCTAAAAACAATGCCGTTCATACCACTTTCCATTGTAAAAACATTGCTCAGACAAATGAAGACTCCTGACTAGCAATATCTGTGAAATATTGTTTTTTAAATCTAAATTATCTATTTGCATATTTTTCCATTTTTTTGAATGGGGGACTCCGAACTAGAGTCCATACGTACAAACCTCCACTGAAGCCATAAGCTAGTGCAGGAAATGTAGAGGTGGAACTAGCACTTATTAGCGAATTTCCCCTATAGAAAGAAGCTGTTACCTGCTGAAGCTGTTTAGGCTTAGGTCTCATGGTAAGCCTAAAAGCCTAAAACCTAAGCCTAAAAGCCTAAGCCTAAGCCTAAAACCATCATAACTTTTCTTTTTGAGGTCCCCATATGCCAAAAACACCATTCGTTCACTTTCATAAATATATATATATATATCTATATATATATGTGTCTTTAAGCACGATAACTTGCGCAAAAATGGTCCAATCGGAATGAAATTTGGCATAGACGTGTAAAGTAGTAATTATTCGGACGAGTTCGTAAACCAGCCCGATCGGACCACCGGAAGGGGGGGTAAAGGGGGGTAAACCCCCCCCAAAAATGGGTTTTTTGAGATTTTTACATAGAAAAATACAATTTTTCAAATTTTTATTGGCACCATTGAATTTAGCCCAAAATAACAAACAATTTAGTATTTGAATCATGGCTCTATGTCCATTGGTTGCCGAGATATTGAAAGTGGTAAACACAGTACGTTGTCCCAACTTTAATCTTACGGGAAATAAGTAAAATTCTATATCTCGCTTATTTCTCAACATATCTTGATAATACCCCCGTTGCAGCAGACCTGCATACTCAGCGAATTTCAAATACAAAAACCATATTTCAATCCAACATAGCGAGATTTGACATGTTTTTGAAAGCTCCATAAGAATAACATGGGAAAGAGTATGCAGGTTTGCTGCTACGGGTATATTAAAACTGGGTGGTTTTAATTCATTCTTTAGTAGATCTGAACTAGAAGAAGCCATTTACCAAGTTTTATCAAGATATGTTGAGAAATAAGCGAGATATAGAATTTTACTTTTTCCCCATAAGATTAACATTGGGACAACGTACTGTGTTTACCACTTTTAATATCTCGGTAACCAATGGACATAGAGCAGTGATTCAAAATACTAAATTGTTTGTTTTTTTGAGCTGAATTCAATGGTGCCATCAAAAATTCGATAAATTTTGTTTTTCTATGTAAAACCTCAAAAAAACCATTTTTAGGGGGGTTTCCCCCCCTTTACCCCCCCTTCCGGTAGTCCGATCGGGCTGGTTTACGAACTCGTCCGAATAATTACTACTTTACAGGTCTGAGCCAAATTTCATTCCGATCGGGCCATTTTTACGGCCGCTATCGTGCTTAAAGACACATAGATATATATATATATATATATATAGATATATATATATATATAGATATATATATATGTATGAAAATGAACGAATAGTGTTTTTTGCTTCTGGGGGCCCCAAAACGAAAAGTTATCATGGTCGCGGGCTTAGGTCTTACCATGAGTACTACGGTAACAGCTTCTTCCCTATAGGGGAAATTCGCTAAAACTTGGTAAATGGCTTCTTCTAGTTCAGATCTACTAAACATTGAATTTAAACCACCCAGTTTTAATATACCTGTAGCAGCAAACCTCCATACTCATTCCCCATGTTATTCTTATGGAGCTTACAAAAACATGTCAAATCTCGCTATGTTGGATGGAAATATGTTGTTTTGCACTTGAAATTCGCTGAGTTTGCAGGTCTGCTGCAACGGGGGTATCACTTTTTGTCATATCACAGACACAAAAACAATAAAATTCACCATCCCTATTTTTCACTGTTACTTAAAAAAAACTGAAAAACAGGAGGCTGACGATTTCTATGTACTGTATTAAATGTTCCTCTCTAACAAACTGAGTAAAATGAAAAGTCTGAGTCAATAGTTTATCCACAAAACTAGTTTGTATTGATAAGAAAGTGAAGGTTGGGGCTAGGGGACCTTCCTTCCCCCACCAAACATTCTTGTGTCTTGCCATGGCAAACAATAACTGAGTCACTAAAACTTTTCTTAAATTAAATCAGCAGCTAAAAGTGTAAAAACAAATCTGTCACTATTAAATCAATTAAATTAATTAAGCGTAGTATTTTATAAGCATTTTTTTATGTTCATAAATAATAAAACAGTCTAAAATCTACTTTTTTTAAATACACAGTTTCAATATTAAATAGTCAGATTGTACCAAATAATTTAAAGTGTATTTTTCTGGAATATAAATGGTCCCTACTGTTAAAACTAATGTTTGGTAAGGCCAATTTTTGTATGATTTCTTGTTAAATAAATAAATGAATGAAATGAAATAAACGATTGACTTGACCTGTTGCAGTTCCCGGAGCAGCCGGAGCAGCAGCAGCTCGTACTCGAGGTCGAGGTCAAGGTCGAGCAGGTCGAGGTCAAGGTCAAAGCCGGCCGTGACCCGGCGACTGCTCCGGCCGACCTCCCCTGCTGGCAGAGGTAAGGCTTGGCCGACATGGGGTGTGTTCGGATCGATCCAAACACATAAATAATGGGTAATGCAACCGAAGGAATAATATTTTTAACTAAAAATATAGTTCCTTCGGTCGCACTATAAGGCGGGTTGCAAAAAATTTAAACTCCAGCTGTGTGGATGACTTGATGTTAAAGACAGCTCATATGTAAGTTGAATTGAACTAGAAGTTGAACATATTTCACACAGATTTAGCACGTTCATTAATTTCAGAAAGTTGCAGCTTTTGTGTAACCTTCGTCAGGGACAAAGTGTATCTCAGACAATCAGAGGGTACTTTTTACTGTCACCTTCATTGAGGCTATATTTTTACCTAATACCGGATGAAACTGGAAAAGAGTCTGCTGTGGACATCATGAGTTTTGGCTCAGCCTTATGGAAGTTAATCGTCGTAATAACACTCAATGAACCTTTTTTATTCACATACTGCAATGATCAGCTGATTTTTGGAGAGCATAACTGCCCGTAAAGACAAATTAGTAAATGATGAAAAATAATCAAACAGATTTTAAATGCCAGCAGCGCACTCACCTGCCCAATGTTGCAACTGAATAATAGTCTCTTTTTTTGAAACTTGATTTATACATTTTTAATTGCTTAATTAATAGTAAAAAACAGTTGGTGACAAAATAACCAGCTGGTTTTAAGTGTCATCTACCCTACGATATATTTTGGAAGAAGTGTTTTAGTCTTTGGTACAACAATTGTAGAACTCAATAAGAGAGGCTGTAATTGCCTTGCAGCGACGCCTGAAGGATAATCCAGTTCCTCCCTTGTATTTGCTAGGATATCAGTTGTAACAAACCTCCCGTAACATTCTTCTCCCCAAGGTTTTCAAAAATGTTCTTTTACCTTTCTCTGGCAATCTCACAAATTTTCTCCGAGTAATAACCAGTCTATTATGTCTGAGAAAAGCCACGAACCTTCTAAACCTAAGAATTTCCTAATTTTGTGGTTGATTTTTTTTTTAAGCCATTCAACCAATCTTATGGCCTCTTTCGCATAATGTGATTTGTACGCAGCTGCTGCCAACAAGCAACAATGAGTTATGTGATTCGGAGTCGTATGTAACCTTATGGGCGCTTTCATGCAACGTGACAGAGTGCCACATGGTGATTTTGAATGATCCACTTGCTAAACTGAGACGGCAGTGGGTCACACAACTCCTTGTCATTTGGCAGTAACCGCATCAAAACTGCTTCGTGTTAAAAAGCCTAAGAGGGGCCTTAACTAACATATCCTATTGATAAGAATATTCCTCTTTGACTTGTAACGAACATTTGAGTGAATTTGTGTCTAACTTTTAAGTCTATTAACTAATTCATTCTTTAGGATTATTAATTGTTGTCTTCAGGAGCCAAAGTGCCATTGTCACCCGCCGTGCTCACGGAGAAGAAAGTCACAACAGAGAGATCCATCCTGATGAACCCCCCTCCCCCCAGTCCTCGGGGGAAGAACAAGAACATTGCGGCAAACCCGAGCCCGCCCATAGACAGGTAAAAATATCAAGGTTCTATGTTTTGCTTCGTCTATCAGTTCAAGTTAGGTAGAGATTTAACTGGGGTGTGGGGATAGTGGTCTTAAAACTTGAACCAAGCTGAGCTCAATCTTCATGTTTTTTTAATAACTGTTAACAGTTACAGAATTTCGGCTATAAAATTCCGAATAGTCCTTGAATTTAAATATTGAAAAAACTAAATACTGATCTCGCCTGGTTTATTTTTTTCTGAGAATATAATATTAGGACTGTTTCTGTAATTCACTATTGCTGATATAAGAAGACCAATATTGTTGTTGCGCCTTAGCTAAATTCGCTCTACAGGAGATAAATATTGGCATTGCATTGTGTTATAAGTTTGTCTGGAAAATCCAGCTTTTTTATATTTTTTATAAGCGCCACAACCATCCTTCACTCATCTGTCATTTATACTTGGCTTAAAATACCTACCTCGGTAGGTCGCCACTTCAAAGTAATATATCTAATGTACAGTAGTTATATAATTAAACGCGTTCAGCCGCAGTGAATGGTGAGTAATTCTTCCAACCTGTAATATGAATGGTAGTGGTGGGTTTACCACCTACCGATCATTGTTGTACATCCATCAAAAAATGTTTACGGTGGATTTGGTAACTAACTGGACATTGTTGATCTACAAGATGCGGTGAATTTGCCTATTAAGTTCTTTGGTTGCTGGGTATTCACCACTGACTGCAGCTTAATGCGCCTATTGTCTCAAGTTGGATATTAAAAAGCTTGATTGAAAAACTCAATTGCTTAGATACTTAAGAGTGCCTAGTTTGTTTCCCCCACATAATTCAAGACTAACTCCAGACTTTTTCAAGAATTTTACCGTTTTTCCAGATTTTCTCACATTACTTATAGTATAATTCTGACTATTTTGGTTAAAAATTACTTGAATACCCTACCAGACCCGGGGTGCCGGCGCGACTGCTGGCCCACAGCAAGGCTGCGAGTGCCGTCGCCGCCGCCATGCGCTCGGCCCGCAGTCGCAGCAAGTCCTCGCGCTCCAGCGGCTCCAGTGACTCCAGCGGCTCCTCCAGCGACTCCAGCGAGAGCAGCTTCTCCTCCTCCTCCTCAAGTAGGCCCGCCTCCCCCTCCCCGCCCGGTATGTGCATGCCACGCCCGACGTAGCGGTGACGCTCGCTGTAGTGTGTAGGTAACACGTTCGCTGCGGGCAGGACTTCAACAGATTCGGAAGAACGCCATATGGCTTTGTGTACGTGCTAATTTCATTCGTTTACTGTTAGGCACCACATTTGAGTAGTTAGAAAATACTTTTTCCCTGTTTTGAATAGCTGTCGTACAAGTACCCTGCTGTGTTGGTATTTAAACTTCCTGCAATTTAACTGCTAAAAGAGGCATCCTAAATGCAAACTGGTTAATCATTCCCTCCCCTCCCCCCCCAAAAAAAATTGGTAATACTGATGACCTGAATTAGCTAAGTTGTGCTGCTAACTACTGGTGGGAACTATGTCGAACTTCGCACTGAAGCAGTACAAAGCAGTGAATTGTCTGTTATCCATGAGGCCAAATTGTCAATTATTTTTCACACATTGTCCAGCTTCTTGTTAGTCGCCCGTATAGGCACCGCAGCGAACGTGTTAAAAACTATTTGACTTGTGATCTTGAAGTATTTTTGTTGTTATCGTTAGGTGTTAGGTTGTAAGGTTAAGTTATGTAGCCATTGATTTAATGCTGTTGAAATATGATTAGCTAAGTTTACTAATCTCTAGGGCGATCTTCTATCATCTATTAATTTATGATCTCAGGGATAATATAACTGTTGCTATGTTGAAGTTAACAGTCAGTACAAAATTAGTGGGTAGTTAGACAACAGAGTAATGGTCATGAGTGAGAGGAGGTAATGGGAGAACTGAATTTTCCAGTTACGATTGAACTAATTTTAAAGCTTAATGATACTAGCACTCAAAGAGGCACTGAGGTCATTGAAATGAGCAGACTAAGTACTTTTTAAGTAAATGTCTGGCAAATAATTTATTTAATATAACCTATTTTTACAACAATTTAATTAATATTTAGGGCACTAAAATTTCCTAGTTACTCAACTGATATTTCCCAAAGGTTATGTCAGAAAAATATCATTTACAAAAAAACTAAAAAATTATCATCCTACACTATTTTAAATACATGCATAATTTTTTATTGTAAAGTAAGTGATCCATTTTATGCTTGGTGTAGATAAACGTGTGCATGAAGTTGCAAGTGGCATGAACAAGTTGTTTTTAGAGAGGAAGAATATTTTTCACTCCAATAAATGGGGATTTTATGTAAAATAACATAAAACTTTTTTGATTTTGTGCATTTTCATCGAGTAGAATTCATCAAATAGTTATGTAGCTTAAAAGAACAAAATTTTACTTGAAAATTTTAGTAAGGATTTAGTACTCTAACCAGAGAATGATAAATCGCTCCGTGGGTATGACACTGTTGATGTTAATAAAAATGTGCATGTTGAGTGGTTTAAAAATAGTTAATTAGTAGTATTTGTTTCTTGTGTAGAGTAGGACAATATTTTAAATTATTTCATTTTGAAATTGCCATTATTGTTTGTGATTATTACTTTTTATTTCATTGTATTTTTTATTTTTTGCATTGGTTAAAGACTAAACACACATCATATTACACTATTCATATCCCTAACTGACCAGAGACCCAAGGATTTCATGTAAAATTATATAACTTTGTAATTTTGTACATTTTTAATCAATTGGAATTAATAAAATCGCTTTGTAGGTGGTCTGATTATTTTGATGACTTTTTAAGATTTAGTATTCTAACCTGACAATGGCCAATCTCTCCATGGACATGAAACTGATAATGTTATTAACTTAAAGCATGTTGTGTGGATTAAAAATTATTCAAAGAATAATTACGTTATGTTTTCTGTTTGTAAAATGAAACATAAATCATTTAATTTTGAAATTTCTGTACTCACTTTTTTCTTGATCGCAAGAACATAACATCATATCAATCAGAGGCCCTGTTCATCTCATGTTTTGTCTTGGTCTTGCCCAATCCCTAATCAATTCTTGATTGCCTGTTGGCTAATTGACAATACAATTCACTTTCGTGTAATGTATGTAAATCCAAAAATTTAATATGTGTTTTACTCACTGCTTGCATCTACAAAAAAAAAAACATGTTTTTCTGTTTGTGAAAGTCCTTAATATTGTGTCTTTAGGGAGATACGAGGGGGCGATGCTAGATTCTTGGTTAATTGATTCAATAGAACATATTTCATTGTTCCTGGACCTTTGACTCATGCGTGATTATAAAAATTAAAAACCAAGGTATGCCTCACTACTCTTAACTCAATTTATCTGGTAATAATTCTTAGGTAATTCATTGTCACAACATAATAGTTTGACTACTTATATCTTAATTCATGTATTTTATCAGGTTGTTTATTCTCTTTGTTTCAGTTCGGCAGAAGCGAATTGTAATCGATGAAAGAATAGCCTTGGCTCAAGCAATGAAAGTAAAAGCCATGGATGCTCTTAAGGTAATCAAGAAACTTTCTACTCTTAAGTTAAACTTCAGAGACCATTTTCTTCAAGAAAAAAAAAACAATGAAATTGCAAGCAGTTTTAGTAGTGTTTTTTCCTCTCAAGTCAACAAAGTTGAGTTTTGGGTCTGCTACTCAAGATTCAAGCCGAATCAAGTCAGTCATGTACTTGATCAATTGCATTTATTTACCGATTGGAAGTAAACGATGGGAATAACTTTGTGAATTACACGAACTGCCAATGAATTTGATTTTGTTCAAATTATGGTAATAACAATCCCAGTAAACAACAGTAATTACTTTGCGGTGAGAGGCTGTTAATTCGATCGCACATATTTAATAACTGCGGTAAAGGCAGTAACAACTTTGCGAATCACACGGGTGGACGATTTGTTAGTTTGCTCGTATTTACTGATTGTAGGTTAATGGTATTTGTGAATCATGTGAACGACTGTTAAACCGGGTTTTCAATCTTTTGCACATGTTTACTTTCTGCGGTAAATGACGGAAAAGATTGATATGAATTTTCTGAGTATTAAGAACTACTTGCTTGGCTGGAAATACTCAACAGATACTTGGAAAATCGAGTATTCGTCCAGCCCTAAAAATTCCGTGTAAAATACTTGAAAAATATAATTTTTACTTAAGTTTTGGTTAATTATCGTTTTACATGTAGTAGAGTTTTTGGGAAAAAAACCTTGACAACTTCTTAGTATACTTTTTAACTTGCAAGCCTTTTTTAATATTTTAACTCAGCTGTGCTTTGAGGCCGTTGTTTATAGCCAATTCAATCAAATCCTATCTTAACCTATATAACAGAGAGTAGTATATATTTTGTGTCAATTGTAGACAAAATTATGTTAAAATGCCTTGTTTGGCATATCAAATCGACTTGAAAGATTAAAACAGTTCTTTTAGAGTGATGTACCCTCAATTGTAGTGTGGCATTTAATAATTATCTTACTAAAAACTTTTATTTTTTCAGCTCTCTGGACAGAAACAGCAAATCAAATTGACACTCAAAGGCAGTGGAGGAGGTAAGATCGTTAGTGCTTGGTATTTGAGTAGAATATAACTTAATCTAATCAAAAGTTGGAAACAAAACAAAACTCAAAGCAGCTGGAGGGTAAATTCTGGAAAATAATTGGAGTGGTAATGCTAACAGGGATAAGCTTTTGGTTGATCCTGTTTTTCATCTGTTTCTCTTTAAAGTTGGCGTTCCACTGTAGTGTGCTTGGAACAGCTAAAAATATCCTTTGTGCACATGCCTTGATGCATTGCACTCTGTTTTCCCCAGCCATGCCAAGGTGGGGTTTCCTTGTTAAGAACGTGTCCTTCTACATTTTTCACTCTAGTTGCAACAATTTAGTTCTTTTACAAAATGAGTTTTACTTTTGCAGTAAAACTTTGATTGACTATGTCTCCTTGACAAGGTCAGTGATTGATAATAAGAAAGTTGACAGATAACCAAATCTTTCTAAAATAATTTAGAAGTGCATATGATATTTTGGGCACAAAAGACACATGAAACAAACTTGACACTGCTGAAGAACTAGCACTCTGCTGCCGTGAGATATTGCAGCATAATGATAATTGAAACAGGACCTATATTATGCTTGGTCTAGTATGTCTGTTGAACTGTGTGTACGATGAGCCGCTGTTGCAGGCGAGAGGCCCACGGCGCCAGTGCCGACCCTCGGCAAGAAGAGGCCGGCTGAGTCTCCGCCCATGGAGTTCTCCCCTCCAAAGGTAACTATCATAATATTGCAAAAAAAGCTATTGATAGCCCCTAACCTGTACAGTTTGTGTTAGGGCCTGCATAATAGGCATTAAAGAAAATTACCTTACGTTAAGCTTTAAACGTCATTTTCATTTGGATTTTTTGTGTTGTTGAAAATAAAAACTAGTGGTATGACAATTTTCGCCCTAAAACCAGGCAGGGGATGCCCCTTCTCTTATACTTAAAAAAGTAATCTATTGTAACCGTACCATTTCAAGGGATTCTGAAGAGGAAGAGTTAAGATGTTTTATTAAAGAGATTTTTTTATATAAAATTTAATACTTCATTAGGATTATAGAGGTAACAGCTGGCTACCTCAAGTTAAGTAAACCATCAAAACACAATTTGGGAAAGAGTCTGATGTTTTGGTCCAGTTTTTGTGCACGTTTATCAAAGAGAAGATGGGAAAAGACTGTCGCTTGCTGCATCTGCCTTGTTATTGATAGGCCACAACGCCACCCAACATAACACCATGACAATCATCACTGCCGCTTGCTGCGCCATTGTTGATGTTGTGCCTTGTCAACGGTGTGTGATAGGCCTTAGTGTTAGAATGCAATCACGTCTAAACAGCATTGCCAGTTGTTAAGAGGTGCTTGTTATGCAATAAATAAGGCATTTTGTCAGTTGGAGGTTTCAAGTTTGGCCATTTTCCAGAAGATTTAATATTGGAATACAAAATTTAAAGGAGAAACTTATTATATTCAATATGGTACCATCAGCTAACCATCTAAAACTAGAGGAGTAAATTTCAAAGTTGCTGGTATGTCAGCTAGAATATGAAATTACATGTCCACTTTTTTAAATAGGTCGGTGCTAAAACAACACCAAAGAAAGCAGCCCCGTCGAGGAGAGAAGAACTTTTGAAGCAGTTGAAAGCGGTCGAAGATGCCATTGCCAGGAAGAGGTCGAAGATCAGTTAGATCTCAAGCAGTCGTCGTAATTTTTACTCGTAATGTGACGCCATCTGTCATTGTTAGACTCCATTCCCTGTATATAATCATTGTCCATATATCATATCTTTAAATCGCTTTGTATGTCTTACGGTTAGGCAACATTTGTAGCATGATTCTCACCTAGCTATGTTTATAAGAAAATAAATGTAAAAAGTTTCTAAACCTTGGTCGTTCATTTTTGTCCTATGTTGTCTTATTAAGCTTCCCCTTGTTCAGGTACTATTGTCATGAGTTTTTTTTCTCATTAAAGCACCACAATTCAGTATAATGACAGGGGCTGAACTTTTGAGTTGGGTTTTGGGTCTTGTGTCTCGACAATCTGAGGATTAAGACTACCAAAAATTCAAATCACCAAATACAGTATTTAACTATGAAAATAAATACATTTTATCGAATTAGTTTGTCTGGGATCAAAGGCATTAAAGTGTAGGTTTAAATGAAAACTTTTATTCATAAATATTTACAAAATAAGGGAATACGAGACCAGACTAGTCATCTCTCCACGTAACTTCCACTTCATCTGTCCTGAACCTGGAAGTAAGTAAATTATGATTAGAGATACGTCTCTTATGCAGCAAAATAGTTCTTAATAGTAGCTACCGTATTATTATAACATTCACTCGTATTTCTGTTAACATACGCAGTCTAAGCTGCCATAGATGCGAGGAATTAGGCCAAAATATTTGGGGGTGCCAGCTCACTAACATACAGAGTGAGTTTTAAAATCTCCTTCCCCCCAACTTTTTCCACATTTTTCGGAATATCAATCTAATACCAACCCTAAACATTGTTGGAACTACTTCCTTTTGAGTGACTGGCTGTTTTCGGCCACCATCTTGGATAAAAAATATTTCTTTCATCTATAAAGGTGGGTTGTGACAACCCTTGTGACTAGACACTTCCACTTGTTGCAATGCTACAATCCGTTTAAAAAAATATTTTTTAAAAAATTACTACTAAGTACCTCTGTGTACAAGTAGTCTGGTCCCACTGGGTCGGCCCCGCCGTGGTGTACAGCAGAGCCCCCGCTACAGCGATCATTGCCCCATTGTCTATACAGAACCGATCGCCGGTGGCGTACACTCTGGCTAACTACTCCACTACGTACCTCTGTGTACAAGTAGTCTGGTCCCATGGGGTCGGCCCCGCCGTGGTGTACAGCAGAGCCCCCGCCACAGCGATCATTGCCCCGTTGTCTATATAGAACCGCTCGTCGGTGGCGTACAGTCTGGCTAACTACTCCACTACGTACCTCTGTGTACAAGTAGTCTGGTCCCATGGGGTCGGCCCCGCCGTGGTGTACAGCAGAGCCCCCGCCACAGCGATCATTGCCCCGTTGTCTATATAGAACCGCTCGTCGGTGGCGTACAGTCTGGCTAACTACTGCCACTATGTACCTCTTTATACAAGTAGTCTGGTCTCACTGGGTCAGCCCCGCCTCGGTGTACAGCAGAGCCCCCACTACAGCAATCATCGCCCCGTTGTCTATACAGAACCGCTCGTCAGTGGCGTACAGTCTGGCTAACTACTGCCACTACGTACCTCTGTGTACAAGTAGTCTGGTCCCACTGGGTCGGCCCCGCCGTGGTGTACAGCAGAGCCCCCGCCACAGCGATCATTGCCCCATTGTCTATACAGAACCGCTCATCGGTGGCATACAGTTTGGCCCCCCGCTCGTTGCACATTGTCCCCATCATGGCCTGCAGTCTGGTGTTGCAGCCAACGCCTCCCACCAGCAGCACCTCTTGCGATCCCGTGTGGGCCATCGCACGCTCTGTAACGGGACAAATGATGGATGTGGAATATTTAAGCTCATTAGGCTAGAAAAATATGAAACGTTAGTTAGCCTTAGCTTGAACCTTACCTTGTTAGCTCTGGCGAACCTTTTCCTTATCAAGCCTTTTCCTTGTCAAACAGATAAAATAAGTGTCACTCTAGATTTCATTTAGAATCCTGTACAATGATGGGGGAAATCATAACTGGTAGGTGGTGTGAAATGGTTCTTTTCATAGACTTGAGAAAAGAGTGTTCCATGGAATCTTAATCCCGCTGTATTTTTCCCAGATGGCTGTAGTTTGTAAACAGCTGTTATGATTACTTTATTTCCCCCTACTGCTATGTTTAAATGTTTTTTACTCCTTGCAATGCATGAGTAAAATAATAACTTGTCTCCCAGCAAGAGTAAATGATTATTTTGTCTCCCGCTGGGAGACAAAGTAAACCCATAACAATAACACTGAAATCAAAAATTTGAAAATTAAGATGGTCTTCCAATTTTCACACACCTAAGTAATTATGTTGCAGCTCAACTAATGCAGGCATTAACAGCTGATTTAGTGGCAGGAATAATCAAATAAAAACAACATTAACCACAATCAGCTGTGAGAATGTCTAAGAATTAAGCATGGGCAACAATCAGCTGATCGCTGGCGCTATATGTTATTTGATTTTCTCAGGCCAAGCAACCTACATGAAACTTGTTTTTGAGTTGGAAATTAGTTATTTACAGACTTTCAAGATATCCTCAGACCGTTTTTGAGATAATTGCACAAGCAAGCAAACATTACTCATTAAGAGTACAGGATTTTAATTTTTGATTAATCTTTACTGAACGTTAATTTCTTATAATACATTTATTCTTACCTGTGGTTTCAACGAGCATTGCAAATACGGTTTCCTGCAGAGAAAAACAAAGGTCTTCGGCAGTGTACTCTCCGCTCTTGATGAGTTTCGGGGCTCGCTCCTCGATGTACGACAGGATGCCGGAGAACGACACGTCCATTCCCTTCACCACGTATGGCAGTGGCAGGTACTTCTTACCCCTGAAAGTATTCAGAACTTTGATTAGTTTTCTTAAATTTTGGAAAAATTTACTCTGGTTAGGCTACATGAAAATTATTTAGACCCCAGAATAAAATAATCTGACAAATAAATAAACTGATGTTTTAAAATTTGATTAACAAATTTAAAAGGAGATGTTTTTGTATGGTATTAAGTGGCGATAAAATATTTCCCTTGTACGTATACCCTTGGACTCCTATCGTACATTGAAACTTTGGATTTCATTTCCCCCAATTATTTATCCTCTTTGACTGCTAGTTTCTTTGATCCATAAAAGATAGAACAAAAATTGATTTTCCTTTTACCAGTTTGATCCATGGGTGGAACTAACTTAATGATAACATTAAATATAAAGAAGGAATTCAATGAGCTGAGAAAACGTGAATTCACTATAGTTCCCAATTCCACAAAACCTTATGGCTTATAGAAAAATTGTATCCTTCACAACATATAAAAATCTGATCACTGAATTTAACTATGACAAAACAACTTGCCATGATATGAAAACAAGAATCGCCAATATACTCACTCACTTCTTAGCCAGCTGTTCTATGTTGTAACCCGGGCTAGGATCATTGGAAAGGTGGATAACTCGAGCAAACCGATCCAGACAGTTTCCAACAGCAATATCGATAGTCTCACCGAAGATCCGGTACCTCCGCCTCGCATAAGCGATCACCTGAGTGTTGCCACCACTGACGTACAGGACTGTGGGGTTGTCACTCTTTGTTATCAAGCGACCCATCTCTATATCTGACTGTGTGTTAAAGAAAATTGAAGTGTAGTGAAAAATAATGGTAACTGATAACATGGATATTAATGGTAGACCAAGGCGACTGCCTTCCGTGGCAACTTCTAAAATTAGTACACAATAAATTGAGGCCTAGTAAATAAATTTATCTAACAACAAATAACAAATACATAAGTAGATACATTTTTCCTACTGTTGAGTTCTTGAGAAAAGGTTTCCTAGCCTAGTTATTTAATATTATAGTCCATACCTTGCAAAAATTAATTTTTGTAATGGTAGCAAAAAAGCTTTTTTCTTTATGGACTGAAAAATTCATGTCTTAAAACAGGCAAAATAAGGACCACATAACCCTTTCTTCCACTTATCCTGCATTAGAAGCAAGATATTTTGTTCAATATAAAATCACTAAAAGGTTTGGGTACAGATAAAAATATCTGGTTTATGATGTTAATCATACATACCCTGTTGCCTATCCCTTACCTGTAAATCTAAAACTAAAGCCCTTTCACACCTCTGTCAGTAGGCCTATCCGACACAGAAAATAAAAACACCGGCGTTTGATTTATGTTCACTCTTTAAAGATTTATTAAAGAAAAAGCGAGGACATAGCGAGCTTTTCTCCTAAGGTCCTTATTTTAGGTTGACTAGGGTGACTAAACTGGGACGGGGGCGTGTCCTGTAATCCAGCTACTTGGAGGTCATAAATTGTGGATAGATAAGCAATGGCTCGAGGTATGATGTTCCCTGATGGATTAACATTGAATATTACGTTCATCAATAAGAATATCCCTATAATTAGGCGAATTTGTAATTGGTGAAATTATTGTGGTTTGGTTCCGAGTACAGGTCCCTTAGTTTACATGTTGGGCTATTAAAACATGTCGGCCTTAGTAAGAAACCTACAAGATCACACAGTCATCCTATACTCATCTCTTATACTTGGCTTAAAATACCTATGGATGTAAATGAACACGTATCATGCTAATCAAGAAATTATAAAATACCTAACGAATCGCCATTTCAAACAAGTAGCCTAGGCTATATCTAAAATAGTGACTGATAAGGATACGTCCGATGCAGTGGTTCACGCCGACAATGGGTTTGTTCCACAGCTGGGCCACGGTTCGAGCCACGACGGCCACAGACACCAGCGGGGCTCCCATCCCCGGACCCTTGGTGTAGCAGACAACGTCCACATCCTGTGGCTTTACCTTGGCCGTTGTCAGAGCTTCGTCCAGCACTTCCAGCACGTGCGCTCTGTGGTGCTGAGCTGTTTCTCTGGGCAAAAACCCTGAAAAACAAAGAGAATATAGTACGTTACTAGGCCGTGAAGTACTGTTTTGCCGGACAAACATGATAGTTCCCACGCGAGCGAAAGCGAGTGCGGGATTTTAATGCGTGTCTGGCCAAACTTCCCGGCCGTGTAACGTACGATATTTGTCATCATACTACGCAGAAAAAACATACTTACAATTATAACGTAGTCCTTGCATAAACATACGTTTCTCATACCTTCAAACTTAAACTCTAATAACAGAACAAATAACTTTCAAGCCAACAAAAAGGAACTGAAAACAGATGTTTCTGTGTTAGTATGATGAAAATCAATTTGTGATAGGAAGTGTAGAATAATGACTAACTGTACGCTTTTTAGTTTGAAGGAAAGTATAAAATTGAATAGGGTTGCTGAAAGTGTTTGAAACAAAACAATATACTAGGCCCTCTATCTCAAGACAAGGGGCTGTCCATAAATTACGTAACGGTAAAATCTGCCTTATTAGACCCCCCTCCCCCCTTGTAACGGCGACACTAAACACCCCTGAAAATTACGTATCGTAGTGCCAGAACCCCCCCCAAAATTTATCTTATTCTCAATATGGTAACATATAACAAAAGGCAAATTTAAACTAGGTACAAAGAAACTAGGCCTAATTATTTATTGATATAGAAAATACACATATTTGATCAAATCATAAACGTTATATATAACATTATATTGCACTCAGTAGCCCTAAAAGGAGAGAAATTGAAAAAATAAACTAATCTTCACTCACTCTCCCATGGAGTGGTCATGGTGTCAGACACTGCCATGATTGGCACCGTGGATGACTCCGTTCAGGGATTTTTGTTAATTAGGCTGTGTCAAACTTATGAGAGAATATAATACTAATATTAAACAATTTTTAAAAACTTCAATTTTAACTAGGTAGAGAATAAAACTAATTTAGAATAAAATAAGACGTACGTTCGTAAGGTTTAGCAGTTATGTAACGCCGTGTATAACCCCCGCTACCTCCCCGGTAACAGTTCATAACGCATCCGATACCCCCCTCCCCCCAGGGGCATTACGTAATTTATGGACGGCCTCCTAGGTGTAACTTATTTCTTTAGAACCAAAATTTAATTTTTGACAAAGACAATGAATATCTCACCCCTAAAATAGGGTAAATCCAAAAAATGGTGGGAAAATTCCCTCCGGAACATTCCCACCCCCAGAGCCTACCAAGTTAAAGATCGTCAAAAATTAAAATCATAAACCTTTATTGTTTTTAAAACTATTTTTAATGTCATCCTAACTTTGAAATGTTTCACAAGGCCTGAACTACCCTGAAATGCCATTCTTACGATGTAGCCTCTTTACCTTCTCCCGGTGGAGTTATATAGGTGCGCCGAGGATTAGATAGAACTTCACCATCTCTAACAATTCCAATACCAAGTTTATTTGCACTACCTTCAAACCCTATTGCAATAACCATTCCGCTAAAAAGACTATAAGTTTAAAATGTTTATATTTAAGTTAAGTCCTAGGACTTGACAGCTTGAGCTTGACACTTTGCGGTTGAGTAGGTTGAGGTTAGAATTTTTACTTTTTTCCTAGTTCTGGTTTGCTTTGTTTGCTGTCGCAGACCGGCAAAACCAAATAGTTATCATGATACCTTATTTCCACCCTTCATTGATTGTCAAGATAATGATTGATTTATTTGCCCCCTATACGCAGTGCCAAAGCCAAGGGATAGAGAAGTATTGCCCCTAGTCTAGGTATATTCCCTTGCCTTATAAGGGGCCAACCAAATTACGCCATCGCTTTTTGGCCATTTTTCGACCCCCCCACCCTCAATCATCTTACCGATGATACAATGGTACAATCATCTTACCGATATGACCCTCCCCCCCCCGCCAAGGAAAAATGACGTCGTAGGGTGCAAACTCCAAAAAAAGAATGCCAGTTTTTGGGCCCTAAGAAAATTATCTTATAATTGGTTGTGAAAACCATCAAATTAAGTTTTAAACCCATTTTGTGTTAATCGACGATTTAAATCAGAAGTTATTGAACTTTGTAGTACTACATAAGTGTAGTGATATACGCTGACACTGCCTGCAAATATAAAATTATTGATCATTCAAATTTACATTTATTTGTTTTGACCTGAAGCTAAAGTGATAATTACCTCCCTCTTGACCGAGACCAGCAGAGCCGGATAGGTTGTGTCACTAAAACTACTCGATACACCATATATACAACTTCCTAGTTGGAAACTTAAATCTACGTACTATGGCGGTGGGTGAATTGCTATACCCACACAGCACAAAAACATCCCTAGGATATCCTTAGGAACAATCCACAGGGATATTGGGATTATCCCTGGATATCTCACTATATCCTTGGGACCAGGAAAGGATCACGCAGGGATATCCGAATGTCCAGGTAAACCCCGCGTCAAGGGATATCCCAAAGGGATATCCTGGGGAACACCCACATTCTCATGGGAACGTCCTAGGAATATCCAAGGGAAGTCCTGAGGATAAGATATTCCACTTGAGGAGGTGCTTAGAATAGGATTGGGATATCCTGGGGATCACACAAATCCCTATGGGTACCTATAACTTTTCGCTGAAGAATTCTTGTAGACTCTAGTAAGGCTTCTCTTCTAGCAGCTTTTTCAAGGCAGTGCAAAAATAAACTATAACTTCTTGATTTCTCGTTGCAGTGGGCAAGTAATTGTAAATCTTCAATACAAGTGTTGGGAATGAGTTCTTTGTTTTTGATAGCCTACAGAAGGGTACATCTATATCCAAACGATGCCTCGTATTATGACTATGAAAAGCGTCCCTTGATGGGAATTTGTGAATATTTGATTTTACATAGATGGCTGATAACAAGATGTAATGGCTATGTATGGTTAAAATTCCGGTGCTGAGAAACAGTGGTTTAAATTGATCCAGTCTTTTACTAGTAGTTATAATACGGATCGCTTTCTTCTGTAACTTTAAAACTTCATGACATTGACGCATGGCCCCAAAGGAGGAGACCATAACTTAAAATACTATGAAAAAGAGCATGGTACACTACAATCAAGTAAGGTTCACTGACAAGTCTAGTTCATTTTCTTAGCAGGTAAGTGACCCTAGACAACCTTTTACAGATCGACTATTTGAATATGGTCGACCCAGAGGTTAGTTTCTGGTCGATAGTGAAACCCAGGAGATTTACACACTTGTTTCAGCTTGGGTGTAACTGCCAAGAGTACAAACTAATCTTTGAGTTTTGTCCTAGTTAAGTTTTAATTTATTAGCGGTGAACCGCTTGGCTTCCTTGAAAAACAAGACCGGGCCCATCACTGAGCCCTGTGGGACTCCATGAACTACATTTAGGGGTTGAGATTGTGCCCCTCTCAAGGATACAATTTGTAATCTATTTTCAAGATTAGATGTCAATGTTTGCAGCGCAACGCCACTTACGCCATATCTAGCAAGTTTGTCTAAAATAATCTGGTGTGAAATACAATCAAACGCTTTACTTAGATCGCAAACCGTCAAAGAAAGCGTGTCGGTTGCCTCAAATGCTTCTTGCGCTCTAGTTACAAGTTCGGTTACTGCAGTAACTGTCGATCTGTTTTTTTCTAAAACTGTGTTGTAGATCTGAGAAAAATGTTGTTACTCTCAAAAAAGTTTACTGGTTGGCACTTCATTACCGTTTCAATTATCTTGCCAAACACGGGAATCACCGAGATAGGCCTATAACTGTTTAGGCTAGTAGGGTCTCCTTTCTTGGAAGGTTTGAAGTGAGACACAATATTAATTATATTTGACGGAGTTACTCTCTGCCACTGCATAAAAACTACATCACTTTGAGGGATATGTTCAGCGGGATTACCAGCTACGGTTGGGACTTCAGAAACTAATTCATCTTTCGATGTGTCCCAATATAAGAATGTATTAAATTCGTCAGGGCTTGCATCGGATATTGTAAAAAATTGGGTAGATAGTTTCTAATGAATTTTCTTAGTTGTGTTACTCTAATTTGATGAATTTGCATAGAATGTTTTCAAATTCCCTATATTAATTATCTTTAAAACGAAATTTGGGAAATTATGTCTTATTAGCGTTTACATCATGCTCATCATCCTACCGTAATTTACATTCTGCCCCCCCCCTATTTTCAAATGACAGAATTAATAGACGCCCCCTTACCATAATTTGATGATAATAAATATCAAAATACATTGAGTTTTTGGTATATTCTTGTATAGTCATTTTTTAAGATTCGTTACTTACTTATTTTCTTTAGTCTATGTTACAATAGTCAACTGAATGACTGCGTTAATATAAAACTGAATAAACGGATTCTTAAAAAAAGAGAAATAATATTTTACCCATGCAATAAAATTTATCTTAAATTTTATTTCATCATTTTCTTTTTTATGGGAATTCTGAGAATATTAGTGAAATAATAATATATTATAGTTTTTTATTTTAACAAAGTAGTATTATTTTAGCGAGAAGCATACCCTCGCGCCTGCGCCTGCGACACTCGATACCATGCGCAGTGGAGTTGTCAGAAATTAGTTCCGTTATGTCGTCTTCTCTGTCTTGGTGTGAAGGAATTGTGTGATTTTTAAAATCGCTTTATAATTTTTAGCATTGTGTCCGTGAATAGATAATTTCCAGTAGTAGTGATGAATCGTAAAGTGTGCTTATGTGTTAGTTCTAATGTCAGTGCTTTGGATAAATTGTAGTTAGTGGTGTTGCCAAACTTGTTTCTGTGGATAATCCTGCCTGACATATGTGCTGAAAGTTCCTTACACCTCATCAAGTAAGTTCGCTCTTTATCACTTTGTTACAATCAGTTGACTCAGTTTTTATTCACCACCAAATTAGAGATGTGAATAATATGTTGAGTTCAAACACCAAGCATTTCAAGCCTGCTCCTGGCTTAGGATTTTGGCTGATTCTACTAGGCTTCATTTGCCAAAGTATTAACTTATTGCCTCCTACATCGCAATAAGACCAGGTAATTTGAGCAGTATCATCATGTTTCATATATAATACTAAAATTTCAAACATGCTATTACCTTAACAAATTATGGAAAATTAAAACAATACAACCTAGGAGGCATACGCAATAACTGGCTATATATGGTTAGGTAGGGTTAGGCCTATATATTACACACATTATTTTTAGCCTATCCTAATAGCCTAGGCCTCCTAAGAAAAAATATTTCAGAACTTCCATAGACGAAAAAGTGACTCATCTGAATACATACTCAAGCCTACTTAAAAATCTAATCCGGCCTAACTTACTAATCTAATATGACTACTCTCATATTAGATGAGAGTACAACATACGTTAGATTGGATGGTTGGCTTGAGTATTATTTTTACTTTCTTTTTTTCCATGTTTATGAAATATGTTTGTAATGGTGTATGCCGTGAATAAATAAATAATAATAAATAAACCAAACCAATAATTTAGCCTAACTTATGTTTGGTTTTTTTTAATAAACAGCTTGTGTTTTTCCCTCTATTTGCATTAGGGCCTTACATACTTCAGATCATAAAATTTCTTCAGTTCAACATGATCTCCCATTTAACACTTTGAACCCCAAGCCCGAGTGTATAGCTTGGGGCATAGCGTAAGTCGCCGTGAGCGAAGCTCGAGTGTAGGTTGGGCCTCGAAATTAAATTCCATAGCAACGTGTATTCGACGTATATTCCCTAATTGTTGATAGGGCCTACGGAACTCTTTCTTGATCATCTGGCATTTATTATAGTATCCATAAGTCTCGAAAAAAGCTACCTGTTTAGCAGCAGAAAAATAAATCCTAATGTCTGCAGCTGATGCTTTGCGTCACCGGCTGACGACGCTTTGTTGTCTGCAGTAATGGGTGACTTTGTTTACGTTTGTGTCGGTGTCCAATAAAGTATGATTTACAAATGTTTCGAGTGTGAGTTAGTTCTTAGATTCGTTATTACCGTACGTTATTACGTACTGTAATGTTTTTGTCATGTTTAGTGTAAAATATTAGCCTACACTAAGTATTTATGTTCTAAAAATGTGTGTGACCACCATCACAGTTTTTTCTTAATTAGGCCTATTTCTTTCTGTCCATTTTAGACTATGAGGAATCCTAAAATTTTTATTTTTTGTAACTGAAATAAATTTTATATATAATTTGAAAGGTTATATTTTTCTCTTTATTTTGATATTTAATTTATATATGTAAAAAATATGTAGGCTATATTAAGCTACGAATTGCTGCCCCAAAATTGGTCAGTAACGCACTTAAAAAGAGATTTTTTAGCACCCAGGGTTCAAAGTGTTAATTCAAGTTAAGCACCCAGATAACTAACCCCCCCCCCCACCCAGATAACTTGTTTAAGCCTTTTTACACGAGTTTTCAGGGTTTTCCAATATTTTGTCCTCGTTCAGGGAACTTGCTTGAAGAGTCTTTTGAAGACACTGTGTAGGCTTAGAAAATGTAAATCCACTTTATTCAAAGACGTGCGTTTAGGGTCAAGGTCCATAGAGAAGAGTAGGCTATAGTCCTGTAATTTTTTTGGTAAATGTGCATTTTCCAGTACCCCTATCAACCGTCACCCTTGGGACCAAGAGCGTGACAATTAAGAGAATAGACAAATAACAGAAATTTCATAATAAACCTATACCTATACCATACAGTAAGAGTAGATTTAAATTGTTTTGGAAGAAATTATACCCTGTATGTAGGCCTGCCATATTTTAAAGCGGTCAAACCGGGACAACTAACCAAGGATGCTCCCGTATGCGACACACTGGGGGGTTTGGGGGGTGGAACACCCCCCAAGTGGGGAGGGGGGGTTTGGGGGTTCTCCCCGGGAAATTTTTGGAAATTTTGGAGGAAAAGGGTTAGTTCTAGTTAATTTTTGCAGTAAAAATTAACTTCAAGCAGACCTATTTTGTGTCAAGGTTATTGAGTCAAACTATAAGTTTTGGTAAATATACTGAGGTAAAATTTACTTTTGAACAAACTTATTAACTTAGGCTATGTGGTAAAAATTTATAACAGTTTTAGAGCAAAATTGTGAATTTTAATGATTTGAGAAAAAAGTTATTTTTATTTTTTTGTGTTGTGACAATGCAATTTTTACCATGGTAAATTTGGATAATAATTCATTATTACATGAAACAAAACTTACAATTAACTTATTTTAATTCATTCAATGAAAAGTATAGTTATATTTTATGCGAATGAAATACAACTTAAAAACAAAAGTACATATATTAGCCTATATAAGAATTTTTTCTTCTTTCTTCGTTTGCCGCAGCAAACTTGTTAAACCACAGGTTTAGTTCATTATTTAATAACATATTACACAATTTAAAAATTGACCGGGACATCAGGAAAACCGGCCGGGACACCGGGACAAGAACAAAATACCGGGACTGTCCCGGTCAAAACGGGACAAATGGCAGCCCTACCTGTAGGGTATAAGTAAGTGGATAGTAAGGCCTACATTGTAATATGCATCCCTACATGAGTAGAACAGAACTGCTGTACTGTAGGTTGTACTTGTTCAATGTCTTTATAGCATCTATTAAGACATATAGACACAAATATAAAAATACAGTAGCAGTGACGGAGAACAGAGAATGACGGTTTAAGTGTGATGGTTGATAGTGATGGCTTACTGTACCGGTACTGGTAATAGCATTAAAATTTTAAAAATTTATTGAATTAAGCTTTAGTGCTTAGGTCTCTTCTTGCATTTCAAGGTCATTCTGCATGCTGTAAGATGACATCTTTCACTGAAGATTGCTCGCTTGATTCCTTGTTGAGCTTGCCAAATAATTTTTATCAACTTTTATGTCTTTTATTGATTTTTGTCTGTAAGGTAGTTCACTACCTTACAGACAAAAATCAAAACACTCCATTACCCAGGCCGCCGGTACTATCTCATCCCCCTTGTTTTGTTTCAGACCATGACAAGTTCACCGCCCGCAGTGTCCAGCCCGTCGGCCAGTTCAGTGTTCCCCTCCAATGTGAGCTCCCCCTCCCCCTCCCCCTCGTCCACCCCCTGGCCCCCCCACCCCCACGCCGAGCCCATCTTCCTGCAGACGCGGCTGGCCCAGGGCATCGCCGGCGCCTTCGTCTGGGTCGCTCTCTTCCTCACCTGCCAGCAGGTCTGTTGAATTTTGCTACTCTACATCACTTTTTCTTGATTAACTTAAATATTTCAGCAAGCCTAGGACGACTATGTGAGGTGAATTTGCTTGCCATACTTTGATTATTGTGAATGTAGCCTAAGCCTGAAATCTTGTAGGCTACGTTATATATCTACACCTCTTAGGTCTATCGTAGCATGGATGTCTATCACTAAGTTGGCCCGGTTTTGATTCTCATCAAGTCTCTGCACCTAAAGGTGGAGTGGTGTATTTGTGTATTTCATATTTCGTGTATTTCAACGCTAGTGGTATTTTTTAACGTTTTGATCGATAACGGTCTAAACCTGGGTCATGTTACTATCTAACGGCGACCTTTTATCAGGTAGCATCATTAATTCATAGCCCAATGACAAATGGCAACTGGACCCAGTTTCGATCCTGTTAGGAATCGAACTGGCAACCCTCAGGGTACATATGAGTTGAGTCCCCTGAGCTGTAAATATCAAATCGGCGACATTTGAGGTCAATTAGTGAGTGGTGTTCTCTGTGCGTCGTTAGGCATGTTAAGCTGGCCCATCTGTATACTAAACTAAATATAATAGTGCATTATAATCCACGTTTTAGTCTCTGAGCTGTCTGATCAATGTAAGACTGTATTAGCCTACTTACTGTAAAATTTGTCAACAGCTCAAAATGTATGATTAACATGTTCAGTTTTAACATGCTTCGCATGTTCCAAAATTAACCAGTGAAGTCAAAGATTCTTTTTGCTTGGATTTTCTATGGCCTTTATCAACTGTGCGTTTTATCGTGTGAATCAGGCATTAATCAGGCATGGGGATTGTCACGGTTAATGCCTTAAAAGATGACTGGCTTTCATATGCAACATACGTTGAGCTAATGGGTGGGCAAAGAATTAGACCTTCGCATTTACATTTGTGTCGATACATGCATAAAATAATGTAATGAAATAATAATGCAATGATTCTCCACCCAGGGATTCTCTATAGATGTGCTTGGGGGCCCGCTTCACACGAGTGTAAAAAAAGTCCCCAGTTTTTTCGTCTAATCAGGCTCGGGGCCTCCAAATCTTAAATCTGTTTCCACCCAACTTAATGTTTCAAGGAATTCAAAATAATTACAGTTTCACTTTTACAACAAAAAATATTGAAAACTACTTCTTAGCAGCCTACTGTACTTGTTTATTCATAGACGTATCGTACCATTATTGTTGAATTCGTCTTGAAGCCCGATCCCATAATTGGCCAGGGGCGCAAGAGAGATTGGTTTTAAACTTTGTTACAGTATCTGGTTGGTTGGAAATATTTTTGTATGTGTCATGGCAAAAATTAAACAGCGATACAAAATTTAAGCACGGGTCATTCCATATCAATTCAACACAGTCATTTTCCTGACCATCTCAGATTTCATTGAAATTTGGTATACTGGCACACCCTGTATGGACTAAGAAAAATACCAAATTTGAGCTTAATACCTCAACTAGTTTCAAAATTACACCTCGTTAAAGTTTTCAAAAAATGCTCAAAATCGACCCGTTTGAAAAATTTTAAATTGCTATAACTCCTCTCAAAATTAAGCTAGAGAGGTGAGAGAGGTGTCATTTTACAGCATTTTTAAAGCCCTTTCTAAAAATGCATAGTACTACAAAGGTCAAAATAAAAACTTTTTTAACAATTTTAAAATCAAAAATTGAATTTTAAATTTCTCAAAATGCTCCGCTTTGAAAATTTTGAAACAATTCTCAAATAGTCCATGCATAGTGGTTAACTGATGGTATAAATTTCATTAGGGGGTGCAAATGGGTTATTACAGAAAAATTCATTTGAAAACAGACTTGCACTAGAATTTCCACTATAATAACGTCTCATTGGGAAGGGATACGAGTATTTATTTAATTATAGACAAATACTACATTTTAAAGCTAAATTTAATTATTAGAAAGCTTTAGACATATATCATAAGTAAAAAAGCCATTAAAAATAGTTAGTTGAAACTGGGCTACTATTTGACACATATTTTTGTTAAGTTTTAAAACCATATCATATATTTAATTTCGTAAGGCGATTCTTTGCGTCAAAATTGTGAACCTCTGGTAAGTCGTAGAAAGATGGGAGAGGGCTCAAATTAAAGGTCTCTATTCCGAGATGGCGGGAAAAATACTGAAATTGCTTGAAATTCACCAGAAAACGAGAAATAACGTAAAATATCTGCCATTTAAAAAGCATTGGGATCTAAAAACGTCTGTTTTGTTGACATTCAAACATGTGGTGCTGATGCTTGATTCAAAGCCATATGATAGATGTTGACTATGGGGTTTTTTTCAAAAGGCAGCTAACTATGTTCAATGTAGGCCTACTATAACAAATAAATATTTTTATTTTAAGATTTCAGACTTTATAATTACGCGTTTGAGTATATATTTACAATATAAAATTATAAAAAGTTAAGTGTTTCTTTTACGTTATAACGATGCTGATTTAATGCCAAATGATCGATATAAATATATTATGTAAGCGAAATTTTTGCGCCGAAATTATGGGCATTTGGCAAGTCACAGGCCTTGCACTTGCAAGATAATGGGAAAGGGCTCAAATAGAAGGTCTTGGTGCCAGGGACTGAGGAAAAATACAAAAATGTCTTTAATTTTATCAAGAAATAAGATATTACGTTAAATATCTGCCATTTAAAATCATTGTAATCTAAAAACGTCTAACAGTGTAGATCAGCTGAGTGTAACATCAGCTTTAAATTTGATTCCACCAAAAAGGTTCACCTTTAAATTTGGCCAATCAAAAGTATATTCAATCTTGAATCTACCAAGACAAAGCAGTATTTATTCACGGGCAACCATAAAAAAAGTGTTGAACGTAGGGTACCAGAGGTGGAGTGTGGAGTCGTTAACGGGAGGCCATTTTCGGATTTAATCCTTATTTATTTATTTATTTGCTTAGTGTGTACAATGTAGCCTCAAACGGAGAATTCCATAACAAGTACCCTTTAACTGTCCAATATAATATTCTTTTGAACTAGGTGGAGGCTATAGACATTTGTTTACATTTTTGAGTTAACTTAAATGTCACGACTTTCTTTGGCAAATAAATTAAGTTTCACAGTCTGTGGTTAACCTTAAGAATTGTTTTAAACCATGTCCATATTTTTAATAATTGTAAACGATGTGAACTGAGTTGTTTTGATAACGACATCCATAGCGCCATTGTTTCAAAAATTTAGCCGTTTACTACTGAAGTAGGCTAACGCCCTTTCTTAAAATTCTGATACGCACTAGCAAATGTCAAAGTATAATTAACATTTCACTTTACACATTTAATTCCGCCAAACAGTTACCGAGTTGTGAGTATGAAGGAAACATTAAATATATATATTATTAAGCATTTGTATTTTATTTATAGGGGCTTTTGCCCCTACAAGCCACTAGTATTTATATTAAATTCACATTGGATATGTACACATTTCAGGGAAAACTTGCATTAAATGAACATAATTACTTACATTATTACTGGCAGCCTTTTTTAACATTTCTAAAAAGTTTTGTCAAAGTCGGTGAAGGCTTCGATGGTTTTTTTCTGTTCTTCATGTGACAACTTATAAGTTCGGCCGGTTGGGGTTATAGGATTTACTTTAGTTAGCACATGTGTCACAGGAAGCCAAAGAATATCCGGTCTTCTTGGGAAAGAGAAGCTAGGCGATGGACCAGTTGGGTTTAAAAATGAAACTTTTACTTCATCATTGAGTTCTTCTTTTTCTAGTACATAAGCCAGCCACCAGTTGTTGTCATAGACGATTGTAACATACCCACTGACTTCTGCTAAACTTAAACGATCTTGAATCGTTGTAACAGTTTCAATCTTAAATTCAGTGGATTCTGAAAAAACTTTTACTTTAATTTTGCTATTACAAGAAGGCATAGGAATGAATGCATGGAGTTTCTGTGTTCCGTCTATCGTTATAGATTTTTTTAGCCGATTTTCTAGGTGCCTCTCAGTTTCAATATACTCTTGTTGTGTAACGTAAACAAAATTTGCCACAAATATATTTTGCATTGACCACTCGTACAGTTGGAATGGAGTTTGAATTTGGTCATCATAGGGCCTTTGCAAAATGGCTCTGGCGGCTAATCTCTTTACAACTCCTCCAACACCATCACAGGCACTTTTCCCATGAGCAGTTGCTGAGAAGTGCCACTCTGCGTCAATTTTGAAGTCTTCTGAGTGAAAGCTCAGGTTGGTAAAGTTTTTCCTGTTTTTATATTGTGCGGCGGACCCATCAGAAAAGTAATATATTCGAGATATGTTGTCTCCAAATTTATCTTTCATGAATTCTATCAGTTTCTTTTGGAAACAATACACTGCTATGGTATTGTGTTCTAAAACTTCGGAAATGATAACAAAGCTTACATGTTTGGTTTTTCCTTCCCTTTTATAATAGATCACAAATGGATGGACAGTTGATTGACCACTGTTCCAGTGGTAGCTTTGCGCTTCATCTTGAAGCACAAAGCTATAGTTCTCGGAAAAGTCACACATGACAAGGTACTCTGAGCTCTCAAGATTCTCTTTTAAGTGAGACAGAAAGGAGCTTTGACTTTTAGCAATAAAGTCATGTCTGATTAATGCTGACAAATTTTGAACAAATAACTCAATAAACTCTGAAGTTGATTTTTCTATTGTCTCCAAATTACATCTATCAACTGATAGCCACTGACGAAAAGTTACTTTTTCGATACCTTTTTCTTCAAAACTTTCTTCCAATAACTTTTTTATGTAATCTGTACCTGGACAGGTTGAACATTCACCAAAGAAACAACTAATGGAGGCAGGGTTGCAAAGTGCTTTGGCAATACAGTGTTTATATGTAAGCAGCTCACCATTAGTTATTGAGCTAATTTTTGCGTTCTCTAACATCAATTTTAAATTCTGATGTATAGTGCAAACGCACACGGAATGGGTACCGCTAGCACCTGCCAGCACACAGTTTTTTGGCCTTAGTTCTGCGAACTTTGAAAATCCTATTTTTATTGTAGGATTTTTATCTTTGAAGGTTCGATAGGCCTCCATTAAATTGCACAACACTAACCGTTTGGGTAGTACGGCTTTATCACCTGTCTCGGTCTTAACAGATACACAGTCTTTTTTACCAGGTAAAACTCGGCTGATTTCATCAGACTCGTAGAATGACCGTACTGCTGTTACTACTTCTGGTGGCAGGCTCTTACCAGGTTTTTGATTAGGGCCTTCTAAAATACCTTTATCTTTAAGTATTTTCTTCGATTGCCTCACCATGTAATTTGGTGCATTGAATTCTCGCATTATTTTCCTTACGCTCCATGAAACAGGCAAGCATGTTAATATCATTAACTTTTTGTCTCTTGAAGTGCAGTGTGAGAAATGGTCTTTTAGGTTTTTCAAAACTGAATCGTCAAGCGTTTCATGAGCTTCATCAGAAGAGGAGTCTTGAATAGAAGTAAAAAGTTTACGTTTCATGGCTGAATTAATCTTAGCAATTTTTTGTGAAGCATAACATTTTGATTTTACTTTTTTTGAATCAAGCGGTGATTCACCAAGTTCATGAAGAGAAGCGTTAAGTGTTTGAACAACATCTGATTTAGGCTGGAAATCTGGGTCATTTTCAGAATCAGAATTATTTATAATTTCTGGCTCTCGGCTAAAATTAGCACTGGCTTGATTGCTTTCTTCATTTTTCTTTAGAGTTGATAACTCTTTTCTGCATACGTCACATACTTTAGCATCTTTAGGCAAGCTTAAATCTTGAAAATGTTCAAGCATCCATTGGGCTACTGTTCTAAGCGATTTTGTTACTCTATGATCTTTCTTTGAAAAAGGATTGAAACATCTAATTGTTCTATGCCTGTTTTCCATTTCAATTCTTAATTAATAAGTCATTGAAAATATTGTTAAAAATCTTCAAATATGTAGACGTAACAACTAATTTTTAAAAACCATGAAAATGTTTTATTTTGAGGAATGTTTTATTAATAAAAACGAATATTGTCAGTTAATTATTAAACAAATGAAGTAATTGTAAACAAATTATTAAATTACTCACTCACTAATCTAAATTATTGGACAAAAATATTTGATCTATTAAGAAATATTGTCTGTCTTATTGTAAAACCAAACGGATCTACAGAAATAAGTACAACTGAAATAGGCACTAAGTTACTCTATCACTACACAAGCACTCATTCACTTTGCTCACAAACACTTACACTTTAACTCTCAACAAATATATTTTTTCTCTAATAGATACTTGTTACTGTTACACCACCTGTTACTGACTGGAGACTAAACTCTGAACTGACTCTAACATGTGAACAGCAGAGGCTGCAGTCTCCAACTTGCAGACTGCTACAGGTTGAGACACGTCACTGCAGAACTCATGAGCCAACTTGTTGTGATGAATAATCTATCACTTATTTAACCACTCCTTATCCTTATCAACCACTACCTCCTTACAAGAGGAGTGTAACATCTTTCCAATGAAACAAGCTATATTACCTCCCAAATTATTTATTTTATGAATTAATTTATGAAATGAATAGAAATATTGTGCTATCCAATTACCGTACTTATTAGTTAGGTAATTTTTTTACACAAAAAAAATTAATAATTTATCTTGATATGTCACTTACAAATATAAGTTGATTGTTCTCCAAAAAGTTCTAACAATAATACTTTAAATTACCCAATAGTACTTACAATTCTTAAAAGCATTATGCCATTATCAATTTATTTTTAATATGTGTTAAATAGTAGCCCAGTTTCACCTAACTATTTTTTAATGGCTTTTTTACTTATGATATATGTCAGAATCTTTCTAATAATTAAATTTAGCTTTAAAATGTAGTATTTGTCTATAATTAAATAAATACTCCTATCCCTTCCCAATGAGACGTTATTATAGTGGAAATTCTAGTGCAAGTCTGTTTTCAAATGAATTTTTCTGTAATAACCCATTTGCACCCCCTAATGAAATTTATACCATCAGTTAACCACTATACATGGACTATTTGAGAATTTTTTCAAAATTTTCAAAGCGGAGCATTTTGAGAAATTTAAAATTTAATTTTTGATTTTGAAATTGTTAAAAAAGTTTTTATTATGACCTTTGTAGTACTATGCATTTTTAGAAAGGGCTTTAAAAATGCTGTAAAATGACACCTCTCTCACCTCTCTAGCTTAATTTTGAGAGGAGTTATAGCAATTTAAAATTTTACAAACGGGTCGATTTTGAGCATTTTTTGAAAACTTTAACGTGGCATAATTTTGAAACTAGTAGAAGTATCAAGCTAAAATTTTGTATTTTTCTTAGTCTGAGTGGTGTGTACCAGTATACCAAATTTCATTGAAATCTGAGATGGTCAGGTAAATTTTTAATTTAAACTGTGTTGAGTTGATATGGAATGACCCGCACATTACAGTGTGTTTTGTTAGGTTAATAATCAACAGATTTGAATTTACTACAGAGTTTCGACCTAATCCGTTTAAGAGGGCCCGCACATTCTACATTAATCTTTTTGGGATTTTCGGCAAATGCTTGACCAACCAGTGCCTTGTGTAATATAGGCCTATTCAATTAAATTCAATTCATAACATCTTTATTCGTTAAATAGCTCAATACATGATGTCCAAATAATAGCATCACAAAGAAAAAAATACAGTGTTAGTATGATGTTATAAAAATAAGTTACAAAATATATTTAGTCCTATATAACAGTTGTAAAACTAAATACACAAACAGCTCTTTATTTTATCAGAAAAATCACAAACTATATTTTCACAACAAATTCCTCAAAAGAATACACTGCCCTGCTGATGAGAAATGTTTTTAGTTTCAATTTAGATTTATTGAAAGATTCCTCAGCACGAATGTCTGAAGGAGGTTTGTTATACAATTTTGACCCAGCATATTTTGGTTTCTTAGTTAAAAGTTGTAAATTGTGAGGGCTAGTTGCTAAATTTTCCCAATGTCTAGTAAAGTAATTATGATTTTCTCCCACTAGCTCTAGATCCTGCAATGATTTTTGACTGATAAAATTATTTTAAAATATGCATGCCATACACTGTAATAATTTTTTCAGTCTTGACGTTCTCTTTGTTTGAAATTCTGGGTTGGAGATTGCAAAGTATTCTTAATACTTTGTTTGCATTTTTAAATTAGGATTTAGATTATATGTATATACCATTATTACTTTCGCTATAGTGTCTCTGTCTCACTTTATTCTTAATTCTACGTTTTCTTTTCAGTAGAGTCCACTTAAAAAGTGTCTAAAAAGTAGCTAAGATGGCTATCTTTTATCTCTACAGGGCACATTTATTATACTAATTTTAGAGGAATATAAACAGAACAGAAATATGCCGAAATGTAAACAGGTTAGGATAGATACTACAATTTGACAGTTCAAAGAGCAGAAGTGAGTTCAGCTGTAATTTTTATTTTGAGCGAAGCCCCGGGCAACTGTTAGTTATTATATAATTTGGCTACAAAAACTTTAATTGACATTTGAAATACACTGCTTACGGAAATTCCATACTGATATAGGGCATGTAACAGAGTATAGCTCAGTGTATGTTTTGCAAACTCAGGCCATAAATAAATTAAGGTTACATAAATTCAATTCTATTGACTTTATTCAGAAATTGTGCAAAATGTTGGTCTTTCTAAGATATGTAGGACTTATGAGCGAGGTCCAAAAATTATTCTAGGCTATTATTAAAAAATTACAAAGTTTAAATGTATTATCTTATATTTCTTATTTCTAAATTTACATGACCTTAATGTGGCACTGGAAGAAGAAAGAATGTATGGAAAAACTAAAGCATAATTAAACTACTGATCGTATGTATTTGAGGGCCTTCATAATATCTCTTAAAATTTTATCGTTTGGAGATGCCTCATGTTAGTTAAGGCATACATATTGTTGTGGAAATAATTTAACTTTTTATTTAATTTGTTATTCCTTAATTGAAGAAGATATAAATTGTTGTAGACAAGATCAAATGTCAGTTTTATGTAAGATTTTCTACTCCAGTATACCTGAGCTAGCTTAGGCATGATGTAGTAATTTGGCCTCTCCAAGCAGAGAGGTAAAAAAATGTTTAAAAGATAAGTGCCAAAGGTGAATTTAGTAATTTGGGACATAAATACTATAAAAGTAAAGAAATAAATAGTTTAATGTCTATTAGTCTGTACGGCTTTTACACAATTTAACATAATCTTTTAACAATTTATCATCTTCAGATCAAATTACTATTTCAAACTTGGCTAGTTACAAATGATGGTAATTTTTAACTTTAAACTTTATCATAATTAATTGTTGAGGGAAAAAGAAGAACCTAGGCTATCCTAAATGAAATGAAACAAAATTTATTTTTCAAACAAAATCCTATTTCTTTAAATGAGCAATAATTCTTGTATGAATATTAAAATATTTAAAATATTCTTAAATATTTAGTCGTAATCTTTATATTTAATTTTTTAATCTTACATATTTGAAATATTTAAGATCAAATAGGCCTATGTAAATTCTCTCGAAAACTGCTCTAACAATTTCAGTAAAATTTTGCATGTAGGCTAGGTGTAGTTTTTAGTTTTAAGTTCATCTATGTATGGTAGTTGAATTTGCTGTGGAAGCGAACATTTTTAGAAAAGTGAAAAAGTGAAAAATTTTTAACATAAGGTCATATTGAGTTGCTATGTTGGTTATGGAATAACAACAAAAAAAAATAAAAGAATCATCCAGCTCTTCAAAAAGAAACCACTTAAAACTTATATAAGTAGAGAGTAGGGCTGCCCCGAGACCACTCAATTATTTTTGATTTTTTCATAACATTTTGTCAGTAGTTGCAAATCGGGCAAATGGGTAATTTATTTTCATTGCTACTAGTTTTTGTATATTAATTTTTTTTAAATCATCAAGTCACTTTTATCATAGGTTAAACAAAACCCTGGTAATATCATTCTGTCCTGTAATATTTTTTAAATTAATTCCGTACTAAAATTCATCCGATATAAAACAGAGAAGAGAGATGCTCTGATTCATCCGTCAGAGTGATCCATCAGTCAAAAAATCATCTGGGCATTATTTAAAGCAGATTTCACAAAGTACTAGCAACCATCCACTATAGTAAAAAGCCATTAACAAGGGTGTAAAGTAACTCTATGGAAAATATTTGTGATTGCCAAATTTAAATGACGAAGTCAATATAATTAATTTATCAACATAATTTTGAGATCAGGCCCTGGCTCCCGTTTGAAAACTATGCTGGTAGATTAATAATATTGATATTGCTATTTAAAAAAATGGCAATCATTAATATTTTCTTTAGTGTTTACTTTAGTTGTTGTTAATGCCTTTTCCTAAGCGTTTTACTTGAGGCTCGTTTGAAACGGGGGCTTGGTTCAGTATTCCGATACAGGCTGACATTCGCTATCATAATCATTACAACCATTATGCCAAAATCACTGACTAAATGTAGGTTGTACTAAATTGCAAAAAATCCAATACATATCAAGAGGGGTCAACGTACACATTAGTAAAACTCAATAAAGTATTATCACAATATTACAGTAATATACAGTATTCAGTACAGTATACAGTGATTTGAAACCATTAATAAGTCGATACAGTTACTCATTTACGACCTACTTTATGGAGTTTTAGTTTTATGAATAGAAACAAAGTTAAAGAAAGACTTTTTTTAATAGCCATTTGCTAAAATTTTGTATGATTCTTACCCGAGACATATTTGCGCCCTCTTACATGTCGACGATATTTTGTATTTTTCACTTAAATGGCTACGGACGCCTCCGGCCATGGTACCTCCTGGTAGAGAGGAATAGACCAGAATATACAATTAATTTGAGAATAGATTGCTCATGGAGTATTCAAATAGCCTACTATCCTCATCTAAAAATTCCAAACAGGCAAACAGCTGTCTTTCAAGACAATTAGACATATTGTCAAAGCAACAACATGTATTTGATTACTTAAAGGTGTTTTGATCCTTTGGATTTAATTTATAATCAGTTTAATGTTTAATGACCTTCATTTTATGAGGACAAGGTTCATTCCAAGATATCATCGAAGAAAATCCTTCAAACCAAGATTTATCTAACGTTGCCAAGTGAAAAAAACGATACATTATTCATCTCAATATTCTTCAAATTGTGGTGAAAAAATTAGGTGCTTAGAAAATTTATTTTCTGGTATTTGTGAAGAAATGTCATATAATATGCATTTTCTGCGAGATTGTAATCCATTAACGCAGATTGTAATCAATTAACAAATGGCAGTGTTGAGCAGTATGAACACAAACTGTAGAGATCTCAGAAAACATGTATCACACAGCGTTTGGTCACTGAAATGAGCAATGTAATCATTGATTAACTTAATTATATCTATAGGTTTTACTTACTTGTTGTAAGTTTATGTTTTTATAGTAATAAATTTAAAAAAATGGAAACCTTAGTAAATCAAACAACAAAATCAATTGTATTTGTGGGGTGTAATATAAACTTGTATGTTTTTAAAATATTACTGTTTTTCCCCTCCAGGCAAAGCTAGATCCCTATATATTATTTTTTTCAAGTCAAAAAACAAATGGTAGAAACATTTTTAAATGAAGCTGCAAATTTGAGTCGAGGCAACGGTAATGAGGAGGGAGGGTTTGGGTAGCTAAAAAGTTTTGTTTTGTTTCCACCTGCTTTGTTGAATCCCAGACAGTCGAGAACAGAGCAGACGTTACCAGAGGTTCCTGTCTGCAGGGAACAGTTAGCGTGGCCGATGCTGAAGAATCGATTGGTCGCGGTGGCATTGACCGTCAAAACTGCGTCCTACCAAGTATATTTTCTTCTTTTTACCATCTTTGCGGCTTTTGTTAGCAGTTGTGTAAAATCAGATCCAGGGTTGGTTTGTCGTTATGGGTGTTGAATTTTTACTAGGCCTATTTATAAAGCATTGGGTGATATTTGCCAAAGTAGACATTCCATTTCCGCTTTAAAAATTGTGCCAGGGTCAGGTTTTTATTGGGACTCTGTAATTTGTCGGTATTTATTTTTAATTGTCAGTGTCGCAGTTTTGTTGTTTGCTGGGCATTTGTTTAAATATCACTGCTTGCTATAATTCATATAGGCCTAGGTACCTACCTTAACTCTATAGAACATTATTAAGACTTCAACACAAATTTTCATAACAGTGTAGAAAATTTTCATCAGACTCAACTGTCCCACTGCCCCCCCACACAGTATTTTATAGCCCCGATTTAAAAAAAACTTGTTTGGTATAAATTATTATTATTTGATGAGTGTTCACAGGAGGTTTGTTTATTATTTCAAAGGTAGATATTGTGTTAAAAGAACAAAAATACAATTATATTTTGAAGGGCAAAAACAGTCAATGTTTTTCTTATTTTTTTGGGTAAAAATAAACTAGGATATTCCTTTCTGAAAGCCTTTATTGTTTGACTTGTAACTTACAACTGAGTGTCTTTAAACTTGTAGGGTGTGCTGAAATATAAAAATAATACAACTTACCGTATCTAATGTCAAAAAAGAATTTTTTGTAGTTGAGCCATTTTTAAATGCACACTATCTACGTTTTTCATATTATAAAGAATAATGGATTTTTACATAACAAATTAAGACAAATTTTTTTCAATGAGGTATGTTTGTAATGATAGTTTCAGTATTAAAACCTTAGGTTGTGTGGAGGATAAAAGCGGCGTATTTTAAAACGGCTACGGTAAGGTAGAACTAAGCAAACTACAGTTAATTTTTTTATCTTGTATTCGACATTTAAAATAAATTAATTTTGGCCGAATAGGCTAAAAAGCAGTAAATGATTTAATGATCTATTTACAAAGATAATAAATAAATAACATTTGTGTTTGTAATTTGCAATGATGCTTTAGACATTGTTAGACATATTAGATTATACATATAACATATTAGATTAATATGTTTATGTTTTTAAGGAGTATAAGAAGGTATAAGTTGTAAGAAGGTATTTAAGAATAATTTGAAGAATGTAAGCAAAATCACTAGGCCTAGTAGACATTTAAAAATTAATACGTAGGTAAAAGATGTTTTTTAATCCGCCTAAAAAATTCAAATTTTTCTAATCTTTTGACTTTTTAGACTAAACTCAATCTCATTAATTGCAAACACTAAATTGAGGCTAAAACCCAGCAATATACAATAAATCATAAAAAAAGATTTCAAATAAAATTTTATAAAATGAACCAAGGAAGCCTTAAAAGGCTGATTATCCTTTCCTTTCATCATTAAAAGATATTTGAAATTTTATATCCTGTGGAATTAATAATCGTAGAGTCACGAGAGAGATGAACCAACTTTCGTCTGGGGCCAAGTGAGCCAAATCCTGAGGTCAGATCAAGGCAAACCAGTTCCTCCCCCCCACCCCCCGCCCATCGGTGTCCCATACTGCAAGCCTTTCACTCCTAGCCACCCGGCCACGTCATCGACAAGTGAAGGCAGCGACTTCCTTTGTCACCGCCGCCGACTCTCACAACCACAATTGGATACACCTTTCTTCATTTCTCTCGGCAATAAAAAAAAGAATAGTAACTATCCTGTCAAGGCTGGAGAAATGAATCAGTTCCGGCTAGTAATGTTGTCCATGATAGGGTTTAAAAAATGTTACTGATTGAAAACTACTGATTGAAAACTAAGTTTGAAAATTAAAATTGCCCACGGATCGAGTTACTATAAAAAAAGCTTAATTGTAGTTGCTATGTTTTGTTGTTGTTTTTATTTTTTTTGTGTTGTGTTATTTCATTGGTCAGGAAAATTTCTCGGTTGCAGTAAACCTTTGATAGTTAGACACTCAGGTCCTTTGATAGTTGGATTCTTTTTTCGCGCGGGGTAAATTTTCTCCAGACACGTTTTTAACGCAAGAAAAAGTATGCGAAGACGCACCCCAATGCTTTCTCCCCTTGAGTACCTTCCAGTCGATTCGTCTAGTGGCTGACCTGTAAGTCTAGGTTGATGAAATGCCAAATTTGTAACAGCAAATCTCGTGTTAAGTCCATGCTGTACTGAAATTGTAACATTTTTAAGAGACCTAAAATCGTGTATAAAGGTTATTGTATTCTTTAGGAATACCGCAACGAGAACCAATGCAACAACTAACTCGGAAAAAATGCCAGATGTGATTTCTGATCAAGAAATTTAGAAATTTGGACCGAAAAACTACCAAGTGCTATGCTAATTGTGGTAAAAGCATCTGCAAGGACCATACAGTAGAAACTTGTGTTGACTGTTTTATGTGTGAACAGTATGCTTTTCTGTTAAGACTTTCTACATGATGGAGTGTATATAAGTTAAATATAGTAGACATTAAAGTTTGTCATATGTTTTGAATTAATTGCTTGTTGTTTCATTAAATAAATACAATAAAACAATGGGGTAAATATTTACCCCGCGCGAGCACTCACGTTACGGCGGTAGGCACGAGCTCTCTAGGGTTAACCTTCAATGTTTTCCCATGACATTTGTAAAAGAAAATCATTTAAAATTCTTTGTTCTTGAAAACTTAAATCAGTGTAAATAATTCAGCAAGGAAGGTATCCTAGGTTCCTCAAACTTTTTCTAATTGTAGTTGCTATGGTTTTTTGCTGAAAAGATAAACAAATTAATTTTGTGTACGGTTGACTTAGAAAGTCAATGGAAGAACAACTGATTCATTTACAAAGTTCCAAATATATCATCTTCTAGTGCAAATAATCAAAGTTAAGCCTCTCTGTAGACATATTATGAATGAGAAACAAACATTTTCTTTTTATTTTATGATTGGAAGACCAAGACTCAAAATTGTAACGATTTCTTTAAAAATTTAAGCTGTCTATTTTGCTAATGGCTTCTGGCATTTTTCATCATGAAAGAAAAGTCTCAACAAAGGAGCACTAATCAGGAATTAATCTGCTATTTATCAATATTCGTTTTTCAGTTCAATAAACTCTCTCTTTTATTTCCTAGTCCTGTTTAATTATTCAGCTCTTTGTTAAATTCAAGTTATTAAATTACATTGTTCACCGTGCAGTTTATTAATGAAGGTTGGGTGGTTTAAAGTGAGACATTGTGAAACAATTGTTTATGAAATTAGAGCAGATTTTGTTTGTTGTAAACTACACTATAATGGAAAATGCCATGTCACCTTATGAAATCTTATCTTCTTATTTTGAAACATTTTTATTTGATCAGTGATTTTGTAAAGGAAGTTATACGGCAGAGAGTGTTTACACAAACCAAACTAAGAGTTCTGTTATGAGTTTAATATTCAAAATCCTTTTATTTTTTTTCAACAGTCAGGACTGAGTATTTATCTCATGGAATATGTACTAATCAGGGTTTACAGTAGGTACTTCAGTAATAAAATAGTAAAATCATTCCACACTTTTTATAAATAAAACTGCTTTACCTTCCATACATAGTAAGCAAAGTATTAAATAAATCCCGCCGCTATTTTAACTAATTTCTTGTTACTGTACCCATTTTTTCCAAGCCATCACAATAGTTTCACTTAATTCCCCTCTCATTATATTGAATTTATTGAATTAAATATTAATACAAAAAGTTTTGTAATACTGAGATGGATGTCGAAAAAAGTCCTTAAAATTCATCCAGTCTTCAGAATTTTCAAGTACCGTAAGGCTAATGTATAAATAGCACCCTCAAGCTCTCGAGGCTGGTTTGCATTTTATAATGGACCCATGTGCCCTTTTAATAAGATAATCTTCAATTTGGTTGCTCTCTACTTATCTTCCGTAATAAATCTGTATGCATTTTGAAACCCCAAATGAATTTCATAATTAAATTAATGCTAATTTTATATTCTGATATAATTGTTAAAAATTGCAAAATAAATGTAGGCCTAAGTTAAATACTTTTCAATCTTGTGGAGAAAAAAGTTGTATACTGCTATGTTGGACTTTTTTTCAACTTTAGAGATTTTCTGAGTATGCAGGTTTGCTGCAAATGGCATAATAAATTTTTAAAATCCTCTAAAAGGTCAGTCAAATAATTAAAATTAAATTATGGATGAATGGAGGAAGTATGTGTCAGATTTTTGATACCGTCTATTAATTATGATACCTAATTAGCCTAAGATCAGCTGACCCGCTTTAAAGCTTGACTTTGACCCGCAGTTTCTATTGACAACAAAAACAATTAACACTTTTTAGGAAGTTAGCACAGTGGTTGTTGTGAGGGTTGCAAGTCAGATTGTAGAGATGCTGTGGCATTCATTGTTGCACGGGATGTCTAGACATTGTTGCCGAACCCAGAGGCATGACAGGGTTGCATAACATCTGCTTTTGCTTATGTAACTTCTCTCTTGACTGACTCTCAACCCGTTCTCTTTGAGACAATTATAGCAATCGATCTAGTACATTCTAAATCTTAAAAACGAGCATATTTTTTAAAAACTTTTTAATGTTTACATTTTTAAATAAATGTTATTCATTAAAAACAATGTCTTTTAATTCCAGTGTCACTTTACACATTTACACTTTGCCAGTAATTGGTGAAAGAATCCTAACAGCTTATTGTTTAAGTTCATTCATGTTACCTTATTGAGTTTTTTCTCAATCGATAATTTTTAATGTGTAAAATATCTGAAAAGCTCATATAATAAATATTATTATTTTAACATATTGTAAGTGTTACTTATTTTAATAAAACTTTCTGTTTCTTAACTTGGCAATACCGTAATTGATTAGATTTTTTGTCGTAACAAATATCAGGGCAATCTTAAATAGCCTATTACAAGGTAAGTAAGTGCTTATGCATGGGCAGATTTCTAGGTGTGCCCAGCACCTCCTGAATTCTGTGGATTTTTTTGGGCAAAAAGAAAACCAATTTCCGGTATAATTTTTTAGTTTTTCCTAGATTGTTTAAAAACTGTATAGATTTTATAGTTACATGGTTCATGTAGTTTTTTTCATCATAGCCTTTTGCTTCACAGTGTTTTACTTTTTAAAGTCAAAGTCTGTGTTAAGTAAATGTCAATTAAATTTGTGTGTAAATTTAAAATTCCTTAACTCTTTTCCACCAACAAATTAGAACGGCTTACAAGTTTATATAGCCTTCCAAAATTTTGTTTTGACAGCAAAAAGTAGATTTTATAGATTCTCGACATGTTTTTTAGCAATGATCAATAATAGTGTTCTAGCCGTTTGCATAACAATATTACCAATGATTTTTTACTTTACCTAATTTGAATCCGCTTTAGCTATTTTAAATGAATTGTTACACCATTAAATATAGTGGGGATTTTGTTGAATAAAAGTAATGTGAGCTTCTTGAATCGAGATAGCCTTAAAACTGACCTTTTAAGGCCTTTAACAAGGAGTTTTTTTATTGAGTGTGCAGTACCTCCTCATATGTTAGGAGAGCTGGCACCCCCCAAAGATTATGACCTTACATCCCCCCTTGTATTTACACAGCGGTCTCAGCACTTACAAAAATACTGTCTTCTTACAACTTCTGTGTACTGTGTGCTCAATTTAATCAACTGTTCAGTTCAACAGTTACTGATGGATGTATATGAGACAGGAGTGATGGTGGTTTAACAGGACGACATTGCGGGACTGGGCCATCAGTATGCAGGATGTGTTCATGTGTTGGCTGTAGTACTTGTCTGTCCTATGACCCCGTTGTATGTTTGCACTCTAGCAGACTGTCTCATTCTTTCGTTGTTTCCACTTTCTTTTCATTGCCTTAAGATAGAATTACTTTATGATTGAACAATAACTTGTGGGATGATTGCTTTTCTGAAATTCCTTTTCTCAAGTTTGTTTTTGGCCTATTCGCAATAAATTAGAAGGAAATAAGAAAAAATATTCACAAAATGTGTGATTTAATACATAAATCAATTGTATTTCATTTTAGTAAGCCATAGGAAGCAGTAAGCAGCTGTTATTCACACGAGTTAAAAATCAATTAGCCTATTTATGGATAAAGCACAAAGTGCTGTTCTACCAGACAGTGAAAATTGTTTTAAATAAACATTTTTGAATCCATTGCATCTGAATCGGGCCATGGGGTCAGCCTAGTCAGTTATCTCCACTCGTTCTCACAGACACAATGCTGGTTCCCACATAAACTTTCACCTTCTGCCTTAACAGTACAGTCATGTGGAAGCAGGAAACCAGGAAACCTTGTGGCAGAAAATATGGCCTGTTGTTGCAATAACCTGTGCAGTTAGTTATCAACGATCTTTGTTGATGACTTTAATCTGTGATGAATTAAAATAATATTGATTGTTTCTAGCCTAACCAAAAACAGATATTGATGTCTTAACAATGTAAGGATTCTTTTAAGTGGGTCTATAAATTTTAAATACCCCCGTTGCAGCAGACCTGCATACTCAGCGAATTTCAAATGCAAAACAATATATTTGTATCTAACATAGCGAGATTTCATATGAATTTGTAAGCTCCATAAGATTAACATGGGGAATGAGTAAGCAGGTTTGCTGCTACAGGTATGTTTAAACTGGTTGGTTTTAATTCAATATTTAGTAGATCTGAACTAGAAGAAGCCATTTACCAAGTTTTATCAAGATATGTTGAGAAATAAACGAGATATAGAATTTTACTTATTTCCCATAAGGTTAACATTGGGACAACATACTGCGTGGGACAACCACTTTCAATGTCTCGGTAACCAATGGACATAGGGCAGTGATTCAAATACTAAATTGTTTGTTTTTTTGAGCTGAATTTAATGGTGCCAAAAAAATTTGATAAATTTTATTTTTCTATGTAAAAAACTCAAAAAACCCATTTTTGGGGGGTTCATCCCCCTTTACCCCCCCCTTCCGGTGGTCCGATCGGGCTGGTTCGATTACCACTTTACATGTCTGTACCAAATTTCATCAAGATCGGACCCTTTTTTCGGCCGCTATCGTGCTAACAGACACATATATATATATATATATATATATACAGGGTGTCCCGAAATTATGGGAAAATATTTTAGTATATGATAGTATAGGTAAAAATAAGAAAAAAAGTTCATATAAACATAGGTCCAAAAGTGCTTAGTTTTCCGTCTGTGTGTCTGTTTGTCATTTTTACATATTTAATAATATCTCACGAACCTCTTAACGTATAAACTTCAAACTTGGTACATGGATGACTACTATTAAGACCTATTTTTGTAAGAAGTATCACATTTCTACTTTGTACTATTTCAAAATGGCAACTGTTTTTTGTTTTCAAAGCTTAATATCTTAAAAACCGTAAATTTTAGAAAAATTATACTAGAGACAAAAAAGTTGTGAAATTTAATCCAATTAACGCTGATATTAAGATTATGATGATCGGACTGCTAATAACGGAGAAATTTTAACTTTTCTGAATAAAAACACGGTCCTTTAGAACAAACTGTCAGAAATTTCCATGTTTTTATTTGAAAAAATTAAAATTTCTCCGTTATTAGTAGTCCGATCATCATAATCTTAATATCAGCATTAATTGGATTAAATTTCACAACTTTTTTGTCTCTAGTATAATTTTTCTAAAATTTACGGTTATTAAGATATTTAGCTTTAAAAACAAAAAACAGTCGCCATTTAGAAATGGTACAAAGTAGAAATTTGATACTTCTTACAAAAATAGGTCTTAATAGTGGTCATCCATGTACCAAGTTTGAAGTTCATACGTTAAGAGGTTCGTGAGATATGATTAAATATGTAAAAATTACAAACAGACACACAGACGGAAAACTAAGCACTTTTGGACCTATGTTTATATGAACTTTTTTTCTTATTTTTACCTGTACTATCATATAATAAAATATTTTACCATAATTTCGGGACACCCTGTATATATATATCTAGAAATTCGAACGAATGGTGTTTTTTGCTTCTGGGGGTTGCAAAACTAAAAGTTATCATGGTCTGGGGCTTAGGTCTTACCATGAGACCTACGGTAATAGCTTCTTCGCTATAGGGGAAATTCGCTAAAAGGGGTTAATTTTACTATTTATCTATTTTTTGTCAGATTGCCCATGGTCATAGAATATCTTGCACATTTTAACCGTTTTCAGTTTACAGTTCTATTTGCTTGTAAAATGGGTAAAAGGTTTTGTTCTTTGGTAAATCTAGTAATTTTAAAACCTCAAAAAAACTAAACCAAGATGTAGCTCAATAATATTTTTTCTGATATTTCGCTAAGTGCCTAGCCTGGAAATAGCTCTATAACGGTATCTCTTATAGGTTGCTTAGCCAGGATTAGCTCAATAACATGTTCTCTCATATTTCCAATTTCAAAACAAGAGTTCAAGTTCCACTGGTCTTAAAAATATTTTCTGACTGCCAGTACACTTACACTGTGAATGTAATTTGTATGTGTATCCTTTAGTCTCTATACAACAGTAAAAATGTGGCATAGCCAACTCATTTTTTCTAAATGTTATGTAAGTAATTTATTTGTATACCCCTTGGGCTTTATTCAACAGTAAAAATGTGGTAAGGCAAACTTACCGTTCCTTAATTCTTTTTTTACATTTCAATGTGTATTGGAAAAACGTTAAATTGCTCACCTAGCTACTATCAGCAGGTCTACATGGGAAAAATATAAAATTCAATTTACGAAGTACAGTAGGGCCTATAAAACACCCCATCTCCCCCCCCCCTCCCACGGCCATAAAGTAATGGCCGCATAGGTCTCAGGAGGGTGGTGTAATAACAGTGTGTCTGCGGTCCCATACAATGTGTTCACATGTGTGACCTGCTGCCTCGCAGCTTAGTGTCACTGCTTCAGGTTTTTATATAATAATTAATTATAATGATCGTAAAAGTTAGTTCTGCAAATTATCGACTTTTAATGAATTTTTAAAAACAACTCATGTATCGTTACAGTTGATATATATATACAGTTCAATATATAATTGATACAGTACATGATAACTGTAAGTTATTGAAATTAAATGAAGAGTTAACTAACCTGTAATTTGTGTTATTACTGTGCATTAAAATGTAAGTAGACTATTCAAGACATGGTTTAGAAAAGTAGATTGCTCTAAAAAATTTATGTCCAAAGGATCTTATTGCCAGAAATACAAATTAATAGAGTTGTGATAAAAATGGAAAACAGAGTTATAAATGATGCTAAATACAATTAAGACTTCTGAATGTAATTACAACTTCTGAATACTTTTAAAGTTAGTTACCGACACCAGTAGGACTATCAACTACACAAACCATTAGTTGTATCAGTAATACCATCGGTACTATTAGATGGCTTTGTGGGCTGGGATATTACAGATGCAGTAATGAATACGGCTTCTGTGTCTCGCCACAGACGGACCCATCTGCAATTCAAACACCGCTAAGTGAGGACTGACATTTCGGTTAATAACAGCTTCGTCCTTCATGCTCCAGCTACTGTGCTGCTGCCGAGATGTTTTTTCGTTCCTAAAATGTTTATGTTATTATAAGTTACATAAACATTTACATAGGTAATGTTAACACAACATGAACATTTACATTAATATAAGTCACATGATGCATTCTAGGCCTAATGCATTTGATTTTTTATACTCATTTTAAAAATCTTACTGTTGCAAAAGTAAACTATTTAATATCATACAGTCACAACAGTCATATCATACAGTCATACAGTGACTTCATAATCTCACAGGCAGGCCATTTTAAATTAGTTATCATAAACTATTTTGTTTTTGATGTAAAATAGATACAGTGTTTTAGCAAATAAACGAGGTTTTTATATTTTCAACATGATTCAGAAGTTAAATTTTAATGCCTTGTGATTGAATTCTAATCAATAAAAAAAAATCCTTTTTAAATTTAGTTGATGGATTAAAAACCACACCCATCATTAGTTTTTCCAGCTCAACATAATTGATTTTTTCTGTGGAATTCAGTTTTGGCTCTGATGTCATGGTTTTTGTGCAAGTACTTGAAAGATAACTTTAGTCATGTAATTATTTTTCTTTTCATTTCGTCTGTCATAATTTATTTATTGCATGTATTCAGTTTTTTGTTTATCGTGCATTGCATTCTATTAGTTCGGCACTTTCGTAACTTTTCTTGCTGCATGTTTATTTAGCTGTAGTTTATTGCAACCAACAATGTATTAGTTGCTACATATAGCTAGAAATCATTTGTAATATTTGTAATTAGTAAATTCTTTGCAGCTATAGAATAACTTGTAATATTTTTATATTAGAGCTGAGATTTTCGCATATTAATGTAAAATGGTGTGTCCGTTAAATAAATAAATAAATAAATCATAAACAATATTTCATTGTTAGAAAAACAAACAGTTTTTTTTTGTTCATTCTGTGAAATTAGAATGTAACCAGTTATGTTGACGACATTGTTCTTATAAGGAAAACATCAGAATATTGGAAAAAATTTTACATTTAAAATTTACTCTTATTGTTACATTAATGTTGTTCTCTTAATGCAATAAACATATCAGAGAAGTATGATCAGAGATAACTGTCAAAGTTGTCAAGGTAGTCAACCTCTTGTCCTCTGTGATAAAACTTCTACATTTAATGTTATTGAAATTATGCAATTAATAACTATTGTTCACTGTTTTAAATCACTTTGTAAAAGCAGTCATACTCATTTGACTAACTGTTCAGTTTATGGTGTTTGATTTGCTAAAGGAAAATGAGAATGAGTTATATTTCTCTAAATCAAATGACTTGGCAATTAAACAGAATTGTAATTTATTCTCTAACTTCACCGAGTGGTGACAGCTCACGAGCACTGTCAAGAGCACTCACGAGTACTCACTAAGCACATTCTCGTTATCTACAAGTTGTTTGTAACTGTAACAAGCTAATCCTCCCTTATTTCACTCTCTCTTCCCTGTTTCACCAATACCTCCACCTTGCGATAACACTCATAGGCTGCGTCTGACGATTTGCGACTTTCACCAATCACCTGTATTCACGCACCCCGGTCATTCACTGATTGTTTCCAGATATGTGGTGGAACGGTGTGTAATAACTCGTCCTCTTTGTTTTCTCCGTCTCTTGATAACTGGGGCAGTATGATCAATCAGTCTGGAGGGCCATGCCACTGCTGTGATCGTACATTTCATTGATTAAGAGATCAGCTCTTGGTGATAAAATTTGCAACCAGCATTCGCCTTTATGTTAATTCATTCACATTAGAACCCTGCTTAAACTGAATAATGGAAAAAGTGCCGCTTTAGATAATGATTTCCATGCTTAATAAACAGTTGGCAATTGAAGGTAAAATGCAAACTCACTTGCATAACCAAACCTTATGAGATAAAATAACTCAACAATTTAAGTGGCTACGAGAAATTCAGTTAATCGTAATATCTTTATAGTTAAATATTGTTGAAAAGAATTGTAAACTGTGATTTTCCACATGATTCACATGGGTAAGACCAGATAGTCATATAATCTCGGAAGAATCTGCAGGTTTAATGAGTAATAATGCTACACAATGGTCAATTAAATTTTAATAGCTACTTTGTGGACACTCGGGCACCACGTTTATGTCTCTTCCTATCTACTGTTTCCTTGTAACATTGGAATGAAAGCAACAAGATATACTTTTAATCATTTTTTTTGTTTTGTACACAAATTTAATTTTATGTTTGTGAGTTTTTATGTTTCATTAACAGTTTTAGTCATGCTCACGTGATTTCCAAATAATTGAATTCATTCTTACTATCCCCCTCAAAACTTCCCCAGTCGCTCTCTGCACGAGTGAAGCGTAAGTGTGAGTGAGTGGTGCTCAGCTAAGGCCTGTATTCAACTGATCGAGGGGAGGATGGGGGAGGTGTCGGGGCGGGTTTGTCGCTAACTCGGCGGAGGAGTTACGGCGGCCTCCGGCCACTGCATTATTGATGGTTCCGACCGCTCGTCTGTATACACTGCATAAATATTGGAACTGTGCCTCGGCTCTTTTTCGATGAGGATAAGTCACAATTTATCTGTAGTGGGATGAGGAATTGTGATGGTAACCGTAATCCCATAATAGGATAAGAGTGATAATAGGAGTAGTACATAATCATTTTTATGTTTGTAAGGGGTTATCTATTTTTGGACCAACTACATTAGGAATTACAAAGTTTCCTGGTCTGGACAATTTGTCAATAGCCAGTGAACTGTACCAATAACTAGAAAGTCAAGAAGATATTTTTGTCATAACTTGTGTCTACTTGTTTAAACGATTCTGTTCAATTAAATACTAATATCACACCATAATTTCTATAACTGCACAAATTGTTATACTTTTTTATTCAGAAATCAGAAAATATTTTACAATTTATTAGTAGAACCTGGCAGATATTGTCATGCCTTCAACTGTTTACCAAACTTAACCTGTTCAAGTAAATATGTTGCCAAAACTGTAATTAGTAAATATGTAGCTATTAATATAATCATTTTCATAAGGTTAATATGGGAACCCGATTAAGGGCGATAAGGATGGCTCAAGAACCCTCTTTGTGAAATTTTACATATATTTTATTAAATTTCTTGGCTTAATGTGTGCTTTGAAAATAATAACCAGTTCATTGCCCTTACCTTGTACAAGTTACCATATAAAGGTTGTACAAGTTACAGTGTTTTTAATAGGTAACACAGGGTGTTTTTTTTAACGCAACCCAAAACTTTATTTTGTCAGTGATAGGTTATTTCCCCCCAAGATCCCCGAATTCGACCCACTATATTATTTTCTTTGGGGATACATAAAAAGTAAGGCCTAAAAAATCAATTCACAGGATATTAAGCACCTCAAAACAAACATAACAAATTTAATGCAAGAAATTCAAAGAGGTACCTTGCATCACGTGTTCGGGAATTTGATGGAGAGAGCACAACTGTATACAAATGCCAATGGCGGATTGTTTGAGCATATAATGTAAACTAAATGTGATGAAATTTATATAATAGATTGTACAAAATGAAAAAAATTAACAAAACAATACTTAGGGCCTATTTCATATTTATATGTGCATTATTCAATCTTAAAAATGGGTTGCTTAAAAAAAACACCTTGCATTATGATGTTAGTGAGTTTCTAAGATTTCATCTTCCTGGTTTCATATAAAAAAATGATAAAATCTACGTAATAAAAATTTTATTTTAACAATTACTGCTCATTAAAGTATAGCATTGATTGTTAATTCTTCTACTATTCAAAATTAATATTTAATATTCATATTTCCCATGGTACTCAGCATGGTATGTTAACAAAGCAAAACAATTGTCCAAGTTCCACAGCATGAGAAATCAATGCATAGTAAAAATAGTTGAGAAATTATTTCTGCTTGGCTAAATTTAATCCACATGGCTAAATTTTCCATCCATTTTTTTCAATTTATATTTAGAAAATATTTTAGTAACATTAATAGAAGAAGAAATGTTTAATTGATTGTTATAGATGATAAATTGTTCTAAATCGAAGTTTGTTCGTAAGATCTTTCACCAAAGGAGAACATCGGAAGACTTATAAGTTGGACATCGCCCCACCCATGTTTAACCACCCGTCCCAGCTCTCTTCATTAAACATTTAATCAACTGGTTTTTGTTCAACCACTCTTTTTTGTTCAGACGCTCCTCATTTCTTTATTCATAACTAGCTATTCAATACAAGTCAGGGTAGATTAACAACATTAATGAGCTAGTGATTATAATTTTAATTATTCACTATTCTTTTGATCGTTCTTTTTATACTTGGTATTCTGTATTGTTGGCACTTTTGACAGCTTACTTACAACATATTTTGTTTTTTAGAGTGGCATAGTTATTATTGTCCATAAGAACAACCCTATGTGAATAGGGAAGGTAATATCATTGACTTTGAATTTGAATCTTCTAATTATTTATAGTCAGAGGTAACATGTAATTCTTTCTTTTCATAATATTTGTTTGTGTTCATTAATACATTTTATTGGAATTGGCTGGAGATAGTGGTCTGCTACCAAAGGGACGTTTTAATCAATTATAAAACTATAACCATTTGATTGAATTTAATGTGTTCATGAGATTATATTATTTGTTTGTTTTGAGCATTTTGTTGAATTCATTGATTGTATGTTTGCTGACATTTATATACTGTAACAAGATCACACCTATTACAAATTTAAAGGTTGAGAACCAATTATATAAAATACAAAAAGTGTATACGACTAATAAAAACCAATGTGATCCCCATGTTAATTTTCCTCATGTGTAAAGCCACAGAAGAATCATCATACTTCATCTGTGGTAAAGCTAATGAATGATTAAATAGACGTTTTTAGTATATTATTTACAAAACATAATCAAACAATACTTTCCCTCATAACATACAAAATAAATCTTATGGAAATTCTCTGAGTATGCAGTTCTGCTGCAACAGGGTATTTTGATTAATAATAAATCTAATATTTATTACCTCTAAAGATTATTTTTTTAGATTAAAAATTACAAAGATATGAGGTATATACAACAAAGTATAAAGCAGAGCAACAAAGTATACTGAGGTATCGTACTAAAAAGTTTATAGGTGCTACTTAAGGCACTGGGTAGCTAATATATATGTTTTTAACTTCCCAAGCAGAGGTTGTGCTTCTATGTTCCCAGAACTGTATTGAAATCTTATTCAAGTTTGAAACCAAAAGAATCTTCTATTAAAATGAATTTTGTTAAAATAATTAAGTCAGTGTTCAAAATAATATGTTCCATTTTTACACTTCTGTGACAAAAAACTTATATTGGCTTGAGTAGTCAGATTGTTATAAACGTGCAACAGCAAACTTGCACATCGTTCATTACTAGCAAACTTGCATATCGTTCATTACCGTATATGCTATGTTTATAAATAAAAAACATTTCATTAGTGCTTTTGATGGATTGAAATGCATTTTTAAGCATTTGAAATTCACTGAGTATGCAGGTTTGGTTGCAATAAGGGTATTTTTAGTATACAGCTTTTCAAGTCAATGCAAGAGGATTATATAAGTGTCCCTAAGATAGTAAAGTGATAGTCCTGACCGTCTTACTTTGGTAAAGTGCTTCATTAATTTTCCACTCTAAAAATGGATGGAACCCTTTATCACATTCCATTTTCAGTATAAATACGAGCGGTTAAATAAACAGGGATAAGTGAAGGAACGTGTGATTACGCTAACGTTAACCTAATTGAGGAACGTTGGGGAGTAATAGAAGCCTCTTCCATCTCATCTAGTATAAAGCCCCGGGCAAACATTGCGTTCCGTGTTGTAATGTAAAAGTTTCTTGTCGGAATACTGAACATGCTTTGTAAAAACTTAATTAACTCTTCTTTTCTTCTCTAATGTTTTAATGGATTTGCATGCTACTCCAACTGAAGTGTGTTCTTTGAAACTTTCCTTCTGTTTTAACTTTATTTAAAACCTTTTCTTATTCATTGTTTGAATATTTGATGGTTATGAGGCTGTTTAAAATGTACAAAATTTAGCAAGGATAAAAAAATACATGGGCCTAAATAAACTATAAAAAAACAAACAAATTTTGTAAAACACGTTTTTTTTAACAGATGTTATTTTCAAGATTTTAAAATTGAAGCTTCTCCTTTCTAATATTTTTTTCAACCATCAAAAAGAGCCTCAAATAAAAAAGGGAAATAATAACTGTTTTTATATAGTGCTTGCCAAAAAACTTGACTCATTGTATCTTCAAACTGTAATTCAGTGACATAAATTTGTTTGTACTAGATAATTTATTTTTTGTTTTCAATTATTACATTTATATATTGAAACATGAAATATTATATGATTTTAGTTTGTCGGATAATACTGTATTTAATTTACTATCTACCATACTAATAGTCATCTCGTAGCATAGGCTTTTTGTTGACATGTATTTTAGCAAAATATAATTCCTGTTAAGAAGTTATTTTATAACATAAATGTTCAAAGTCTTATTTCTCTTTTGGCTGCGATGTTTCTGCCTCTAGCCTATATGCCAAAGCTGTTTTGATAAATGGGACAAAATGTTGACAGCAGCGGATGGAGTGGTGCTCCAATATTGACTGTTGACGTTGAAAACTGTGTTCTTTGACCATCATTGTCTGTTATCTAAGTTATTACAAACTTTAAAAAAAACTTTACAAAACTTTACTTTTTAGGTAAAGGTTTTTTAGATATAAAAGTAAATTATTGTTTTCCCATTATTTGCTCTCTTCTTTGCTTTCTCTTTTGTTTACTTGTTTGTTGATTATCTAAAATTGGAATCATTCACAAGGTCATGACACCCATTCACAAAAATAAAATTGAGGAAAAATAGGGAAGAAGTAATGTGGTCAGTTATATCAAATAGAATATTAGTTATTTAAGAGAGGAGGATAAGGAATAAATAGAAAAAAAGAAGAATGCAAACAAAGAGATTAAATATGACACAAGCCTGTCATTTGATTTTTTTTGTAACTCAGTTCTCTGTTGTTGTGCAATAATGTTTAAGATTGATGTATAATTACTTTGGTAGGCCTACACAGATCTTGGCAGTCAAAATAATTTCAACTTGGAATAAAATTGAACTATTATTTTCTCAAAAATATATATAAAAGCAAAACAATGAACACAAATAAAGCTTTTCAATTGTCTCTAAATATGTTTGTCCTTCTCACTAGTCAGGCTGAAAAAAAAAATACACATTCTTGAGGAAATAAATTAGGATCTCTTTAGGCAATGACTGCTTTGAGGCTACTTCACTAAATATTAAAAATAAAAACGGGACAGAAAAATAAGAAAAAGGAAACAAAATTTATTAGGTCATCTTATGTCCTCTACCATTTATGTAACTGTACCAATCTATATCACCTGTTTTTATTGTGGCCTTTAACAATAATTAGAGTCGGCTTCCTGTTTCAGATGAATGAATGAATGAATGAATGATTTGTTTATTCCAATAAATGAAACAAAACTGTAATACTTTATAAATAAAAATGAAATAAATTATATAATTACATAAATAAATGCTGTTAAAAGGAAAAAAGGAATTGGTCTAAGGAATCAGTAGACATAGGCTAAAGCCTGTGCGTCTGCTGCGTTGCATTTACAAAAATAATAATATGACCTGTTAGATATACAGACACCTGCGCTGGTACACCAACCCCTCAGAGCAGCAGTGGATCATCAGTATCCTCTTCATCGTCCTTATCTACGGCCTCCACTCGTGGTCAGTCTACAGTGTCGTGTCGTGTTTCAGATATACAGACACCTGCGCTGGTACACCAACCCCTCAGAGCTGAGGTGGATCATCAGGATCCTGTTCATCGTCCTTATCTACGGCCTCCACTCGTGGTCAGTCTACAGTGTCGTGTCGTGTTTCAGATATACAGACACCTGCGCTGGTACACCAACCCCTCAGAGCTGAGGTGGATCATCAGGATCCTGTTCATCGTCCTTATCTACGGCCTCCACTCGTGGTCAGTCTACAGTGTCGTGTCGTGTTTCAGATATACAGACACCTGCGCTGGTACACCAACCCCTCAGAGCTGAGGTGGATCATCAGGATCCTGTTCATCGTCCTTATCTACGGCCTCCACTCGTGGTCAGTCTACAGTGTCGTGTCGTGTTTCAGATATACAGACACCTGCGCTGGTACACCAACCCCTCAGAGCTGAGGTGGATCATCAGGATCCTGTTCATCGTCCCTATCTACGGTCGCCACTCGTGGTCAGTCTACAGTGTCGTGTCATGTTTCAGATATACAGACACCTGCGCTGGTACACCAACCCCTCGGAGCAGAGGTGGATCATCAGGATCCTGTTCATCGTCCCTATCTACGGTCGCCACTCGTGGTCAGTCTACAGTGTCGTGTCATGTTTCAGATATACAGACACCTGCGCTGGTACACCAACCCCTCAGAGCTGAGGTGGATCATCAGGATCCTGTTCATCGTCCCTATCTACGGTCGCCACTCGTGGTCAGTCTACAGTGTCGTGTCATGTTTCAGATATACAGACACCTGCGCTGGTACACCAACCCCTCAGAGCTGAGGTGGATCATCAGGATCCTGTTCATCGTCCCTATCTACGGTCGCCACTCGTGGTCAGTCTACAGTGTCGTGTCATGTTTCAGATATACAGACACCTGCGCTGGTACACCAACCCCTCGGAGCAGAGGTGGATCATCAGGATCCTGTTCATCGTCCCTATCTACGGTCGCCACTCGTGGTCAGTCTACAGTGTCGTGTCATGTTTCAGATATACAGACACCTGCGCTGGTACACCAACCCCTCGGAGCAGAGGTGGATCATCAGGATCCTGTTCATCGTCCCTATCTACGGCCTCCACTCGTGGGTCAGCCTGTTGTTTTTCAACAGCGAGAGCTACTACGTGTACTTCTTTACTGTCCGCGACTGCTATGAAGGTCAGTGGTTTGGTTGGTTGTCATTTTGAAACTGTACAAAATTTATTCTGTTATTTAACTGTTTATTCTTTTGCCTCCTGAACAGCTGTTTTATTGGTACCTATATATTCTAGGTAAATTCTGGGTTATAATATTCCTTCCTCGGGCCACACAAAACAATTTGACATGTGTTAATATTATTGTGTGACCCAAAAGGTGGAATGTTATGTCCCAAAATGTATATAGTCTGCAAAATATAAAATAAGTTTTTGACTAAAAGTTATGTAAACTAGAACATTCTAGAAAAAATGTTTAATGAGAACACAATAAAGATTATGAAAACATAAATAAATAAAAAAATAAAGGTAAGCACAATTCTAACGTTTTCCTATTACAAAGAATTAAGGTTCCTATCTCCTTACTTTTACTCATTAACTAATTCCTATCTTTAACAAATTCAATCAAATTTAAATATTGAAGTTTTATTTTCTTTGTTGAAACCAACATTTAACTTAATTCTAAAAACCATTGGCCCTTCGAGACAAAGCTTGTCAGTGTTCCATTATCAAACTCCACTGATTATAATTATCAGCTTCCTGGGGACTGCTTGGTTTTAAGCTTAACAGGCATAAATATGATATCCAAGATTTATTAAAATCAATATCCAGTAAACATTAATATCTGAGCAAAGAAATAATAAGTTCAGTTGTTTTGTGAACTAATTAGTTAAAAGTCAAGATCTGTAACAGTCTGAAAGATGATGAGCCTACAAAAACAGAAATGTTAAAAGTCCAAGGGTCAAAATCAACCAATGTACTAAGAAACAAATAGAGTCTCTTTTGTTTTGAGTATATCCAATATTTATTAAAATTAACTTCCAGCATTCAGTAGTTATTAAAAAAAAACTATTTAAGTTAAAAGTTAAAATCTGAACATTGGCATGAAAACATAAATTTAATAGCTCAAGGGTCAAAATCAACCCATGTACAGACAAAAAGTCTTTATTAATCATGTCTTCTTAGCCCCTTTTGAAAATGTATCTATTACAACCCAATCACACCCCTAATGCAATGGTGAGTGTGTTCACCGTGTTCTACCCTGACCGATTTGGTTTGTGGCGGCCTGTCAACCATGAAACTGGGCTTTTGTAATCTCACGAGTCGTTGAGCGTTGAGTGAACTGTTCTCAAGGATGTAATCGAGTTGTGACATTAATGAGCCGTTCTTCAGCGGTCCATAAATATAACTGTCATTTTAAATCTGTTGTGGTCCATTAACTGCCTCATGTAATGGAGGTTGATGGCTTTACTGTGTAGTGTGATGGGCCTAAACGTATGGTTAGAAACAATAGATAATGGTTTAATGGAGTTGTGATGTTTAATTTTGTGTGGCTGAACATAAAAAGAATTTTAGAATTGGTCAGCTAAATTTTCCAAGTTATGGAATTGTTGAATTTCTTAAAAATGTTTTTGCAGGGTTTAAACCTTTGAGTGTGAATAATTACTAGATCTTCTATTCTCATGGCCCAGCTGTAGCTAGTTTTGGATGACCCAGAATTTAAAGTTGACATAGTTTCATTGATTACCAACAGTGGGTGCTTCTATCAACCCCTTATTTTAGCTATTTATTGAAACAATTTGTGTTCTACCTTGCATAAATCAATAATTAATTGACAATTGCTTGTTTTATGTGTCACTAAATGGTACATTACCTGCTCCTGATACTTAAAGTAAAAGGTGATAACAGTACACTCTGTTGGGAATTCATTATAACTAAGAGCTCTTTCAATCCTGGGTCACTCAAAACCTGGTACACATTTTTGATAATGCGGTGGAAGGTCTGCTTCAGATTCAAAGTCAATGGTTTAAACTGAACTTTCTGCCTGTGACTTATGTTGATTGTAACACAAAAGTTTTATTATTTAACTCCCCCCCCCCCAAATAATAAGTGTGATTCAAAACTTCTATGACTTAAAATTTGAACATGAAAATTTCTTTAAATGTTGGACTTTAAATATGTGATATTTCTAAACATCAATCTAGAATACTACTTTAGTTTATGAAAGGATGATACCAGGAAGTTGTGATCTGTTGCAGCGTTTGTGATCTACAACTTCCTGAGCCTGTGCTATGAGTACCTCGGCGGAGAGGGCAATATAATGAGTGAGATCCGAGGCAAGCCCATCAGGTCCGTACAAACTTTTATTGCCTCCTTCCGCTTCTTCTAGATCTGATTTTCTGCCTGAGGAATTGCAACTTTTTCCTATACAACTTTGTTTAAGTAGTTCCTGGAATCTCAATTTAGGAGAAATGTTGAAAGTTGCTTAGAAGTCTTTATGATATTTTCCATCTAAACTAGTTTTCTCATCACAAATTTTCTTTAAACATTAATGTTATCAGTTAATTTGCACCAAAACTAATTATCACTGCAGTATGCAAATTAGTAACTTTCTTCTTTTTAATCATCTTGAGAAATGTTGATACTTATTAGTGATTGTTAATATTGTCAAGCTTGTTTGGGTCAATCGTTTTACTCTGACTTTTTCATATTCATTCTTACCTAGTGTAACCTTTATTACTGTTAGTATAGAAATTTTGTATATTTTTTTAGATACTCTGAGCATATTAAATTATTGGCATGTCAATAAAACTTTTGTATGATATGCACTTTGAAGTAACAAGATCAAAAGGATTGACCAATAATAAAGACAAGATAAAGACACTATTGACCAATTTGGTTTAAATTTAATTTAAGGTTTTATGATTAAAAAAAGCCATATGCATAAAACTCAAGAGATCATCCATACTTATTAAATAACCAAATAACGTCTTGATCAGCATGATACTTGTTGTCTTACGGTATATACTGGAATAAATAAAAGACGTCTTATAACACTAAAAACTTTGTAAGCATTGTAAGACATCTTTTATTTATTTCCAGTAAAATAAAAAGTAAAATATTAATCTTATGAAGGGTTGCAGATCCAAGTGTCTGTTAAGGGCAAATCGTCTGGGTGGCAAGACATACACCATCGATTTATATTATTATGGTATTTATTATACTTAAATTTAATGAATATTTAGCTTCCTCGTGTTCTAAAAGCAGGTCTCTCTGCAGTTGTGTCAATAAACAGTGTAGTGTGTGATGCAGGTCCAACTGTGTGTACGGGACGTGCTGTCTGGGTGGCAAGACCTACACCATCGGCTTCCTCAGGTTCTGCAAGCAGCCACTCTGCAGTTGAGTCAATAAACAGTGTGGTGTGTGATGCAGGTCCAACTGTGTGTACGGGACGTGCTGTCTGGGTGGCAAGACCTACACCATCGGCTTCCTCAGGTTCTGCAAGCAGCCACTCTGCAGTTGTGTCAATAAACAGTGTGGTGTGTGATGCAGGTCCAAGTGTGTATACGGGACGTGCTGTCTGGGTGGCAAGACCTACACCATCGGCTTCCTCAGGTTCTGCAAGCAGCCACTCTGCAGTTGTGTCAATAAACAGTGTGGTGTGTAATGCAGGTCCAACTGTGTGTACGGGACGTGCTGTCTGGGTGGCAAGACCTACACCATCGGCTTCCTCAGGTTCTGCAAGCAGCCACTCTGCAGTTGTGTCAATAAACTGTGTGGTGTGTGATGCAGGTCCAACTGCGTGTACGGGACGTGCTGTCTGGGTGGCAAGACCTACACCATCGGCTTCCTCAGGTTCTGCAAGCAGCCACTCTGCAGTTGAGTCAATAAACAGTGTGGTGTGTGATGCAGGTCCAACTGTGTGTACGGGACGTGCTGTCTGGGTGGCAAGACCTACACCATCGGCTTCCTCAGGTTCTGCAAGCAGCCACTCTGCAGTTGTGTCAATAAACAGTGTGGTGTGTGACGCAGGTCCAACTGTGTGTACGGGACGTGCTGTCTGGGAGGCAAGACCTACACCATCGGCTTCCTCAGGTTCTGCAAGCAGCCACTCTGCAGTTGTGTCAATAAACAGTGTGGTGTGTGATGCAGGTCCAACTGTGTGTACGGGACGTGCTGTCTGGGTGGCAAGACCTACACCATCAGCTTCCTCAGGTTCTGCAAGCAGCCACTCTGCAGTTGAGTCAATAAACAGTGTGGTGTGTGATGCAGGTCCAACTGTGTGTACGGGACGTGCTGTCTGGGTGGCAAGACCTACACCATCGGCTTCCTCAGGTTCTGCAAGCAGCCACTCTGCAGTTGTGTCAATAAACAGTGTGGTGTGTGATGCAGGTCCAAGTGTGTATACGGGACGTGCTGTCTGGGTGGCAAGACCTACACCATCGGCTTCCTCAGGTTCTGCAAGCAGCCACTCTGCAGTTGTGTCAATAAACAGTGTGATGTGTGATGCAGGTCCAACTGTGTGTACGGGACGTGCTGTCTGGGTGGCAAGACCTACACCATCGGCTTCCTCAGGTTCTGCAAGCAGCCACTCTGCAGTTGTGTCAATAAACAGTGTGGTGTGTGATGCAGGTCCAACTGTGTGTACGGGACGTGCTGTCTGGGTGGCAAGACCTACACCATCGGCTTCCTCAGGTTCTGCAAGCAGCCACTCTGCAGTTGTGTCAATAAACTGTGTGGTGTGTGATGCAGGTCCAACTGCGTGTACGGGACGTGCTGTCTGGGTGGCAAGACCTACACCATCGGCTTCCTCAGGTTCTGCAAGCAGCCACTCTGCAGTTGAGTCAATAAACAGTGTGGTGTGTGATGCAGGTCCAACTGTGTGTACGGGACGTGCTGTCTGGGTGGCAAGACCTACACCATCGGCTTCCTCAGGTTCTGCAAGCAGCCACTCTGCAGTTGTGTCAATAAACAGTGTGGTGTGTGACGCAGGTCCAACTGTGTGTACGGGACGTGCTGTCTGGGAGGCAAGACCTACACCATCGGCTTCCTCAGGTTCTGCAAGCAGCCACTCTGCAGTTGTGTCAATAAACAGTGTGGTGTGTGATGCAGGTCCAACTGTGTGTACGGGACGTGCTGTCTGGGTGGCAAGACCTACACCATCGGCTTCCTCAGGTTCTGCAAGCAGCCACTCTGCAGTTGAGTCAATAAACAGTGTGGTGTGTGATGCAGGTCCAACTGTGTGTACGGGACGTGCTGTCTGGGTGGCAAGACCTACACCATCGGCTTCCTCAGGTTCTGCAAGCAGCCACTCTGCAGTTGTGTCAATAAACAGTGTGGCGTGTGATGCAGGTCCAACTGTGTGTACGGGACGTGCTGTCTGCGTGGCAAGACCTACATCATCGGCTTCCTCAGGTTCTGCAAGCAGCCACTCTGCAGTTGTGTCAATAAACAGTGTGGTGTGTGATGCAGGTCCAACTGTGTGTAAGGGACGAGCTGTCTGGGTGGCAAGACCTACACCATCGGCTTCCTCAGGTTCTGCAAGCAGCCACTCTGCAGTTGTGTCAATAAACAGTGTAGTGTGTGATGCAGGTCCAACTGTGTGTACGGGACGTGCTGTCTTGGTGGCAAGACCTACACCATCGGCTTCCTCAGGTTCTGCAAGCAGCCACTCTGCAGTTGAGTCAATAAACAGTGTGGTGTGTGATGCAGGTCCAACTGTGTGTACGGGACGTGCTGTCTGGGTGGCAAGACCTACACCATCGGCTTCCTCAGGTTCTGCAAGCAGCCACTCTGCAGTTGTGTCAATAAACAGTGTGGTGTGTGATGCAGGTCCAAGTGTGTATACGGGACGTGCTGTCTGGGTGGCAAGACCTACACCATCGGCTTCCTCAGGTTCTGCAAGCAGCCACTCTGCAGTTGTGTCAATAAACAGTGTGGTGTGTGATGCAGGTCCAACTGTGTGTACGGGACGTGCTGTCTGGGTGGCAAGACCTACACCATCGGCTTCCTCAGGTTCTGCAAGCAGCCACTCTGCAGTTGTGTCAATAAACAGTGTGGTGTGTGATGCAGGTCCAACTGTGTGTACGGGACGTGCTGTCTGGGTGGCAAGACCTACACCATCGGCTTCCTCAGGTTCTGCAAGCAGCCACTCTGCAGTTGTGTCAATAAACTGTGTGGTGTGTGATGCAGGTCCAACTGCGTGTACGGGACGTGCTGTCTGGGTGGCAAGACCTACACCATCGGCTTCCTCAGGTTCTGCAAGCAGCCACTCTGCAGTTGAGTCAATAAACAGTGTGGTGTGTGATGCAGGTCCAACTGTGTGTACGGGACGTGCTGTCTGGGTGGCAAGACCTACACCATCGGCTTCCTCAGGTTCTGCAAGCAGCCACTCTGCAGTTGTGTCAATAAACAGTGTGGTGTGTGACGCAGGTCCAACTGTGTGTACGGGACGTGCTGTCTGGGAGGCAAGACCTACACCATCGGCTTCCTCAGGTTCTGCAAGCAGCCACTCTGCAGTTGTGTCAATAAACAGTGTGGTGTGTGATGCAGGTCCAACTGTGTGTACGGGACGTGCTGTCTGGGTGGCAAGACCTACACCATCGGCTTCCTCAGGTTCTGCAAGCAGCCACTCTGCAGTTGAGTCAATAAACAGTGTGGTGTGTGATGCAGGTCCAACTGTGTGTACGGGACGTGCTGTCTGGGTGGCAAGACCTACACCATCGGCTTCCTCAGGTTCTGCAAGCAGCCACTCTGCAGTTGTGTCAATAAACAGTGTGGCGTGTGATGCAGGTCCAACTGTGTGTACGGGACGTGCTGTCTGCGTGGCAAGACCTACATCATCGGCTTCCTCAGGTTCTGCAAGCAGCCACTCTGCAGTTGTGTCAATAAACAGTGTGGTGTGTGATGCAGGTCCAACTGTGTGTAAGGGACGAGCTGTCTGGGTGGCAAGACCTACACCATCGGCTTCCTCAGGTTCTGCAAGCAGCCACTCTGCAGTTGTGTCAATAAACAGTGTAGTGTGTGATGCAGGTCCAACTGTGTGTACGGGACGTGCTGTCTTGGTGGCAAGACCTACACCATCGGCTTCCTCAGGTTCTGCAAGCAGCCACTCTGCAGTTGTGACAATAAACAGTGTGGTGTGTGATGCAGGTCCAACTGTGTGTACGGGACGTGCTGTCTGGGTGGCAAGACCTACACCATCGGCTTCCTCAGGTTCTGCAAGCAGCCACTCTGCAGTTGTGTCAATAAATAGTGTGGTGTGTGATGCAGGTCCAACTGTGTGTACGGGACGTGCTGTCTGGGTGGCAAGACCTACACCATCGGCTTCCTCAGGTTCTGCAAGCAGGCTACTTTGCAGTTTTGTCTGGTCAAGCCTGTCATGGCTTTTGTCATCATTGTGCTTCAGTCTTTCGGCCACTACCATGATGGGGATTGGAGGTCAGTAAACATATTTTTATCATAATTGTTTAGTTTATTTTAGTTCATAAAGGAAATAAACCTAAAGGACACATCTTACTCATATACTGGTTCAAATCAATTCCCAGAAGAGGCATCTTATTTACCTTTTATGCAAAATATTGCAATGTAGTCTAGATGGTTATTAAGTGGGGTACAATATTTTAACTAAGGACTTTGGTCTTTGAAATTTATTGGTGGATATTTTCCCAAACATTTTTAATCAAATGAAATCATTTTGACTTTTTAACAAGAAACTAAAGTCTTTGGCCGTTGACAATTTACAGGTGGATATTTAATCAAAAATTTTAAATCAAGTTGAAATCATTTTGACTTATTAACAAGAAGAAACCCCTTCTTATCTCCTGAATAAAGCATTTCATGTTTCCCTAAATATTGTTTGTAGATTGCTGATGATTGACTATTTCTTTTTACTCAGTCTGATGATCTGATCAGCCTTAGTCTTTTTGGTCAAATATCTCAAACCATAATTTATAATGTGCTGTTTGTAAAAAAACATTAGTGTTGTTTGTAGCGTTTTAATAATTTTAATAACTGCAGAAGAGGACGGAGGAAATAATTGGAAGTACAATGAACAATGGAAACATTGAAAGTATTCAGTGGATGAAACAATTCTTTCCTTGGGGAATTTGTAAAATCAAAGTCAAATTTAAAGTGAACATTCTCTTAATATAATATTAATTTCATTTGACTTTCCAAGTCACTTTATTTATTCTTGATAAATTTTAACCTCTTGCTTTTAAAATAGCTTATTTAAAATCAATATAAATAAAATTGTAACTTTTTGTGAAAAAATCTTTTTTTGCATTATAAAATAATGGGCCTATGAATTTCGATGAAATATTTTTTCTGGATTCCATACATACCTGATGATCAGTGCTGATAAAATGTTTAAAATTAATCATTGGTGAAGGTACAAAGGGACCCATATAATTCAAATGGACAATGTTTTGTTTAGGCTAATTTTCAACGTTCCAAGCAGAGGGTAGTTAACTTCACTGATGGATCTGACATTACATATGCCATATAATTTTATTCCGTTTTATGTTTTGGGTTGTAATCTTTATTTTTAAGATCTGTACGACACCTAAAGGTACAATTTGATTTAGATTAGATTTTTTTGTATTAACCCATTGTTAGTCATCATACTTCATCCCTTAATTCTGTCCATCAGGTATAAGAGGTTTTCTATTCAGGTAGTTTATCAAAGTGGTATATCAAAGGTAGTTTATCTCATTCTAAAATATTTATCAGTGTAGGCAGTGGTTTGCCACAATGCTAGATGTCTCAAGCCTATTTGTTGGCCCATAACGGTTGGCAGATTAGGATAAAAAAATTTGGTACACCTGGGGCCGATCACAGAATAGATTTTAAGTTAATAATATAGACAATTCACCCAATCAGATTTGGTAGGTCACTGATATTATTAGCTTGTAGTTTATTGTGCAATAGGCCCCTGGAATTACTTTTTCCTACGACTGCATGGAAATAATCACATTGCCACATCTGTAAACAGTGTGCAAAACGGTTCATTTCTGCTTTCATTTCATTCCTGCTTGCAAAAGAAAACAGAATAATAATAATAATAATATATCTTTATTGTGTCAACAATAATTACATATTGTATACATTGCATCAATACTGTATATAAAACTTTTTGGCTTCGACGCACAGAATACAGAAAACTATTCATAAACATTAAGTTTAGAACAGGTGTCATGCAATAAAAAATAATAAACAATAAATAAAAGGATTTCAGAGTTCATTTGCCCTCTCCAGAAACCAGAGAAGAAAGAGAAGAGAGTATGATGTAAAGTAGAAAACAGAGCGTTATTACCGCTCGCTAAATCAGGGTTACTTGAAATGTAGAATAGGTTAAGGTGGCACACGAGAGATAACTATGATGTCAAACACCACAGACCAGTTTCTATCGGTCAAAAATCCCATGACACCGTATTCTAAATTGTAGTTGCCTTGTTCTAAATCAGCTGATTTCATTGTCACCGTTTCCATCCGAACTTCTGGTTCGTCCCAATAAAATAAGCAAACGTAACCTCAATGGTCTTTTGTGTACAGGTTAGCTCAAACTGAATAAGTTAACCTGTTTAAATAATGGTGGTAGGAAAAATACTGTGTGTATTATGAGCACAAATAGTCATTGCCCCTCTCGAAATGCTTGAGTTACAATCTCCATCTGTAATTCTCGAGCGGCATTGACATACTTTGTGCTCTTAATACACAACTAACTATATCATAGAATCAATGTTTATGAAGGTATGGTTTTCAAAGCGATTCAGTGAAATTATAGTTTCTACTGATTTTAATGTTGCAGCCTGGACGGCGGCTACCTGTACGTGACCATCATCTACAACTTCTCCGTCAGCCTGGCGCTGTACGGCCTGTATCTGTTCTACTTCGCCACCCGGGAGCTGCTCACGCCCTTTGAGCCCGTGCTCAAGTTCTGCACCATCAAGTCCGTCATCTTCCTCTCCTTCTGGCAAGGTCAGCGAGTCAAAGTAGTTGACATCTGATTTGTCAGAGGAATAGACAATAGACACTAGACAAAATTTCTTTATTAACATTTCTCCAGGAATAGTAATAGAGTCACAAATTCAGAACAAGATACATTGGATGTTGCAAATTGAGTAATACAATGGAGTGACAAAATTGATAGAAATAACTGATAATAAACATTTAGATAAAAATCACTAAAAACAATTAAGTCAGGATGACAATATGATGAAAAATCAAATTTGTTCTAATCACTCACAAGTTACAAATAGTAAATGTGTATTAAGGTGCAGAGGTGCAGTAGTATAGCTTATATGGAATCAGTATTAAGGTGTTAAATCCAAGCAAGACCACTCTAAAATCGTTATTAGATGTAAAAGCTCTCATAGAGCTTGCCGTAAGTCTAACAAAAGGATATTATATGCTTATTACCAGAGATAATACCATACATAACCATCTCTAGTAATAAGGCTGCAGCCTTCGACCTGGAAACATCGCTTTTCAAGGGTTTGTTGAATGGTAAAAACCCTTACAGAGCCAGCCAGTTTCAAGTAAACAAAAGATAGTGCCATAAGATGTATGGATAAACAAATCAGCTGAACCCTCAGGCGCGCTGTTGCCATTTAATAGCGCCACGGCCTTGTTACTAGAGATGGCTATGGTATTACTCAACACATAATGTTCCGTACTGCCAGAGAAAGTTCTAAAAAAAAAACTCAATTAATTACAGAATGCCGATGCAAGTTTGTGAACATTAAAAACCTCTTGAGTTTTTATTAAATACATAATCACAAAAATAATGAAAATGAAAAATAGTCCCTCTAGCAAACCCAAGTCATCCGATTCTCTTTAAATTAGTTAGAGGTATTTTTTTCTAAGATATGATCAACCAGTTGTTTTGAGGAATAAATTGAAATCCTCTTACCCCATTTTTGGGGATACAAATCCTAAAATTAAGGGTTTTTGGGTCTAAAATGGGCAATCGGAGCCCCTTAATGCACATGTTCTGGGTGAGATCTGTCATATATATCAAGCTACTGCATATTTCCCCGCAGGCACTCTGCTGGCAGTGCTGGAGAAGGCGGGGGTGATAGAGCCCGTGGTGGACAGCTACGGGACCCCGACCAGCGCGGGCACTGTGTCCGCCGGCTACCAGAACTTCCTCATCTGTATTGAGATGCTGTTCGCCGCGCTCGCTCTGCGCGCCGCCTTCCCCTACCGAGTGTACGCCAACGGCTGCATCACCGACGCCTCGGGCCGCAGCGTCACCATGCAGAGCATTTCCTCCAGCCTCAAGGTGACTCACCTTTGACCAATCTGATCTTTAACTTAACCTAACCATGTGTATCTCCTGCTAAAGGCCGACAAGTTTGAAAATAGTCAATAGTCAATATTCTTTATTGAAATTTCTTGGAGAAATACAATAGTGTCAGTTCTGTATGTTAATGAATCTACAAACATGGTTTGTATCCAAAAATTAAAATTGATAAAAAAAAGAAAGCTGGTGTGATGTAGGTTTTGCCTTGGTTGTTCTCCAGGTATTCAGGTTTTCCAGATGTAAAATTCCTCTATTGAGTAGAAGGAATGCTTCAGCAGCCACTCTGTCATTGCTTTCTTGAAATGATTTGGTGTGTGGCTTCTTAGTTCTTCTGGAAGCAGGTTAAAAATCCTCGCTCCTCGATAAGATGATTTCTTTTCAAATAAACTGAGACGGTGTGTTTGTAGAGCAAAGTTTTGTCCGTTTCTGGTGTTGTAGTGGTGATGGTCTGCTAGTCTGGCATTGTCTGTGTTGAGTGTGTATAATGTTGTTTGCAAGATATACAGGGATATTACAGTGAGGATCTTAAGCTCCTTGAAGTGTTCTCTGCAGCATTCTAATTGGGTTAACCCTTTTATGGTTAACCCAATTAGAAGGGTTAACCATAAAAGGAAGGGTTAACCAGAAAAGAGCCCACAGTTCCATTTCTTACTAGCATTGTAACCTAGCATTGTGGGCCTTTTGTATAGCCTGCTAACTTGACCAAGATAATCTATAACTTAACCTTACCCTGTGTACAACCTTCTAACTTTACTGATCTAATCTGTAACTTAACCTTACCCTTTGTTTGATCTGAAAACTTTACTGATCTAATCTGTAACTTGACCTTACCCTGTGTATAACCTTCTAACTTAACTGATCCAACGTGTAACTTAACCTTCCCCTTTGTTTAACCTGCAAACTTTACCAATCCAATCTTTACCCTTACCCTTACCCTGTGTACAAATTTCCAACTTGACTAATCCAATTTTTAATTTAATCTTACCCTTTGTATAGTTTGCTAACTTGACCAAGATAATCTATAACTTAACCTTACCCTGTGTATAACCTTCTAACTTTACTGATCTAACCTGTAACTTAACCTTACCCTTTGTTTGACCTGAAAACTTTACCAATCCAATCTTTAACTTAACCTTACCCTGTGTATAACCCTCTAACTTTACTGATCTAACCTGTAACTAAACCTTACCCTTTGTTTGACCTGAAAACTTTACCAGTACAATCTTTAACTTAACCTTACCCTGTGTATAACCTTCTAACTTTACTGATCTAATCTGTAACTTAACCTTACCCATTGTTTGACCTAAAAACTTTACCAATCCAATTTTTAACTTAACCTCACTCTGTGCTTAACCTACTAACTTCACCAATCCAATTTGTAATTTAAATTTACCCTGTGTATAACCTTCTAACTTGACTAATCTAATCTTTGACGTAAACCTTACTAACTTGACCAATGTAATATATAACATAACCTTAGGACCCTACCCTGTTTATAACCTGCTAACTTGGCTAATATCATCTATAAAGGTTCTATTTTATATTCAACCTAAAATCTCAAATTAAATTTTACTCTTACCTCTTTAGAATCAGAATCAGAAACTTTATTTACAATCTTCAAGCTTATACAGTCTCACATAAACCTAATCTAAATAAATTATTTTTCAAAGCATTTTGTTCTTTCTAGTGGAAAAATTCTATTGTTCAGTGAAGTTAAAAAATTAAACTCTGTACTGTAAATTCCTTTTTTACGGCTTGAACTGTATAACGACCGGGATGAGTCAATTCTTGATTCCGATTTTCAGATCCACCAGTTCGTGAGATTTATTATTCAATGTTGAGACTGATAATTTCAGTGGACAGGATGAGTGTTAAATTCGATGAGAAACCAAAAAAAATTAAAATAAGAAAAATAAAATTGTTGAGAAACTGATGTTGATGGAAATAACAGGAAACCTTATTTTTATTGTTTTCGTCTTTCAATAGAGATGAAACAGATAAAAACACAGACCTTCCTGGAACTCTGTTGTTATGCTTTGTTCCTGGCAGCTAATTATAAGCTGTGACCGCATTATGCCATTGGAGCTGTTGAGACAAACTAATAACTAATTTGTTGGGGGCCCTGGGTTTGAGGGGAGGGCACTTATACTAGTTTAATCACAATAATCTTCACTCCACCTCTCCCACTGACTTCAGACACCCTCCCGTCTAGATATCAATACAGATCAGTCTCACCAGGAATGGAAGGGATGAGTATGATAAAGAACATGCGATTTGTCATACAAATCGCCAAATCAGAACTAAAAACCAACAAACCCCCTTCCTTTTTTCCCTTCCTTTTTTTGTATTATGCCAAGAGGCAGCTACCTACTTAAGAAAGAAATTAGAGGGAAATACTTAAAACTAAGTTGAGATTATTATGTTAACTATATTCTTGTTATATTTATTGAGACTTAGTTGGTGTAATTGAGTTCATTATTTGTGCTCATAGTATTTGTTGAATTTTCAGGAGACAATGAATCCAAAAGACATAATGACGGATGCCATCCACAACTTCCACCCTCAATATCAGCAGTATACGCAGTACAGTTCTGGTGAGTTATCTTAATAGCAAAATGAGCAGTGTCCACTAAATTAGTATTTACCATTTCTGAGTTTTTGCAACTTTTTCGTCAACCATTATTTTTGTTTGAGCTCCTATTTTGCTTTTGGATGCCAATCATAGTTGTTTTTTGTGACATTTTTGAATTCCAGTATGTTTTGGACAATAAATCTAATAGTAGTAGATATTAGCTTCATCCCAAAATTTTTAATTTTATGTTGTTTTTGTTCCCCGATTGCTTCAAGTTAAAGTAGTCAACCAAAAACATGCTGATTGTCACTTTGCCCTCAATAATTAATAATATTGCCTACAAAAAGGTCAGGTTAAGGGTTGCTCATATGGGAATCAAGGCACAAATTGATGTCATTGATTTCATTATTTTTGAAAGGGCCAAGAGTAATAATTTTTGGCAACCTGGGGGGAGGGGGAAGGAGAGGGTGTTAAGCTATTCATCTGTATTAGAACTAATTTGCATTGATGAGTTAAAAAATTTCAAACATCCATCAAGATAATGTCTGAATATTGATCTTAGGAGTATAAATATTTTACATTTGATTAACAAGCATAGTTTCTTTGAGGAGACATTCAAAATTAATCAAGTAAAGTTAAAAGCACAGAATGAACCAATAGTTGTACTAGTGAGCCATGCTTTGTTCAAGGCTAGTATTTTTTTTAACATGCTACATAAATTCTATGCTTAACCTCAATTTTTTTGTTAAGATATGTGTTATTTTTCAACACTATTTTCACTATTTTGAACTAAATGCAAAACTGACAATAAAATTCTTGTATCGTCTTGTAGCAAGGAAAGATATTTTCATCACTCTACACACGAAAGTACACTCTCTAAACATAAAATGAACTAAGAAAATAGATTATTCCTGCTGCTGCACGGCAAAATTACATAACGTTAACTTTCTGTGCGTATGTGGTGGACGGAAAGTAACCATTATGGGATTTTGCAGTGCAGACCGTCCAGCTGTTGCATTACTGTACTTCGACATAAGCACGGAAACTCAGCGTTATGAGTTCATTTCTTTCTTGATACTAAGTTAAATAAACAAAAATATTCATGTAGTTACAAGTTTTTCGATATCGTAATAAAAAATAATGTTCATTACTCATCTCAAAAGTGCTATTGCGGGGCTCGATAGCTTTTTCCTCGCTCGGCTGCACCTCGCGCTTAAATGCAATCTCGCCCCGCAACAGGTCACTTTCGAGACTAGTAATGAAAACTACTATTCAATTCCCTGGAGGATCGTGCAATTTTGAAGATGTTTAATTTAATTACTCAAACCCTAGAAAACAATCTTTATAGCATTCAGTCTTGAAGAACTTAATTTAAGAGAATTATATAAAGTTGTTTTATGAAAAATGCAATAGGCCTATTTTGCTTTTGGTACTCTGTAAATAACCAAACCAACTTTAGCACCACCACTCTCACTATCTGGTGATTTGAGTTTTTGTTTGGATATGGGATTATGTTAAAAAACCTAAATAATTATGTCTCTAAGCAAGCTTAATCTCACTTCTGATGGTGTGTTGCTCTTGAAATCTGTAAATTTTACTTGAGGTTTTGCATGCTGTAAACTGTTATAAATTGTTTTGTCTGATGTTTTCCTTAAGCTATAACAAGTAAAAGTCCAGTTGTGTAAATAATACATGAATCTGTGTCAAATACAACATCCAATATTTTATATATTTAGTTTAATAAATAATAACTTGTCTTGAATAAAATGATGTTTTAAATTTTGTCTCAACTAAGTCTTAAATTAAATAATAAATTTTAAAAGGTGAGACGGCCAAATAATAACACAATTTTAAGGGAAAACACACTACCTCATTAACTGTTCACTAAATCATGTGGATAAAAGTTATTTAATGTTAATTTATTTTTCAGATAAAAAATAATTTTAATTGTCATAAAATCAGTGACAATAAAATATAGCTGAAATACTGACTTGATGCTACTCTGACACGAGCTTGCTTTGCATGACTGTGTCTGTCTCTGTTTACAGAAGTGGGCTCTTCAACCAACCAGCCTTATGACAAATTGTGAACACGTAGTGGCAACCCTGTCTCCTGTTGCTGCGTATTGGCACCCCTGCTGCATAGCTGCATGACTGTGATCGTTGCGTTGGCATGATTCAATTATTTCTCTTTTCCTCGCATGTACCCCAACAATCTTTTTGATGTTCGTATTTTGCCCTGTTGCGGCAAAAGCCCCTTTCAAACTTGGTTGGTTTCTGTTTATTTTGCTGGGTTAAAACGAGTAGAACATAGCTTAAAAAAAAGGTTATTTGCCATAAGTTTGTTATCTTCTATATATATAAAGGAGAAAAGGTTTTCTAGTGGACAGCAAATCTCCAAAACTATAAGACCTAAAGAGCTGAAATTTGGCACATGTGCTCCTCTTGGGTCGTAGATGCACACTAAGAAATGGTTTTACAAAATTCCCTTAGGGTCGTGCCCTACGGTAATTAAAAGTTTCAATGTTAAACTATAGGGAAGGATATAAGGTTGTCATGGCAACCTTAAAAAGTATGAAAAATTAAATCCTAAAAGACAAAGGAAGTTTTAATATTTTTCAACGGGTGAAACCATTTTTATCAGCTAGTGAGGTTATATTTGACATGTCTATGATTATAGAGTAGATGGGAGTAATGGGATTTAAAAAAGAAAAGAACAATAAATAATCTTTATTTTGCGTTATTGCACATTTAATCTTTGTTCCAATAATAATTTACTAGAGATCGCATATTGATCAAAATTCAATCAGACAATATTTGGATTTAGTTTTTTACTGATTGCTCTATTAAAACATGCAACTGCATGTGTACATTTTGTTGTTATTCCGTAACTAACTGCCAACTCATAAAGCCCATGTTATTTTTTTATAATTTCAGATTTATTTTTCTCCAATTCTCAAAAACTGTTGTAAATTATAATGTGATGGTGCACATCTACAAGAAATGCAGTTCTAATGGTAAGATTAGGTTTTTCCTACAAAACACATACGCTGAGAAAAAGTATTACAAAAATCATGCTTGCCTACTAATAGATAGGCTATTTACAACAAAACTGTTCAGGTAAAATTGTTCTGAACGGATCAAATGAGAAGTTGGTGAACCATGTTTTCCAAACAATGTGTCTGATAGTTTATAAATTTTCCATGTCTTAATACTTTTGCTCCTTGTCTCTACCAACCAGGTTTGAAGTGGGAATTTATTTCAATTTAGTAGTAAGCATAGTGCCTTATTTAATGTAGAAGTTCTTAAAATTAAAGGCATTGTGACACAAATTAACTGTCATTGTACCTGGTATTCAATTTAGTTATTTTGAAGCGTTTGGCTTTCAATAAAACTCTTTTTTAGGAATATATGACACAAAAGTTATTACATATTTTTATTTTGGTCTTTCAAATGATTTTTAATGTTAATTTTTAAAAATTTTGTTTTATTATTAAAGAAAGTCTTGATTATTTCATCTTGGCTTTAGTTGATTACTTTTTCAGTACTTAACGAATGTTGGTCAGAAACGTAGATCAGGCTCTGTTTATTAAGTACTTATAAACAAACTTGCAAATATACAAGAAAATTTTACAAGTATTTTTCAGTATTATTCTACTCTGTTTACAATTCATATGTAATTTCAAACTATATTTTACTAAGTTTAGTAGGCATAAAAGTTATCAAAGAAAAATGCACGAACAAACTTGGTGTTCAACTGTAGGCTATTACATTTTTTGTGATAATGTTTTAATTTTATGAAGCTTTGTACATCGCGTTATGTGGGATATTTGTTGCAATACATTCCTAGAGTAAGTTAAACAAGAATATCACATTCGATGTGTAGGTTTTAATATCATTTAACATAATATAGTAACTTTTGTGTTAAGATATTGTAATTTTTTACGTGTTGTGTATTTATTTAAATCTATAGTTCAAAATATAGCTTATTGGATGTATTTGTGATTGTGCTTTATTTTGTTTGAGTCCCTTGATACCTTTAGCATGTAACGTTATCTGGGCATGTGTGTTTGCTTCATAAGAGACTTAAATCTATTCTGTTCTTAATGTTTTTGATTTGAAAAGATAATCCTGCTATTTTAGAGATATCATGATATAATTAAAATTTTGTGTATGAATTGCCTTGTATTTTAAACGAATTACGTCAAAGTAAGAGGCTTTTTCAACCCCAATAGTTATCCCAATAATGAACCAAGTAATGATCATCTCGTAATTTCCTAAGACATCCAAAGAAAAATATTTCATTTCTACAAGATACAAACTGTACAATTAGTGAAGTTGACTTTCAGTGGAATCAGTGAATTAAACTTATAAGCTATAGAATAAGTTTTTGAGGAAATAAGTAGGTTTCATATCTATCTAATTAAGTAGAATGCTATTTGAGAAAGTTAAAATAACATTATCGCAAAGGAGTTGCACTTTTCAAAATTGTGAAAGTTTTTGGTAAATAAAAGGACGAAGAAGTAATACTCTGAGTACTCCCAAGTATCTTTTTGCTGTCAAATATAGTTATTAATTCTAAGCATCACTTTATAAAAAGTATAAATTTACCTGAGTGCCAGAATGATTGTTTGTTCAGTTACAACCAGAGGATGATTGATGAAGTTTAAAACCAGTTCATGGCACAAGAAAATTAAATTAAATCATTACTTGGGAGAGATTATCTATTTATTGAAAAACAAAAGAAGCAGAGATATAAACACTGAACAAAGTAGGCCTAAACATTAAGAATTTCCCGGCACTGGCCTCATGTGCGCTCTTGAACAGGTGATGACCATGACTATTGCTGCGGTGTTTACTATGAGGTGAACTTTACCTTAGTTCCTCATTAATTTAATTTTAGCGAATTTCCTCTGGATTAAGCTATTACTGCATTGTAGTTTTAACAGAATGCACAAAACATATCCGTTCAGGGTAACCTCAGCAACCATAGTAATATTTATATTAATGAATCGCTTTTTATGTGTGTTTTTTGGAGCTGAAGTTTGTTAATTGTGGAAACACATTTTACCTGTACAACTCACGATTAGTTTTAAAACTTAACACAGGCTTATAAAAGAAATAGATTTTTCATTTTTGAATGTCTTTTAAGAGCACGATAACTCTTGTAAAAATTGTCCGATCGTAACAAAATTATTGCAGACATGTAAAACTAGGTTGTCTTGTACGAGTTCGTAACCCGGCCGGATCGACATATCCAAAGTGGAGTTAAGGCTCCTTTTTACCCGCCGAAAATGAGTTTTTTGTGTTTTTCAAATTGCAAAATTAAAGTAATGAAATTATCATTTTCACCATTAAATTCTGTTAAAAAAAACAATTATTGAGGAGTTTGAATCATTGCTCTAAGTCCATTGTTCTCCAAGATATTAGCGATTATCCTCTGGAAGGCTCCTTTTAACCCCCAAGAGTGTGTTTTTTGAGTTTTTCAGATTGAAAAATTAAAGTTGTCAAATTATTGTTTTCACTCCTGGATTCACTCGAAAAAACAATCAATTTGGTAATTTGAATAATTGCTCTAAGTCCGTTGCCCTCCATGATATTTCCATATTTTTTTAAATAATAAACCTGGTTTACTAATATTTCTTTACAAAGATGTAAAACAAACAACGGAATATTATTTCATTATGTAAATATATTACTTGTTAGTTATTATTTCTTATTAATAATTGATTAATTACTGGATTTTTTATTTGGAAGTTTGCTGAGTATGGAGGTTTGTTGCAAAGGGTGTATTTTGCCCTATAAGGATGTAGCATAATTGAATTTGATTGGAAAATAAATAAATAAATAAATCTTTATTTGTCGTAAGGATACATTACATATCATTGACAAAGTCAGAATTACAGTGAAGAGAACCAAGTCAAAAGGCTTTAGTACTAAAAAAAATTTAAGAAAAAGTTTACTACAAGAGAACAGGAAAATTTAATTTGCTTCTAGCAAAAAACACAAAGATATTTTACAGTAGCTTAATTCAGAAAATAAATAAATAAGCAGCAGGGGACAGTAACAAATGTAAGTTAAAAGTTAAAAGGATATGTTTTCACAAGTGAAAAAGTCTTCCAGATCATAAAAAGGGTTTTCCAGTAGCCAATGGTAGAGTAAAGTTTTGAATTTCTTTTCAGGATGAGCACTAATAGAGCTTCTTAGGACATTGTATATTTTAACTGATAGGACAACGTGACTGTTTCCAATTTTACTTAGGCGGTGGGGTTGTATAATGAGCTTGGCTTCAACAACACATTGGTCTGAATTTCAGTTGTGTCATAATTTTTTTTATCAAATCAAAATTCCTTCACATTTGGTATTTACAGTAATTCCACACTAACAGATACCAAAATCCATTAAACTTTACATCCTCTTGAGAAAAAGAAATGGCTGTCTGTAATATTTTTATTCATCGCCTACTAGCAGTGCTTCTCAGTGTAAGTAACAGTGATAAGATAAAATATCAAATAATATGGCAGAAAAAACTGGATGGTTTCAATAGACTCGACAGGTAGAAATTTTTAAATAGAAGTTAAAGAACATTCACCGAAAGCAATTAACCATTAAAAATATAATTATGCTGCTTATCTCATAGATGAAAATCACAGACCGCTTTCCAAACAAGCATGACTCCCTTAGACATTAGTTTGATTCCTGAGTGATGTTTTAGTTAATGTTCTTGTGAAACGATCTGAAGAAGAGGTTTTAAACGTTGAAACGTTCGTAATCCATTAGGACAAGTAGGATCTCTCTGGCACTCGAGTATATTTATACCTTTCATAGTCATCATAGTGGTTCAGAGACGAGATGATTGGATGAAGTCTAAGCATCAATCTTATTTATTAATTTTGAAGTCCTTATGCTCAAAGGGTAGGATAAAATCTAAGTAATAATCCATTTACAAGCATAATTTAAAGCAACGCTTTTGATTCTTCAGATTTTTTTCACTTAAGAGCATTTTGACTAAATTATTTATCTTTTCCGGGGTTTAGCAGGTTAGGAAGTATTAGTGCTTACCAAGACCAAGTCAGAATCATTAATTTTCAGTCCTGTGATTAATGATGGTCGAGAGACCAACAGATTAATGTTGAATCCAGACAACAATACGGATCCCTTGATTATTATTTTGGTGATATTGATGCTGTACTTTAGTGTAGGCTTTTAGTAGAATTTTATCCACATTTTTAATGCCATTAGTCTGAATGTATTAGATTATCCTGTTCAGAAAAACAAAAACCTGGAAAATCTGGAGCCATTGGATCATTAAAAAATTTATTTTGTGATAATCTGAAATAATGATGCTACGTATTGTATGTGAAGACTTAATTAATCAATTTAGCAGTACAATTTTTGCAGGAGTTTGATGCATACTTACTATTGTACTGTCAAGGTTGCATATTACACTAAAAAGGAGCTTTACGCTTATAAGACCAATAAAATCACATTTTTGTGATTTTTTTTATTGAAGTAATCTGGACAATCCAAACTTTTTCATATTTCATCTTTACATTCAATAGTGACTTTTCTTATCCAAGCTAAACACTGAAAAACATTTAGCAAAAAAAAGTGTTTTCTTGAGGGTAAAAATTAAAAAAAGTCAAAGGGGAAAAACAAGCTTCTCAACACATTTGTCTAAACTGCTGTTTTTGAAACAATAAGGCAACAACAAAAATATACCGTAAATACTCTATTCAGTTGTTGATATTTAAAAACTGTGTTTTTTTTACTCTGTTTGAGTTAGAGCTTGCTCGGACTGAGTTTAATCAGAGAATTGTTGGCAAGCAAGTATACTCATATTGAACTCTTGTGGATAGGTCACCATCCTCCAACATCACGCTCAAATCAGTGTGCCTTTTTTTTACATTAGCGAAAGTTTAAAGGACAAATTGACATTGATTATTTTTGTTGGCATATCAAGGTTTACCGCTTCTTAAAGCTAATTGCACTATTCTGTACATTTACTTACTTTCTTTGGATTTTGAGTGATGATGTGTGCTTCCAAGTTCACTTGGTCTGAGATTAATCATACTTGTTAACCCACCTTAAGCTGATTTAGCCAATAACACGTGATATTAGTAACAAATTTAGTTTTAACACAATTTTGTTCCATTGAAGTGCCACTAAGGCACTTAAACTGATATCCTACCAAAGTGCCCCTTTGAAAATCCTCTATCATTTCAGATAGTATTGTTTCCAACCACATTCGAATAGTCAAAGACTACAATCTCTTTTTGGAAATGCTGTAGCTTCCCAGATAGTTCTGTTCACAGCCGCAATTGAACGGTCAGAGACCACAATCTCACTTTAAAATTGCTGCCTCTTTCCAGATAGTCCTGTATACAATCACAGTCGAATGGTCAAAGACTACAATCTCACTTAAAAATGCTAATTCTTCCCAGATAGTTCTGGTATGGTCAAAGTCCACAATCTCACTTGAAATGCTGTATCTTCCAAGATAGTTCTGCTTACAATAACAATTGAATGGTCAAAGACCACATTCTCACTTTGAAGATGCTGTAGGTTCCTAGATAGTTCTGTTTACAACCACAACTGTCAAAGACCACAGTCTCACAATCAGTTGTCTTGTAAAACACTGCATTCCCCCCCCCCCCCTAGAGACACCTCTTGTCGTTCCCTGTCCCCCACTAGAGACCCCGGTCATTTCCCACCCACGCCGCAGACAACCCCCCCTCGTTCCCTCGCCCCCACCAGAGCCCCGCACTGCATGTCTCTACTCACATCGCCCCCACAGTTACAGGTGGGGCCCAGCGCGGGGCCCGGGCGGGGGCCTATGACCCGGACGACCCCCCGCACACCCCCCACCCCAAGAAGCAGACGACGGCTCCTAGCCAGCGAGTGGCCACCATCAGTTCTGGGTACAACGAGAAGACTATGCTGCTCTCCTCGGACGACGAGTTCCAGTAATCGTAACATAATGTAATGTGGCGTAACATGAACGTTAGAGAAACATAACCTATAGTTTTGGACTGCCGTGTTGGTAGGTGAGTGAGTGCGAAGTCATAGAAATTAATGTTTAACATCTGTAATGTTTAGGTAATAAATTACATGGTTATATAAAGGCACTTAACAATAGAAAATATTTTGTTGCAACCGCAAGAGCAACTAATATAAAGTGGAAGCAAATTCAACACAATTCATAAAGTACAATAATACAATAAAGGGGTCCATTGGAAATTTTGATACTGTAGTCACTCTCTTTGTCCAACATAACAAAAATCCAAGCCAAAGTTAAAACACAAAACTAATGTGATAGTTTGTTTAGCCAGCTTATTGTTGGAACCATAGTGTGGAAATACACCCTCTAACGTAAATACATGATTGACGATTAAACGTTGCCAAAACAAAAAAAAAACAGCTGTTTTAGGGCACAAATGTTGCAAACATTTTTATTTCGAAAGAAAATATTTGGCGGAATATGGCAGCATAGACTAATTTAGTATTTTTTCTGACTTACGTTTGTGAGGAGAAATGTAAACAAAGTTTTGACAGTTTGATAGAAACAGGAGTATTTTTAGCAGACACTTTGGGAGTTTACAATTAATTCTTCTTACCACCTGCCAGGACGGCTGTCCAGAATATGAATGTAATGTTAATCTAATGACTGTCTCTTGCTAATGCGTCGGTCTTTGTCTATTAACTGTTTAGACCATGCAGCGCATTTCACTTTACACAGCTAGACAGATTTTAACCGAGAATATTTTATTTATTGTTAAAGAACATCTGAAATGTTTATTTAAATGGTGTATGGAACTCAGCCGCTTTGTTCCTCAAGGTTTTACTTCTAGAACTTCAATATCCTGAAATAATCAAACTATGGTATTATTTTTTCGTTTGGTTTTTGTTTTTGTGTTAGTTTTATTTTAGATATTTTATTTATTTGTTGATCCCTTCTTAGTTCTTTATAAAAGTACAAATGAGTTTTAAATTTAATTAGCTTTATATTCTATATAAAAGCCTCTGAATTCTCCCATGAATCAAAATTATAATCAATTATAAGTAACAACAAAATGTAACGACCACCACCACAATAGCCTTTATTAGAATAAGGGTTGGTAATACATTTCTGTGCCAATCAATATAGCAGATCCAAGAGAATATACAAAAAAAACAGGGGTGTTTAAGTTTTTGCTTTTTAGGATTTAAAGAAAACATTTAAGCATTTTTCAGAGCTCCAAACAATACAATGTGGCTGCCAAATATGTGCCAAAATAAAGGAAACGTTTCAATAGAAATCTATAAGATAAACAATGGAAAATGATTGCATTTGTTTTTCAACAAAAACCGTGGGAGAATCCAGATAAAAATAATTCTGCGTCAAATAGTTCAAATTATTTGAGGTATAATATTTTTGTTAGCTTTATTGTCAACAAAATTACTCCACCATTTTTTATACTCAGCTCAAATGATTTCAACCAGCTAGCAGTAGTTGTTTGCTCATTCTTCTACACTTGACTATGCTAAACAATTAGCTAATCTTTTACAACAAGGGAGATTGACCATTTAGCAATCTCTTATTAATTACACATTGTATAAATATGCTGCCCACCTTTATAGCATTATTGTATTACAAACAGAAAGGTGTACATACTTGTTATGCATAATTAGTTTATGATAACTGTTCATCGTTTATTACCAGCATTAACAGTGTAACGTTACAATGATGGAGAATTCAACGTGCTCGTGTACATATAAGATCTAGATTAAAGGAGTGAGATTATTGAATTTCAATGTGTATTCCTTTTCTATATTTATTGTGTTTAACTTGCCAAAGATAAAAAAATAGAAAGTACTTAACTTTATATAGTAAATCTAGTTGTACGGGTGTATTTATTTAGTTGTGTGATAAAATGTAAAAGTATTGATCTGTTTGAATAATATATTGTTTGTTTTTAATGTTTTAGTTTTTTTCTATGATTTTGTTAGAGATTGTGTTCGGATTTTACAATTGAATGTTATTGAACGCAAAGACTATATTTTTACTGAATTACATTGAACAGTAAAGTATTTGTAATTTTAAAATATTTAATGCAGACCAAAAACCAAATCAAATCAAATCAAATAATTCTTTATTTCAAGAAATAATAACAAAGCAGCGTTATAATAACAAAATTAAAAAAAACCTCACATGGGTCAAAGACCTGTGCGTGTGGCGAAAAAACCATTTATATTATTTATTTTATTTATTTATCAAATTCATGGTTGAAAAAAAAAAACTTTACCCAATTTTTTATTAGTCCCTCACTTTGTCTTCCCAGCATTCACCTTTGTTTAGAGATTAAATTATTTAAATTAATAATAAACTTAAATTGAAATTGTTAAATTCAACCCTAACTGTAAAAAGATTGTTATTTTACATAAGCGTTATAATTTATTAAAACCCTTTACACTAATACTTTTCCCTTTTTTGTTAATCCTATCATACATGAGTAAACTAGTGTAAAGTTACTATTTTTTAAATAACTCGGTAAACCACGATTGTTTAAGCTTATTCTTAGCTGCCTAAAAGAAAAATATTCAAATCATTCCTTGATAAAATTGTTTTTATTTGTAGTTATTGTGATATTTTATATCAGTATATTAATTTTATAGTTCTTGTCTATGTAATGCCATCTTTAGAACAAACAACACCTTATCGGTCAGGTTTGTGATACATTATTTATTTTTCTAATTACACACACAAAAGACTTTCTTCTTAACTTTCTTCTAGGAAGTTTGTTTTAAAGATGGACAAGATATAAATTATTGCGTAACTGGTATGATTGTTACTATAAAGACGTATTTTAATGTTAAGGTGACCATGACTCCAGCTGATGCTAACAGCTGATTCTATTGAACTTTTGGTTCACAGTTTGCCCTCACTCTAGCTTACAGCTGAGCACTAGATATTTTTAATAAAAAAATTATAAAAATAAATATGTGATCTTACTTTTTCCTGAGATTGGTCAATGACCTTTACTTTCTAAAGCTGATTTTAGATTCTGTAGACACAAACCCTTCCAGAAAATGATATCTATTTTTGTCCATTTAAATCCGATGTAAATTTTAGGATGGCAATAAATAAAGACTTACACTTGGCGCATTATATCTTGAACCATGGTCCAGTCTATGCTGGAGCTGTCAGATTTTGTTTATTGTTAATGATTTTGGACAACAAACAATATAAGAACAAATTACTACAAACAACAAGTGTATTTTGTTTACGAAAGGCAATTAAGGTATACATTGACAGCTGTTGGAAAATGCTAACAAGTCAGCCTAGTACAACTTAGCGTATCAGCTGTGGTGTCCTGATGGCTTCCACTCCACTCCAACTGCTTCAGGTGTAAAGGGTTCCCAATTGTCAAGATACAATGCGCCAATTGTAAATGAGTCTTCTTTTGTTCAACTGAACACTTATTTTTGCACAGAAGGTTTTGGTTTTTGATGGGAAATCAAGGATGCATATACTGTATTCCTCCGAAGAAAACGCAATAAGATATATCTTGAAGACTAAAACAAGATGTTAACTGACCAGAGGAGATACCAATTTGGACTAAGTCCATCTCTATTGTCTTGAAATCACTCCTTCTCTACATCGATTCTTTTCAAGTTCATTAAAAAAAATGCACTGTACACAATGGATTATCCAAATTCACATGACAGACAGCAATCCAGATAACAAAATATCCAGATAATCCAAGGGCATTATAGTATCGCCTAGGTAGCATTCGCAAACCAACATCAACATGTTAGTTTTACACCCATTCATTTGGAAACTTAATATCAGATGTCACAAATATTTCACAATAACAAGTGACAGTAACAAACTAACCCGCCAATTCCCCAGGATGTGTTGAATACTGACAGTGCACATAGCGACAAAAACACTTGTCATAGAAAATATATAGAAAATCCAAGGATTGCATTGTGTTGCAGTTGCATCTTACTTTTAGAAAGCACTCTTCACACATAATACTCGCTAAAAATCATGTTTTACTGTGATATTTATTCCACTCATAAGCCGATATGGATAATCCGGGTTTCGGGTAATATGAAGTCTGGATAGTCCAAGGCGTACAGTACTTAATAATCAGTGGCTGATAAACTATTTTTTAGTATTAGTAATAATTAAATTCAAATACTACTGCAAAGTACAATACAAATGCACAGTACAAGAGAACCGGGACCCAGATAACCTGAGACCAGAGCCTATGTGTTTGGCTGGATGTTCTTGCTGATTGATCCATTTAAGTTAACTCTTTGCAATCAAATTGGGTATTTGCCACGATTCCTCAGCGATCGTGTGGCCAGCTCTACTGGCTGCCACCATTAGTGTGCTGAAATCAAATTTTTTTTCACAGCAGTTGTCATATGCTATCATAAGGCCAGCAGTGCTGGCCAATATGAAATCCAACGAATGCTCGAGTGTCCAGCAGGACTGGCCGATAAGTACCGATAACATATGTTTTTGTTTGTTTCTCTAAATTTCTCTAGTTTGCAGCTTGTAGAGTGCTGAGTGGAGTTATTTAACTAAATGTTCATCTGGCTTGCAACATTGTAGGCCTACCATGTAATCCCCTACAATAACATTGCAGGTTTTCAATTAAATGGACTCCGAGCTGCCAGGCGTGAAAACAATTTTGACCTGACACAGTGAGCCGCCATGATGAATGCTGTGCTGACACGGAGTGGGCCTTGGCCAGTAGAGCTGGCCTTCCGACCGTCGGAACTGAGCCATATGAAAATTTTAATTCTAACTGGCTGCTGACTGTATTGTGGCCACTCCTGCTGGCCTTTATGTTATGTTTTATGTTTAAAAAAGAGGGTGGCGGCCTCTTTTTACCTTGCATTTGCCCCCCCCACATGGGCCTCAGGCCTGTGCATGGAAGTTATCAAGCAAACCCAAGGAGTGAGCCGGTGCAGTACCAGGATGAACAGTACTGTTAAAAAGTATGCGGCATCATCGGGACTCGATCCTGCGACGCTGCCGCCACAGAACCGGGGCCGAGTGCGCTACCAACTGCGCCACCGACTCACTAAAGGGTTAATCACCTTATGATCACAAAGGGTTAATGTCTGTCTTTTTATGCTTTTTGTCTTTCTTTTGTACTTGATCCTTTTGTACAACTATCTGTATTAACTATAAGTTGCAGAATGTGATGATTCCTTTAGATAGTTCATTTTGGAAGAGCTGTCATTAATGTTATTTCGTATTAGTTTTGGATTCTATGAGGTCGATGCACGGGGGATCAGAGAGGGAAAATTCCTGCTGGTTGAAAGATCGAAAGTCCGGTTGTGGAATCCGGTCCGGGAAAGTGAAGGAATAATGAGGCCCACACAGAGACTATAAAAGATTCAAAAAGTCCTGAAAGATTACGCGATTTAATGGATTTAATTTTAAATGTTAATAATTTAAATATGACCTGTCAGATTTGAGTTACAAAGAAACTTTAAAAATAAAATGTTTACTTTTCAAAATTTGTTTTTACTTGAAGATTTATACATCTCATCTCAGGTTCTAAGAATGTCTAAAAATTAGGTTTGGTCTTAAAATACTTATCTGATCAGTGACAAGACAATCTTGCGTTTTAACAACAGAAAACCTTTATCCTCATCAGTGGTTATTGATTGCTTTCTAAAAAGGAGAAAAACATGTACTAAAACAATAAAACATCACATAGTTCAAAAAATGTTTATTGATTGCACCAATAATAACAATGGGTGCGTAACGTGAGATTATACATACAGTACATATGCGCGGCGTCTACGTACACCCCCTTGGGGAGTTATAATATGCCAAACTTAATGGGGCCATCAGGCACTAGCACATATATTGCTTGCAGCGCATAACAATTTACAGGGCAGATTATAAAGTTACTGTTCATTTCTCATTTAATTGGAAGTTTTTGGTTGTTGGATTCCATGGTTTGGCTGTGGAAATTATTATGAATGTACTTTTAAAAAGGTTAGGAAGATCAATTTTTTAATAGACGATTGGGTCTGGGATTCTTAGGAGTTGAAAAATTGCTTTGTCAGGTTTTCCAGTTTTACTTTTACAATAAAAAGACTATTTGTCAAGAAACATTGTGCATTACAGCAGTATATTTAATAACAATAATTGACTAAATTGCAGGATAGGATTGGCTGCTATGGCAAATTTATTTTGTTCTGTTACTTGCTTAAAATAAGTTTTGTACTTAATCCAAATTTTACACAAAGAAAAAGATTATTTCTTAAAAATATGATGTTCTATTTTAACGTTAACATGAACTTCATAAAGCTAAATTGCATTATTAAAATAACTTTTGGTAATGTGATTTGAATATTTGTTGAGTACGATGTTAGGTTGTGCTTATAACTTATTTGGCTTTTTTAACCGACACTTTTATCTTCCATTTAAATGTGAAATACACAGCAGGTGAAGTCATGGTTGGAATTAGGCCAAAGACATAGCTAAGTTCTTGGGAGATAAACTGCCTCGATGGACCAAACAATCATCACCCCAGAACTTGTCACCAGCAAGCCTCTATTTGAACAATTACATTTTATTTCTTCCTTATTTATTTATTTACAAGAAGTTTATTACAAACAATGTAAATTTAAAATAAGAACAAACCTATAGGCCTATAATAACTTATAATACCGAACCAACTATTTTTCCATGATTTTAAATGGTTTTTTAAACCTTTAGTTTGGACAGATTTCATCTGTCATAAGATTAATCATTGGTAAATTAGTGGAATAACAAACTAAATTGTGTTAACTTTGCTAAAGGGAATGTTGTAATTGACTAGAAATGCTCTTAAATGTATAAAAATATAAATTAAATGTATAAATTAAAGTTTAAAGTATATGTTATTTTCCAGCCTGGTATAGTTATGCAATTCTTGTGTGCTAGTTAAAAATAGTATATTTCATTACAAGGACCTAAAGTGACGCTTTTCATACAAGGTCAAGTTTTACAACCGAGGCTGTAAGCCGAGGTTGAAAAATGACCGAGTAACGAAAAGCAGCTTTAGGTCCGTGTGATGAACTATATTTTTCGTTATATTGCTCAATACAATACGTAAACTATTTAAGAAAACCAAAATGTTACAGCTTGTTTACCTTTAAAGATGCCTTCAAAAGATGCCACCGTCTTGTTCCTGCTATTTGAAGCAATCAGCTGTCTGTTTCATTTGTGATAGGGTAGACTGACAACAATGAACAACTATCGACGTATCGAACGCATGTAATAATCGATTGGTGAAATGAGCGAATTTCACAAATTGATTAAACTGACAACAATGAATGTTTCGATAATAACGATGAATAATTCGATTATTTGTAATCGAATGAATATTGTTCGATTATTACGACGTACTCGGCACTTTTTGACTTTTATAGTCCTAGGACTATAAAGAGTCAGCTGGTATCGAGTACATCAGCTTTTAATTCCTAGGAATAAAAAGAGTGTATTTAGGTCCGCAAAACATGCATTAAAAACATCTGTTTTTGAAGCAGTATAACGAAAAATATGTTATAGCGTTTCTTGTAGAATTTAATCGTGACTTTTTAAAAGATTTAACAGATTTAGGTTCTCCAATTCTAATAGAGATGAGCAACAAAATAGTTTAAAAATAACATTCAGAAAATAATGATAACTATTATAATAACACATATCTTGGCGGTACAGTAGTTTTTATATCACCCAGAGCTTATCCTTCGATAGAAAATGTGTATAAACTAATATATTGGTGTTTAAACTTGCTTAAACTTAACCTTAGAACACAGAAATGTATACATGGTCATGTAAATAGGGTACATGGTTTAGTAAATAGTTTAATGAATACTAATTTTATTTTTGTCCGTTGTAGTAAATTTGTAAAGGCCAGCTTTGTAGTTGCCAATTTGAGTTTCTTGTTGAAATCATAATTATCTTTCTGTTAAAGGTGCAAAGATAAAAGTCAAAAGACAAAGGTCAAAGCAGTAATGAAAAGACAAGAGTAAAAAAAAAACCAAAGTCAAAGCAGTCAGCACAATTTTTCTTTCTGTGTTTGCGAGCGTTAAGCCTTTTATATAAATGAATTATTTTTAATTAACCTACTTTGTACTTAACAGGCAACAATTTAAATTTTATTTGAATGACATTTTATCAATTAAAACATTTGTGTTTATAATTAATATGTTAATGTTAAGGATTCAGAACATGAATAATTTAATACTACTACAACTTAAAATAAATGTATTGTTACCTGTGTATATCTCTGTAGATACGTTTTACAAACATGTTCACTGCAATCACCCAACTGACAAGGTTTTATTTTTAATTTAATGTTCACTTTGTAAAAGTTTAATCTAAAAAATTTTATTGCCTTCATTGTCTTAAAATATTTAGACACATGGCCATAGTCCTGGAACAATTTTTTGTTAAATGTGAACTTCTTATAAAGTTATCCCACAAGCTAATACTGAATGATCCAAAAAAAGTATTCATTACCTACCCAAAAAAAGAACAAATAATTCATATCACAACTAAAACATTTTCAATGTCTTTTTTTCTTAAACTATTCAATGACTTCAATATACTTTTGTTAATCGTTTTAACTATATCGATATGTACACCGCCTTAAAATATAATAACTACAAACAGCATCTACAACTCTATTTGATCCCGTTTTTGAATGGTTTATTTGCTGTAATCAATCAAAAATATAATATCAAAAGCTTTTCTGTAACAAAATTCAGCGATCCAACCAGGCTTCACCACTCGGATTGAAAGTTGCCCGTTTTTGTTTTGAGCAACCTTTTATACCCCTACTTACATTTTATTTTGCAGAAACAATTTTACATTTTCGTTTTGTCTTACAGAAACGATTTTCAAACAGTAATATAATACACATTTCAGCTTTGCGGATCTAGGTAAGAAAATAAAACTTGTAAAAAAGGAGACGTGGTGAGTCCGGTATAAATATACAGTAGAGCACAGTGTGACAGAGTTTTTGTCTTACAAACACTCGCTTTCGCTCGACACTCGCTCGCTGAGCCACGCTCGATTAGTCTACGGAATGCTTGAAGGAGTGAAGTCTTCGCGGTGAGACTGGAGGTCGATGTTTGCAACTTGACTCGGCTGCCGATATGCTTGTGACCAGAGGAGGGGGGGATTGGGCTTGGCCCTCCCTGGAACAGAATGGTCACAATAGATTTGTCAGGTTCACTGAATACATTGTCATTCCCAAACGGGTTGATATAAAAAACAAGAGATTGTTTTATAGCATAGTTGAGCGATGAGCAGCAATAGAGGATGAGGACCCAACAACAACCAAACTACCATTTTCATTCTTAAACAACCCCAGATACATTTATCTTGCCTTTCGTATCCCTTCGGGAATAGTGTGACAGATCCAATGCCGCCTGTGGTAATTGGATGGCAAACAAAGTACCAAGTATGTTGAGAATTTGTTAACACGGCTATATCCCTCTGATCAACAAAGCTTCAATGTTTTTATTGTCTACATTTACTTCACCTTCTAAAATTATAAAAGATTAAACATTTTACCCAACAATTCATTCTTTAATTTTTTGTTTACACCAAGTGAAAAATGATCATAGAGAATAATGAAACTGAAATATTGAGCTATGGCTAAAAACTCTATACTTCACTGGAAAGAATACAACAGTGTCCTTAATACACTTAGAACGTGAACACTTGGAAGTGTTGGTAAGTGAATGCCGCGAGAGGAAAATGACTTTTTTACAATCATCGATCAAAAATGCACAGGGAATAACTTTCATGTGGATGAGAATTATGTCAAACTTTCTAAGCTCAATGTTGGCTTTATATTCTATGTATTTAAGATCATCTTCTGTTAAAATATTTTATTAGTTCCTTGTGGAACTATAAACTGTGTTGAAATACCTGACTCAGTTATGAGTGAAAATTTTTTATAGTGCCCTTTTAAGAAAAACATTTGCGAACATTTTTTCCTTTTTTTCAATATGTTTTTGATTTTTTTTATTCGATTGACATTTTTTTCATAGATTAGCCATGGTAACACAAAATCTTGTGTATGTATTCAATGATACAGCATATTTCATGTAAGAACACAAATTTTTGTCCCTGACCGCAACCAACATAAAAATGAAAATTAAAAATATTTAATGTGATTTGATAAATATGTTTTGTTGTAAATAGATTTAGTTTTAGGGAAATATTGCAATAAACAGCTCATTAAACCTTTAGTAAATTTAGTATTTCTAAAAAAAATTCGAAAAACTAAAAAAGCTAAAAAACTCTTAAAGTTTGTCTACCTCCAAGCAATCGTTCCTGATATATGAAAAATCTTTATGTCCTCATATGGGCGTCTTTTTTGTATGTGAATATAGTTTTATATGATGATATATCAATTTTTGTACTTTTTATAACCCAAATCATGAAAAGTGTGGTCAGGGACAAGGGGTACGGTCTGGAAAAAATTAGAATCACCGGTCGATTTACTCAATTTATTTAATGCCTTTGTTTTAAATTATCCATGGCACTTTAATGGGCCAATACCCTGGTTATTTGGCCTAGTTATTTGGTTATTTGGGAGTTGACTGTACTCTGTTCCACAACAGTTTATAATAAAATATAAGCCATTGGTTGTTGGGCTATTAATTAACAGTCCTGTCTAAGGAACGTGGCAACCTTAGTCAGTAACAAGGCTACAAGATCGCGCCACTATCATCACGATCATCACACTCATCCTTCACTCATATTCAGGGTAACGCCCTCCAAGAGGTACCTGTCTCAAAAAGAATGATTAAGAATGAAATGATTAATGACTAAGCATTACCTTCAATGTTTACCTATTTAAAAAACTACAACTTTACTTTTTCATAAATCCTTCAACTGTACTGTTATAAGATAAAATTGTGTTTCACTTCAATTGAATAGTGCAATTTACAATGAAATTTATAATGATTTTCACGACCGAACCCCAGTACAATCGATAAGACTATTGTGGTCGTGAAGAAAATGGTTGTGGTCGTGAGAAAAATGCGGTCGTGTAATCACAATATTTGGCTCTGTTCTGGTGGTAGCCCTGGACCTCATGTTTGAGAAGACAAAGTGGACTTATAGGTTAGCGTAGCAATTAAAATATCGTAACAAAAATTAACACCATTTCTACTGTAACAAACGACTAGTATGGGTCTTGGACACATCAAAATTACCAAAAACACAAACTTACATTTATCAATCTTGATATTCTTGAAATCAAATAAAAACCAATAGAGCAACCAAAAGCGCTTGCATTCACAGTCTGTCTTTCAAACTAACTAACGCTATCGTCACCAGGCTCGCCACTGTCATGTTCCAAAGTTCCTAATTTTGCCCTTGCGGCCGGGACTTAAAATCGAGGGACAGCCTTATTTTGTCGTAATAGTCAGTTCGCATTAAATAAAAAATTATTAAATACTCTTTTTTTGTAAGTTCAATTATTAATGATGATATAAAAATATAGCATTATTTATTTTGGCACGCATAATTGTTCTAAAAATAGCGTGAAAGTTGAAGAATGGACCCTAGGGACAAGTAACGGTCGTGAGATTCGTGACTTTGAAAATACGGAAAAAATACCTAGAACCCATTAACAACCAAATGAACATTTGTAAAATGTTGCCCCCATCCCAAAAAATAATAAAATACATAATATTTTACCATTGAAACAGTATCTACGAAATAAGAGGCCAGGGACATTAAAGGGCATGATAAAACATTTTCACACTTATTCAACTAATTTTCTGATAAATATCAGTATTTCACCCACTCGACTGAGTTGTGACTGCTATGAGGAGTGGAGGGGGGTGGTGGGAGGTGGCGTACCTGTGACTGCTATGAGGAGTGGAAGGGGTGGTGGGGGGTGGCGTACCTGTGACTGCTATGAGGAGTGGAGGGGGGTGGTGGGAGGTGGTGTACCTGTGACTGCTATGAGGAGTGGAGGGGGTGGTGGGAGGTGACGTACCTGTGACTGCTATGAGGAGTGGAGGGGGTGGTGGGAGGTGACGTACCTGTGTCTGCTATGAGGAGTGGAGGGGGTCGTGGGAGGTGGCGTACCTGTGACTGCTATGAGGAGTGGAGGGGGTGGTGGGAGGTGACGTACCTGTGACTGCTATGAGGAGTGGAGGGGGTGGTGGGAGGTGACGTACCTGTGACTGCTATGAGGAGTGGAGGGGGGTGGTGGGAGGTGACGTACCTGTGACTGCTATGAGGAGTGGAGGGGGTGGTGGGAGGTGGCATACATGTGACTGCTATGAGGAGTGGAGGGGGTGGTGGGAGGTGGCGTACCTGTGACTGCTATGAGGAGTGGAGGGGGTGGTGGGAGGTGGCGTACCTGTGACTGCTATGAGGAGTGGAAGGGGTGGTGGGAGGACGTACCTGTGACTGCTATGAGGAGTGGAGGGGGTGGTGGGAGGTGGCGTACCTGTGACTGCTATGAGGAGTGGAGGGGGTGGTGGGAGGTGGCGTACCTGTGACTGCTATGAGGAGTGGAGGGGGTGGTGGGAGGTGGCGTACCTGTGACTGCTATGAGGAGTGAAGGGGGTGGTGGGAGGTGGCGTACCTGTGACTGCTATGAGGAGTGGAGGGGGTGGTGGGAGGTGACGTACCTGTGACTGCTATGAGGAGTGGAGGGGGTGGTGGGAGGTGGCATACATGTGACTGCTATGAGGAGTGGAGGGGGTGGTGGGAGGTGGCGTACCTGTGACTGCTATGAGGAGTGGAGGGGGTGGTGGGAGGTGGCGTACCTGTGACTGCTATGAGGAGTGGAGGGGGTGGTGGGAGGTGACGTACCTGTGACTGCTATGAGGAGTGGAGGGGGTGGTGGGAGGTGGCGTACCTGTGACTGCTATGAGGAGTGAAGGGGGTGGTGGGGAGGTGGCGTACCTGTGACTGCTATGAGGAGTGGAAGGGGTGGTGGGGGGTGGCGTACCTGTGACTGCTATGAGGAGTGGAGGGGGTGGTGGGAGGTGGTGTACCTGTGACTGCTATGAGGAGTGGGGGGGTGGTGGGAGGACGTACCTGTGACTGTTATGAGGAGTGGAGGGGGTGGTGGGAGGACGTACCTGTGACTGCTATGAGGAGTGGAGGGGGTGGTGGGAGGTGGTGTACCTGTGACTGCTATGAGGAGTGGAGGGGGAGGTGGGAGGTGACGTACCTGTGACTGCTATGAGGAGTGGAGGGGGTGGTGGGAGGTGGCGTCCCCGTGGTGCAGCAGCAGCTTGGTCTCCTCGGTGGGGGAGTGGTCCATGGGGGGCGGCGGGGGGCAGATGTAGAGTGGCGGGGGGGGCGGTCGTCGACCCCAGCAGTTCCTGTAGCAGCGTCATCTCCGAGGGGTTGTTGGCCGTTCCGGATATGCCTACGAACTTGATCGGAAGCGCGTGAGGTTTGGTGGCGTTGGGAGACCGCAGGGGCCCGATCGCTCGGAGCGCAGGGGGGCTTTTCCCGGGGGAGTAGTCGGAGCCGGCGCCGGAAGCTGAGTCCGATATCAGCTTCTCCGTCTCCGGGTCCTCGCTGGGCCGGCCTCGGTGGTTGGCGCAGGTCATTGATTCGTGCTTCTTCAAGATCGACTTTGACCTGCGATGCATCTCGGGCGTGGCGCAGCTCCGACTGTCAATGGAGTCGACGGAAAGTGAAGATCGGCTCTCCCCATTTTTGGCTAAAAGAAAAAAGTAACTGGTTTCAAAAATATTACATATACTAATACTTTCTCTCATTTTCATTATTATTATTTCATGTTTTATAATTTTGAACATGCATTCCTAGAGTATTGTAGGTCGTGTCATGTGATCAGGTTTGGTATGTAAACACTAACAATCAAATTTTGGACCAAATTGAGCCTTTCTCATAATATTTGGAGGTTGGGAGGTTGAAAGGCTTGTCTTTAAACTCCCCTTGCAAATTCCTAAAAAAATAACCCTCTTAAAGATATTTATATAACTTTGTACCAAGTTTTATTAACATTAATTAATAAATAAGCAGATACTGATTTTTTTATATTCACCATGAAAATATGCTCTGATTACTGTAAAAAATACTTTTTTTACACAACCGAGTGACATATACTATCAATTCAAAATAGAGGATTATTTATTTTTCAAGCAAAATCAACTGGTTGCAATACATTTTTATTAATAATTATAATTTTTTTAAATAGAAGGCATATGGGTAGTGAGTAGTGGGGAGACAAAGACGTTTGGGTAATGTAATTTTGATTAACATATAAAAAAATTTCGTTATGAAATTTTCTTTAAAATCATTTAAGCCATTTTTGGGAAATTAGGGATATCTGTGCTTTTTTATTGATTGTTAGGGAAATTGAAAGGATTTCCTAATTTGAAAGTCTTCTAAGAGTAACTATAATCTAATCTTGAATAATCTTACATTACTTTAAAACTACTTGAATGGCCAACTTAGTATTTACCAGGCTTACTGAGAGTTTGAAGACCGAACAGATGTTGGTTGATGATGCGAGTGGCTGTGGCGATGGATTTAGTTGGCATGAAGGAAGGCCTTCGCTTTTTTATCGTCTCCAAACTCTCTTGTGACTCTCGGCCCTGCGTCTGAGTCTCCCCCAGTTTTGGCTGAAACAATAAAATTGCCAAATATTGATTTAATAGTAGCAACATTTTAAATCAATTATTTCATTTAACTTTAGTTACTATTATGTAACTTATGATTCTGGAAAACCTGTTATTTTGAATCAAAGATGCTAAAGTATGTATATGTAAATACTGCGTGAAGCTTTTATCCAAGGTATCGACCCATGAATGGCTCGATTTTTAATGACATATAATTGGGCGAATAATCTGTAATACCAGTTTGGAAACCAAATGAGTTCTACCAAATTAGTTCTACAGGAAATAATCTATTTGAAAAGTTTAAGCCTGACGAATAGTTTTGCAAAGAGAAATAATTGAATACAGGAATTGTTACTTAACACTCGAATACAAAAATTTTAAACATTTGAAATTTTATAGTGTCTTGAAAAAAGTTATCAATTACTTTCAAAACCAAATTTAAGCCATACGGTTAGAAATATGTTTTATACTCCAAGGCAGATTCCGATTCAGATAATGGCTTATTGCTTCTTGAAATGAATTTTGTCTCTTATATTTTTTTCATTCCTCAAAACTCATTCTGAGCTAATAATGAGAAAAAGAAAAATATTTACTAGGCCTATGAAATAGAATTTTTTTTATAAAACATTATGTCTTTTATGAAGATAATGAAAAACATAATTGGAAGAAAAAACTATTACAGTCTTAAGAAGCCCTCTCTTCATTTCTTACTGTATTGAGAGGAATTTTCTAATTAATTAATATAATGGGGTAGAACACTCAAAATAAAATGAACAGAAACTGATAAAACATCAAGAACAAGATCAACATTCTACCGTTCAGTCACTATAGACAAACTTGAGCACTAGTCTAAGTCTACAGGGACAAACATACAGTTTTCATTTTATCTCTAAATGTAACACTATAAACATATTGAAGCAACTTCTCGGCTGTGTTAAGTATTGTTTGGGAGTGGTTTTAAAGAAGATGCGCTCAGCATCACATTTTATGTCAATTCCATACAGCAATATTCCACCGAGCAAGTCATTTGAAAAACTTTTAGTAAGTTTATTCACTCTTATTGCTTTGCTCACAGATATCTTAAAAGATAAACTACGATTCATATTTTTCCTCTTTCTTAACCGACTCCACGCAAAGACTCTACTGTTGTACCACTACTGAAAGTATTCCTTCATTAATTAATTGTGGTATAGTTTTAAGATTTTAGGATATTGTATTTAAATTCTATATGTACACTTACTACTCCACTATCTTAATAACTAATAGCTTTTTAAATTCTATGGCAAATTTAGAAAACTTACTCTAAGTTTATATTGAACACCTATTCACAGTCTAATCATACTAATACTGGTCTAGAATTAAATTCTAACAATTTTACATTTTCATGGCAGATATCTGGGAAAATCTAACAATCTAATTAGGAATATACTGCTGTACTGAACATCATACCAGTCCTCGGTGATTGGTCCTCGAAATTTCCATATGTCGTTGGTGGTTATTTCAGTAAAAAATTCTAATCCTTTAAATAAATACTGAGCGAACCTATTAAATTATAGAATCATACCATTGTTTCTGCATTTATTATTATTATTATTGTCTACCATTTATTATAGAACCATACCATATAATTGTGCATGTTTGTTTACCTTAAATTGTTATATGATTTCATAAAATCCATTAAAGTTTAGAGTCGACAAAATTATTTAAAAAAAAATACTGAGTTTGGCTTTATTTAAAACTAATATATTAATATGTTCTGCTTTAAAGTAATTAAAGTAAAGTATAAACTGAGTTAACAACATTGCAATTTGTGTTTTTTAGTGTCAGCCTTATAGTTTTTAAGTTACGTCTTTATTAAATAGAATGTTTCCAAATAGAAAGGACTTACTTTATGTGCATAAAAGTTCTGGTAGGAAAGAAATTGTAAATTTATTAAATTAGGAATAATGTAAAAGCTAAACCAAGTTAGGCATAATATTATTTACATTTAAATATAAGCTTAACTATATCGAGGAATTCAAAGTTTTTAAAATTAAAAACTTATGCTTTAGCCTGTAGATAATTTAAAACCTTAAAGTGTGGTTTTTAAGAAGGAGAAACCTAAGCGAAGGCCACAATCTGAAAGAAAATCACAAAGCTATAGTAAATTTCCAATTTTAAGATAAAAATATAAATAAACTTTATTGCTTGAAGGCAATACAAGTATTGCATAGCAATATAGATGATTTTTACTGATTAAATTTCAATTTCTATAGAAAAAAATTAACAAGGTTTTTTTCATGCTACAGCCAGCCATTCATATTAGTTTTATAATGAAATTGTTGAGGCGTTGAGCCAACTCTGTCCCTGATTTTTTGGTTATGAACACATCCCCCGAGTTTTTTTTCCATTTTTGAGAATAGGCAAGCCATAGCTGCCAACCTGAGCTGCACTGATCTGAATACATTTCTGGACCTTGTGTGGTAACTGTGCAGATCAACGCCCTGAATTTGGTGGCTTTTGAATTTGCAAGAGTGCTGTTTCCAAAATGTACAACTCAGCCAGTGTCAGCAATCAAGTTCCTGGAATGTATCTCGGCACGAGTCTCTAAATTTGAGTTTGCTAGAGTCCATATGGTCTTTTTTTTGGAGAATAATAAATAAATCATGAACAAAATTAAAAAAATATTGATGAACTGAAACAGATCGGCTATTATTTATCTAACTAAATTGGAACAGGTGTTTGTATCTGATGCGCTTTTAGGTTGTGTTCTCAATCGCTGTTGCCACCCAGTTAGGGCGGGGCCTAATTTTTGATGTGGGATCTTCTGCAGGCTGCAATAGTTGACTCACACTCTCTTGTAAGCTCATTACCGTGTAACCAAACTGCATTGTGAAAAAATGTAGCTTTTTATATAAACAATTTATGTCGTAGAACCTCGCTTAACCAGATTAATGGGGTTGGGCCTGTTCCAGATAATCACACTTGCTGTGTTTTTAAAAATTTTTTTTTAGTATTTATGAAAAAATGTAAATTTATCTTCAAATTCTGTAAGCACAAGTTTAATAATAAATAAAGGCACAAATATGTAGATCATTAAATGGTATAATCTCTAACTGTATCTTAATGATAGCCTAATCAGTATCCTTTCATCAAACTCCTGTTCAATCACTTGTTCCGATCGTTCTGGTTGAAACATGTTCTACTGTTTTGTTAAAATCTTATTAAACCTCTGTAAGCTATTTACAGACCATTAATTTAAGTTTCTAGTGAGAAAGTTACAAATACATGAATTAACTTGAGACTTTCAAATATTAAATCAAAACATCTATACTTTTGCTTGTAAAAGTAGAATAAATAATTTATCACCTTAAGAGGGTTCCCTACCTACCCCAAAATATGCCTAAAACATGCTCCGCATGGTGTCATTTAGCGCCTACAGTTTTCGAAATATAATTTAATTTAACATAGAATTTCAAAGACAAAGAGTTGTAGAATGTTGATTGTTAATCCAATATCGTTCATGTTAATATATTCTGAAGATACATTCTGTTGAAGTTGACCAACTTTAACACCATATGTATCGTTTTAATGAGTGAGCATAAACGATTTTGGAGACGCAATAAACACTCTGCAACTCTTTATCTTTACAATGCTATTTTCGAGTAACTTTTATTTTAAGAATTGGAGATGCTAAATGACACTGTGTTAACCCCTGCACCAGCTTGCGTGGTGAAAAGTGCACAAATTTAACATGGGCTCTTATGGAGCCTTTAGTTCCAAAAGTCGCCACTATTGCCGCAACAAAAAGAAAACTGCCATTAGTAGGGAACCCTCTTAACTATACCTTATACTTCAACAATTAAAAATCAATAACACCTTTTAATTTTAGAACAAAAATCAGAACCCCCACGTACCTGCGGAAACCGTATTTTCCGATGCTTGGGCAGCGGAGTGTCGTTGAGACTGCCGCGGCTGCCGTGGTCCGTGGCCCCAAAGCCCTGGTAGGTCTCGTCGAGGGGGGAGGCGCCCAGGCTGCGCAGCCCCGGGTCTCCCGACGCAGACTTCTTCACCCCCCCGCAGGGACTCGGGCTCTCCAGCGGGTTGATGTACAGGTTGCTGGTGTCTAGCTGGTCACAGGGGGTCTCTGCGAGGTCTCCCTGTAAAGCCGAACCAAATCATTAATTGTCAAAAGTTACAATACAGCATTGATAATAGGACTGGTGACATTGTCAAATACAAATATGATATTAGACAAACCAATAACTATATATAGTCAACTATCGCTAATTCGAAACTCAATGGGACTGTGATTTTTCTTCGTGTTACATATAGTTCGTCTTAGGCATAGTTCGAGTTATAGAGGTAAACCAAATGAAAATTCGTGATGTAGAGGTAAAGAAAAGTTTAGTTTATTCCCTACATCTAGGCTTTTAACTTATTTAAATATTATATATCAATGAAAAATACAGTATTTATAATAGAATAACCTGTAAAACACAAAAGCATATAAGATCATATTAATTCTGACTAAAAGTCTGTAATCTTCCTCTGCTTAAACATGTAAAAACAATTATTACAGTATCGATCTGATTTGTATTAAAACAATAATATAAAGAAACTTTACTGTATCCCCTACAGCTACAAAAGTAAACTTATAACTTTGAATGTACTTAATATAATTTAATACTTGAATAAACTTAATATACTTATAGCTTTGTTTTACTTAGATAGGGTATACAAAATAAAAACGTGTAAAATAAAAAAAACAGTTCATAACGACGGGATTTCATATTACAGAGGCCCATTCTGAAAACTTCGTGGTGTGGAGGTAAACTTCGAGTTGTGGAGGTAAAGCGTGAATCGAATTCGTCTTATCTACTGAACTTCGTGTTAAAGAGGTAATTTTTATGTCCCTTCGAGTTATAGAGGTAAAATATACCCAAAAATTAGTTTGTGTTATGAAAATTAGTTTGTGTTATGTATAGTAATTTCTTCGTGTTAGACAGGTTTTTCCAAGGGGATTAAAAATAATTCGTGATATCGAGGATTTCGTGATATCAAGGTTCGTGTTAGCGAGAGTCGACTGTACACTAATAATGTATACTCTTACAGTTCTGAATCTGATAAATACTCAGTAACACGGTAATCATTTTTTAAATATTTTTTATTAGTAAATTGGGCTTTAAATGATTTAGTATTTATTAATGTTTTCAATTTAGCAGGCATCTTATTCAAATTTTGTTACCCAAGTATTATGGAGATTTTTTGATTAGGTGCCAGGCGATTGTGTTGGGATTAAGAATTTTTGAAATCTCATATTGTAAATGTGGTTAAAGTTGCTGTTAGAAAAACCAAAAAAGTTTGCTTGTTCTATTAGTAAGTTATTAAGTATACACAAATTTTAAACCATTAAATTGTAAGCTATGAAAATTGATTTGCAAAAAGGCCTAAAAGGGGATAAAGATAATTCTTAACATTATTTTTTTATTTTGAGAAATTTATCTGCATTTGAAGCTAATCCCCAAAACTGAACTCCAACATATTGTTTATAAGTTTATATGTGCAATATTTATCAATTTGTTATTTTCTCAAAGAGCTAGGGTACAGAGTGCAATATATTTTTTCGGCTATGGCTATTACACTACCAATAGTGTCAAATGTTATTTTTAATACAAGTTGTTGATTAACACGTTTGACAAGGAGCAGAGCTGTACAGCAATGTAGACAGAAAGGTAACCCATATCCCGCCTTGCAACCAGCTGACTCTGAGACATATTGCTGACCAGAGATATGTTGTGTGATCTATACTTTCAGTGCTGGCTGTGCTATTATTGAGCTAGCTGCTATGTGCTCAGCTGAGCTGTGCTTGTGCTGTGCTAGCTGGGGGTGATTTTTATGATTTTTCAAAAAAATTGCCTGGATTATTAATAGGGAATGAGCAACAATTAACAGGTATGATCTGCTGATCTCCTCCCAAAATAAATATTTATTTCCACTTCCTTGATTTGCACAGTACAATAGCAGGGGTTAATTTCAGCCGGAGCACAGCTCCAGTACTTTTTATGACACCAGAGCACAGCTCTGGCACTTCTCAGGACACCAGTGCGGCTCTGGAATTTTTTTCTGATCACATGATTAATTAATACTCTTTAGAAAATGATGTTTGTAAAAGTGCAGAGCTCTTTCCAATTTGGGAATTGCTTAAGTCAACTTTTTAACACTATTTTCCTTTACATAGTTGCACGCACAGAAATAGACTGTATAGCTTTTTAATCTCTATCCTGGATACTGATCACTTAACAAACTTGGGATCGGCTTTAGCGTGTGATAGTAAGAGTACACTATCGTCGATCAGGGCGAATCCAATCTGTTTGCGTTCACTTTGAACATCTTTTCAGGATCTACCTTGACTTTATGGTAAAGATTAAAGTAACTTCTTTATGGTAACAGTTTGGCAGCAGCCCCGTGTACTGGTAGAGGGTGGGGCTTCAGAATGCAGGGTCCCAGGTACAAACCCCGCAGATTTGCTGCTTTAAAATGCCACAAACATAAGGGTGAACAACATCCTTCCTATAGTTCAATGCATGACCATGGAAACTGCAAAGCATGGCCCATGGTTTGTCGGTTAGAAATTAAAAAAAAGACAACGTCAGAGCTCTAAATTTCTTGATCATCTCATAGGTGTGAGGAAACTTCCATATCGTTATCATCTCACCTGGGTGTTGCAGCTGTTGTGTCTCACCTGAGAGTTGAACGGCTGGGTGTTGCAGCTCGCGTAGGTGTCGCTGCTATCCACGCTGCCGATGTCCATGACGCCCCCGCCCTCGTGCACGCCCCGCCCGCTCCGTAGCAGCCGCATCTCCAGACACACGGGGTTGCGGAAGTCAGAGGTTGCCAGCGGCATCAGACTCTCCGCGTCAATGAAGTCTTTGTAGTCCTGTTACAGCGGCAATTCTTGTAAAATGATGTTCGGATTTTACGTTCATTATTGGTAAACATCGGATCGTTATAAACAAAATGTAACTTATCCTACTAAAAATCAATGAATTAATTCTAGTATAAAGTGTTACGTAGTGGAGTCTCGGTAATCAAGAGGCCAGTTGATCTAAAAAGAGTTCGAGACAGAATTGTTTTACTGATTAGGAGTAAAGTTACACCCGCAGAATCAATTTTTTTTAATGAGAAGAAACTCTAAATCCTGGTGAGACATAAAATGGTTTCTCTTTATTGAATAATCTATTTATTTTGTGGATAAAAAGCGTAATATATGTTTTACAGTAAACCAAGAAACAAAATAAGTAAACAGCTAGAAATTTGATCGTACATAAACTGCAAAAGACAATTGCTTGTGTATACTGATCAATGCTCTATGATGCATTGAGGAGAGTAGGGGGTGACGGTATCCCTCACTGGTGTTTCATAGTAAAAAAATCATGAAGGGCCTATAATACAATTTTCTTTATAATTTTGCAAAAAAGTTAAATTTCCCATTCCCTCACTGGAATTTTTGCTTGAGTAACTCAGGGATGGCCATAAAATTTGGTCATGTGTACACTACTGTCGCTGGTAAACACCAGTTTAACATCTTTGTACATGAAGGAGTTGTAAAATACATTTAAATGTGTTTACAGATCGTGGTATGAACAGGGGCTATGTCTTGGTACATTGTACAATAGTATATTCAATCAAGTAATAGTTTGGCTTACTCCGAAATATTCGTTGAACAAATATAGGCACAAACATTTCGGATCATCAGCACTCAACTCTATGCTTGGACAAGTCATCGACTTGGAATGTTTTTAAATGTGTTTAAATGTGTGATTTTAATTTATGACAATTCAATTGAAGATGTTTGATATTCCTGTTTGGATCTGATGATGGTGATTTCATCGAAACGATCGTAATCCAAATATTGGATTTTTGAATTACTTGACACAATAGGTAACATAACCTTTTATTTGGAATGAATTGTTTGATGCCATTTCCTGTCATATCAAGAGTCAAGTGTCTTTGACTTCTCACATTGGGAGGTTACATAGTGTCTGAATGACACTTATTGACATTACATTACACCATTCAACTTTTTCAGGCATCTAGATTTTATAATTCTTCTGTGTTCAAAAACTTCAAAGTGGTATTTCAGAACCACTGAAAATTTAAAATTTGCATTATGATATTGGGAAATAGATAGGATTGATTAATCTTTTTTTGCCATTGAGTGTTTGGGCATAGCTTAGTAGGCCAGTAAAATAAAGATTGAGCCTGGACAAAATTCCCGGAAAGCTGGAAATCGTCTTAATCTTCCCGTTTTACATCCAAGTATATGAATTTGAAGTTTGTCCCATTTTTCCTAGTGTGCTTTCGACCTGGGACCACAAAAATATCAGAGTTTTGGGTAATTTTTTATTCTTTTGTAAATAAGTAAAAAACCGTTTATTCTACATAAAAAGTTTAAATACAAGAATTGTAGAGGACAAAATTCTGCATTTATTGAGTACCTTCTGATAAAGATACTTTGAATAGTAATTGATTAATGGTAAGTTAAATAAAAGGTTTTGGCGAATTTCTCTTTTAGAGAAAGAGCTATTACTGTAGGTCTCATGGTAATCCCTAAGCCCGAGACCACGATAACTTTTAGTTTTGAGGTCCTCAAAAGCCAAAAAACCCATAAGTTCAAATCTATATAAACATATATGTATCAATATAGATGTATATAAATATATATACTTATGTATTTGTTTCCTCGATAACCCTCGCAAAAATGGTCCGATCTTAATAAAATTTGGCACACACGTGTAAAGTAGTAATTATTTACACATGATCGAAAACCAGCCCGATCAGACCATCGCAAAGGGGGATGAGGGGGGGGGGGGTAAACCCCAAAAAATGGGGTTTATTGAATTTTTCATGTAGAAAAATTAAAATATTCTAATTTTGGTTTATACAGTTGAATTCAGATCGAAAAAACAAATAATTTAGTCTCTTGAATCATTGCTCTATGTCCATTCGCTACCGAGATACTGAGAGTGGTAAACACAGTACGTTGTCACAGCAATGTTAACCTTATGGGAAATAAATCAAATTGTATCTCTTCCTTATTTCTGAACATATCTTCATAAGATTTGGTATGTGGCTTCAGCTAGTTAAGATCAACTTGATTATAGCGTAAAATCCACAAATTTATATATTCTTGAGGCAGCAAACCTGCGTACTCACCTTCCCAATGTTAACCTTATGGAAAATAAATAAAACTGTACAGCTAGCTTATTTCTCAATATTTTGATAAAACTTTTTTTGTGAAACATCTAGTTGAGGTCTATCTTACTAAGCAACATACCAAGTTTCAACGAGATACGTTGAGAAATAAGCAAGCTACACACATTTGTAGTTTTCCATATGAGGTCAACACTGGGGAAATGAGTGGGCAGGTTTGCTGCCTCAGGAATCTATAAACTTGGGGATTTTTGACCGTAATCAAGTCGACCTTAGCTAGATAAAGCCACATAACTAGTTTTATTAAGATATATTGGGAGATAAGGAAGGTGTTCAATTTTATTGATTTCCCATAAGGTTAACATTGGGAAAGTGAGTACGCAGGTTTGCTGCCTCAAGAATATATAAATTTGTGGATTTTATGCTATAATCAAGTATATCTTAACTAGATGAAGCCACATACCAAATTTTATTAAGATATGTTCAGAAATAAGGGAGATATACAATTTGATTTATTTCCCATAAGGTTAACATTGCTGGGACAACGTACTGTGTTTACCACTCTCAGTATCTCGGTAACCAATGGACATAAAGCAATGATTCAAAATACTAAATTATTTGTTTTTTCGAGCTGAATTCAACTGTATAAACCAAAATTATAATATTTTAATTTTTCTACATGAAAAATTCAATAAACCCCATTTTTTGGGGTTTATCCCCCCTCACCCCCCTTTGCGATGGTCCTATCGGGCTGGTTTTCGATCATGTGTAAATAATTACTACTTTACACGTCCGTGCCAAATTTTATTAAGATCGGACCATTTTTGCGAGGGTTATCGAGGAAACAAATACATAAATATATATATTTATATACATCTATATTGATACATATATATTTATATAGATTTGAACTTATGGGTTTTTTGGCTTCTGAGGACCTCAAAACTAAAAGTTATCGTGGTCTCGGGCTTAGGGATTACCATGAGACCTACAGTAATAGCTCTTTCTCTAAAAGAGAAATTCGCCAAAACCCTTTATTTAACTTACCATAAATCAATTACTATTCAAAGTATCTTTATCAGAAGGTACTCAATAAATGCAGAATTTTGTCCTCTACAATTCTTGTGTTTAAACTTTTTATGTAGAATAAACGGTTTTTTACTTATTTACAAAAGAATAAAAAATTACCCAAAACTCTGATATTTTTGTGGTCCCAGGTCGAAAGCACACTAGGAAAAATGGGACAAACTTCAAATTCATATACTTGGATGTAAAACGGAAAGTTTAAGACGATTTCCAGCTTTCCGGGAATTTTGTCCAGGCATGACTAATTTTTGATCTAATTTTACTGGCCTATAGTGGCATTAATACTTTAAACTTTTTAAAAATGTTTGTAGTGAGAAGAAACTCCAAATCCTGGAAATTCAAAAAACTAGTTTATTTTAAATTAGTAATTTATTTATTTTTTTGAGCAAGTGCCGAGTATTGGTATGTTGTAAAAGGAAACCAAGAGATAAACAATGGTATCACAAACATCGATCAAATTGATGACAACCAGTAAAAAGTGCTAGCTAACCATTAGCTTCCAAAAAGATAGCATTGTTGTATAAATGAATAAGTTCAAACAGTGAAAAATTATACTAAATTAATTGAAATATTTCTGTGAATGAGTGTCCTTCTGAAGTTCACAACAGTAAAAGAAAGATTATTTCCTATATTAATACCTATATAACTTACATTCATCATATATTACTACCTAAAAGCTATTACGCAAAATACCAATTTATGCCAAAATATTGAATAGTGCTCTATGCAAGCGTTTCATGCAACAGTCAGAATTTCTGTCGTATGATTTTTACTTACCTGAAAAGAAATAAACCCACAATATCTGGGTTAGCACATTTTTACCCCCCGGATTTGTACCCCCCATAAAAAACGCTACGTCATTTAACGACACAGTAGACGGGGCCTAAATCGCTCAAGCAACTGGAAATGTACGCCCCAATACATTATTAAATCATCAACACGTAATTGGTTTGAAATTAAATTATTTTTCCTTAAGTCTGACCCCGGCATTGTACCCTCCGGATTTTTACCCCCATGGACAAATCCTCAAGACCTACCCACGGGTAGGTCAAGGGTACCCGGAAATGTACCCCCCGGATTTGTACCCCCCAGCGTTTTTTCTTACAAATCCAGGGGGTATAATTCCAGCGACCCCAAAATCTTCACCGGTATTGATGTATAAATTACGATAATTGTAAACAAGTATTTAAAAGTACAATTTATCTTTTTCTACTGTATAAAGAGGGTTGAAATTCAGATAACTGGTGGATAGTCATGGAGACTACTCCATTGAACCTTGATTGAAGTTTTTTTATTGTCTAGAATTTATGAAGCCTCTAATTTATATTTGATAAAAATTACAAAGTAGTTTTCATATCACTCAAAATCCAATTTTATTGAAAGTTTTGGTTGAATAAATTATTCCACAAATTATAACTTGAACAAATCATAAGTTACTTGAATTTTGTTTACAGTGTACACAAGTCAAGTGTGCATTCATTTTTAGCTCTTGTAAGGACCAATAGAAAAAGTAAAAGTAAAACTATTTTTTCAAAAGGTTCCATCAAATTAACAATGAATGACACCTTAAAGTATTAAAAAATAAACTTGAAAAAGAACTGATTCTATTAAAATATTTTTCTTAAAATACTTAAGTTTGTAGAACTTATTGGTATGGGTTTTTTATGCAGAACCGAAATGAATTAGGGCTTTTCTCAGTTTTGATCTTAGTAACTTAGCTCATTCCAAAATCTCATAAGATTTTTCAAAACTCTCTGTATGTAAAACACACACTCGCACAAAAGGAATAACAAAATCATGAAACGGGGTACAAAACCTTTTTTTGTTAGCATTCAACGTCATATCCTTATATTTTAGATGGAACAGATTCACATCAAATCAAAAACTGGTGCAGAATTCAACTAATATTTTACATTTATTACCATAATTAAAAGTTACATAAATGGATTCTTGCAATGCAGGAAAAAAATTCTATTATGATTAGTTTACAATTTCCTCTTCACACATGAAAAAGCAAAAGATTTCTTTTTTGCTGTTTCAATTTTACTAAAAAATAATATTAGCATTCTAATATTCATCATTTAAATGGTAAAATTTACGAATCCAATAGTAAATTATACGAGGAGTACTAATAACGTGTTTAATAACATATTTATATGACGAAAGAATCAATAACATGTGTACATTTTGTTTATGGAATAATAACTACAGCAAACTTAATTTAATGTAGCATAAATAACCTCATTGTGGCACGAGTAACCCGTTATTCATGTAGAGTGTAAAAAAATTTATCCTCTGAAAATTGCAAACTCGGTGATATAACATTTACAGCGAATGCATTATAAATAACTGAGACACGCAAAACAGACCAAGGGAATGATTGTCAATTTCAGCCATTGCACTCTAGACAGTGGCTGGCACAAATAGTTACCAGTTGGTTACTCATGATGCAGTGAACGTATGGGGATAGTTAAATGTTGCATAATTGAGATTTAATTACAAAAGTACACCAAAACAATTTACATTACCTGTAACCATTTTTTAGTTGACCTGTGTTTTCGTCCCTGTATGGAATCCAATTAAAAGTTCTGTGTGAACATCATTATCTAGGTAAAATCTGATGATTATATAACTGAGTACACTAGAGTTTAGTCCAGACCCCTTATTTATTAGGCAAGAGTAAATACTAGGCGAGGGAAAATTAATGAGACAATTTTCAAGTTTGGGTCCTAAATCAGTTTTGATAACACTCACAAAACACTGAACAACGATTAGTATATTAACACTGCCAAGCTCTGTTGGAGGACACTGCAAGCAGAAAATTTTAGCATGAATTGAGCCAACTTGAACTCGGTTCCAGCATAATTTCAGCACAAAACTGAGCACAAAACTCACCGAACTTGTCGAAACTCAATCGGATTCTACATCAGCAAACTGGTCTTCATCCTGAAATTTCGACCAATAATGTTCTAGATCGTCCGATCTTTCGCGTCAATTTGAAAAGACAATTAACTCAAAGAAGTGATGTTAGTAAATTACATGCGGAAAGTAATTTACAAAAGATAAAACGTCAAAAGCTCTCCATGCATTGGAAATCTGCCAGGAAAGTCTTAGAAACAACACTGAGCATGAAAAATGATGCAAATAATTTCTTACACACTTACTTAGAAGAACCAACAAATTGAAAACGTGGTTTTCAGATAGATACCGATGAAAAATAGCAATGCACAAAGTTTCAAGTTGTACATATTTTAGTACAGTGTTTCATACTTCTATTTCATATTCTACGAGGTTATCACAGAATTATATCTATAAGTTTAAAATATGACAGCTACAAATAATTCTGCTGCAAATTCAATTAAGGGAGAGATGAAGTAAGTAGGTAGAAAGAAGTAATAGTAAGAGATTATGTTGTTATGGCAAGGAAGAAATTATAAAAAGATTCATATTCACATAAAAAATAATTTATAGAGTTTGTAATCTACTCTCCTATTGTGTACCCTTCCTTGCTGTGTCTCAACCAGGGATGAACCTATTGTTTACCCTTCCTTGCTGTGTCTCAACCAGGGATGAACCTATTGTGCACCCCTCCTTGCTGTGTCTCAACCAGGGATGAACCTATTGTGTACCCTTCCTTGCTGTATCTCAAACAGGGATGAACCTATTGTTTACCCTTCCTTGCTGTGTCTCAACCAGGGATGAACCTATTGTGCACCCCTCCTTGCTGTGTCTCAACTAGGGATGAACCTATTGTGCAGCCCTCCTTGCTGTGTCTCAACCAGGGATGAACCTATTGTGCACCCCTCCTTGCTGTGTCTCAAACAGGGATGAACCTATTGTTTACCCTTCCTTGCTGTGTCTCAACCAGGGATGAACCTATTGTGCACCCCTCCTTGCTGTGTCTCAACCAGGGATGAACCTATTGTGCACCCCTCCTTGCTGTGTCTCAACCAGGGATGAACCTATTGTGTACCCTTCCTTGCTGTATCTCAAACAGGGATGAACCTATTGTTTACCCTTCCTTGCAGTGTCTCAACCAGGGATGAACCTATTGTGTACCCTTCCTTGCTGTGTCTCAACCAGGGATGAACCTATTGTGCACCCCTCCTTGCTGTGTCTCAAACAGGGATGAACCTATTGTGTACCCTTTCTTGCTGTGTCTCAACCAGGGATGAACCTATTGTACACCCCTCCTTGCTGTGTCTCAACCAGGGATGAACCTATTGTGCAGCCCTCCTTGCAGGGTCTCAACCTAAGGAGAAAATATTGTGTACCCTTCCTTGCTGTGTCTCAACTTGGTATGAACCTATTGTGCACCCCTCCTTTCTGTGTCTCAACTAGGGATGAACCTATTGTGCACCCCTCCTTGCAGGGTCTCAACCTAAGGAGGACATATTGTGTACCCTTCCTTGCTGTGTCTCAACTTGGGATGAACCTATTGTGCACCCCTCCTTTCTGTGTCTCAACTTGGGATGAACCTATTGTGCAGCCCTCCTTGCTGTGTCTCAACCAGGAATGAACCTATTGTGCAGCCCTCCTTGCAGGGTCTCAACCTAAGAAGAAATTATTGTGTACCCTTCCTTGCTGTGTCTCAATTTGGGATGAACCTATTGTACACCCCTCCTTTCTGTGTCTCAACCTGGGATGAATCTATGTGCACCTCTCCTTGCAGTATCTCAACCTAAGGAGAACATATTGTGTACCCTTCCTTGCTGTGTCTCAACCAGAGGAACCCCTTTGTTGTGTTTGAACTTGTGAAGACCTTTTGTGTACTCTTTTTTGCTGTACCTGAGCTGCTTACCTCGGACATACTATTTAACGGCTCAATCAAACTTTAATGTTGTTTCCATAATATTAGGATGGTTGTTTCTTGAACCTTTTATTTACATTAAAAAAAGCAAATCACACTTTCTTCAAATATTTCAGTTGGCCAAGTCTGTGCCATCATCATATATTCAGGTTTCGCTGGGAAATAATAACTGCTGCAATCACTGGTTAACCCTCAGAACTTCTCTAGACTATGTCAATATTATTTAGACTTATGAACAACGTTTGTACATAAGTCTGAACCCACTGCATTGTCGAAGGCCTTCTTTTGGCAATATAATGATTAATTTGAATTAGCCTCATCCAGAAGGGCCAAGGAAAATGCTTCCTTATGCATTGTAATAATAACAATGCTTATTAGGGCTAGTGGCTCAAAAATGCCGAGTTTATAAGATTCAATAGTTTTGTCTTCCTGGAAACACCAACTGTAGTTTGATCTTTTATTGAGTGATTAAGAAGGGTTAGCGATTTTATAGGTCTATCAATTCATCACAAACAGTTTCAGAATCAAACAGGATAAGAAGAAGAAAGACCCATAATAAGCATCAGGGCATGGTAACTTATTGGCTGGAGTAAAAAATATTTTTTTAAATTCTTAACTTTCTCAAACATAAATATAAATTTAACATTCTACTATATCAAGCAAATCTCTACATTGGTGATGTAAAGTCAAGAAACAAGATCCGTGTTATTATTCAGGAAAATTTTTATCGAGAGAAAAATTAATAGTGCCACAGAAATATAAAAATCTAAAACACTTAGGTTAGTCAGTGAAAAGTTGTCGTAAGCATCTACAGAATAAAGCAATACTAATTCTACAAAAATGTAAAATCATTAAATAGGAAAACATCAATAGTGGAGACTAAAAACTAAATTTATTGCACCAAGTATTAATTGAAGCAAACTACTTTTATTGCTTTTGAGCTGAGATTATAGTGCTGTTAATTACAATTTTCTGGTGAATGACATAGTGCAATCTAGTGTTTAGCCATACGCTAGTAAGTTATAATAAAAAATATATCATTATTTTTGCCACTTACTTTAAAGGGAATACTTCTGTAAATTATGTTATTTCTAGACACGATTTCATATAGCTTTAGACATAGCATTTTATGGACCAAATAATTGTCTCCTAAAGTTAAATTCACTAAATATAAACCCTTCTCTGAAATAAAATTACTGTAAATATTTTGGAGTGGATTCAGTGGATGAAAAACTATAAATATACAATAATTTATAAGGACTACTGTGATTCAGAAATATTTATTCACCTCAGTGTTCCTGTCCCCATATGTTTTCATACTTGCGAATATAAATTATTTATGGTATGATTACTGATACAGTAAACAAATTACGTTTATAATAATTTAAAGTGGATTAATACATACCCTTCATAATATCTTTTCTGTCTAATCTTTCATAAAATTTTGAGAATTTCCGTGTATGGCACTGACATTGTATGAACTGATACTACCAAAAATCTCATCAGACTTTTACAGTTTCAACCACTCAAGAACTGAAGCAGCACTGCTCTAAAATGTCAATATACCCAATTTGAGACATACTTTAGGATAAGAAATGGAAAGAAGTCTACGGCATACAAACATGCAAAGCGGCAGTGAAAGATAGAGATACCACGGTATAAGTACGGTATGGTCAATATACTACCTTGGTATTGCAAAAACAACACTCGAACTCAGTGGGTATCTCTTCCAGCTTTGCCATCGCGTTGCTAGACTCATTCGCCTACAGTAAAGACAGAGCCTGAAGAGACTAACAAAGAAGCACAAAACACAACAATTGACGTTGTCTTCTAAAATACAGGTCCACTGTCACTCAGGTTGTCAAATAATTGAGGGTTTGATATTTCTTTTTAAGATATTTACTGCTGAAGGAAAAATTTAAAGGAATAGCTGAGCAGAGTTTTATTGTTAGGGTTTTAAAGCTTTAATGGCTGATTGATTCACTTAAAACTGTACGAATAAAAGTATTTGTTTAATAATAGTACAACTAATCTTTATCTCAGATAATTCTTCTCCTCCTCCATCAAAGAATTAATCCGATAGCTAATTTATACTAGCAGTTTATAAGTACTAAGTTAATTTAAGCATATCATATTTTGGTGGATAAAATATTTTATTTGGATTGGTTTAAAGTACATATTAATGAAAAATTCTGGAAAATGGAATTCACTGTGTGAATAAATCTGCAGTTGATTCAGGTGGAAATAGAAGTTCCTATTGGATGTATTTGTTTGTGTTTAACAATGTATTGTGGTGTATTGTGGTTGTGTGTATTGTGGCTATGTATGTATTGACCTAAATTTCTTGTAAGTTTCAGGCCCTTATGTGCATTATTTAGGAAAATTAATCCATTCTCCTCTCTAGAATTTTTTTTACACAATGCTGCTAGCAATCATTGTATAATACTGATGATTGGTATTAAAGATTTTAAACGTTCTCTTGAAGTCTTATTAATTACCTCAAAAAAACCATTTCATCACAATTAATTGCAAACAAAAGTGTACAATTCCTAAGGATTTAGATAGCAGTGCAAATTACAGCAAACATTTTAATGGATAATTTTGTCGGAGATAACAAAGTTCAGACATTTATTGAGATAACTGTTTGTAAATTTAAACTTTGCTTGGCTGCTATTTCCAATTTAGTGTTCCCAATGAGGTCAGGTTTGTAAAATTCTACTAAATAATCTTTTCTTTTGTATCTTGTTAGGCTAAGCCAACTGCTTAAGAATTTTTAAATAATGACAAATACACAGTATAAATGTGTAATGATAAATTGAATGTTTAAATTCAGTATTGTTAAGCCAATTTTTTGTTATTTTAAGGTAACTTTAAAAGTAAAAGAAATATCAACGGTCCTGGAAATTAATTGACATCCTCAGTACAGATTGATTTTGACATAAAATTTGATTTCTTAGCAATTATTTGATGGGTTTTAATATTTTTAGGAGTAGCAATTTTTTGTTCGTCGTCTATATTACGTTAAGAGATTTATCGTTTGATTTTGTCATGGTATAGAATTTCTCGTAAAACTAAAAATGTTGGATTGTTTATAGAGAGTTTTTAAAAATAAAAAAATAAACATGCTTTATTGAATATATTAGAATTTTAAACTATTTCTACCTGAAAAATAGCAAAAGGTGTAGGACTATTTCAAAAGCAGTGTATGCTTCAAGACTGGTTAACTTTATGATACTCATTCTCTTTGTTAAATAAAAAAAAATATCAAAAAGCCTGCACTGATCTTTGTATCATAGAAATTAACTTACCATCAACATCCTAAGAGGAGAAAATGAGGAAAATGACAGTAGTAAACTTTGTAAAAATGTATATAACATATGAACAATTTAATTTTAGATGTAATCTTGGTATGTTCTGGCAGGTTTTTGCAAAACTAGTGAATTTAAATTATATATTTACAATCTTAATTTCCAATAAAAAAGTTTACTGTGGATAATCCTTAAGTCTTAAGAAAAGTTATCATCACTGTATTTTAGAAAACAATGTAAAATGCACAGCACCACCGATTAAAGTTTAAAGTAATGTAAGCCAATTTAATATATACACCCATATTTAGAATCAGTTTAGAAGTTAGTAATTTTTAAGTGGTGCTGTGTAGATAAAAAATATCCTGTACATAATCACAGCAAGACAGACAGAAAGATAAGCACATGACAGGACATGGCAAGCAATACGTTCAGTCACAGTGTTTGAAGACATACATTTAGGTTTGACTCTCTTGAAGGGTTCCCAACCTGAAAACACAAGCTAGAGCTACCAACCTTACAAAAGAACCTTTGTCAGATGCTCTCATACAAAAATATCCCTTTTAAAAAAATAATCAGAAACAATTATAAACCATTTGCTGTAATATCTTGATAAAAAAATACACCAATTATGCACCATCTGATTCAAAGAAATAATAGTTACATTTCCTGATTCTAATTTACAGCCATAATAGGCTCCTATAACCAGGACACCTTGGGACCAAACTCATAGTTTAGGTTAAAAGAAGTCTCAAGTTATCAACTAACAACTGAACTGAACTTATTTATTTATTAAATTAGACATGGCTGATATTTATGTCAAAATATTGAGTGTCATTAAGGCAATCCAATTTTATTTTCAGTGCACAATAATTGCTACTAGGTCTACAACTAATTATCAGCACTGTTAAGAAAGACTCAATTCATAGTTTTAGTCATGTACTGTTGACAATATTTAGTATATTTTCAAAGGTTGAAAACATTCCACAAAACAGATCAACTAAGGAGTTTACAAACTATAGGAACACATTTAATTTAGCCTCTTTTGAGTAATTAACATCGCTGTTGATGAAGTATGAGACCTTGACACAATAATTATACACTGAAAACAAAACAGGATTGCCTTAAAGGCAGTTGATTTTTGTTATTGATTTATTTATAATAAAATAGTTTCTGTTTTTACATGAAAAAACTTGTAAAACGGTTGGATTTATGATAGAGATCTAAACATTTCAAATTTGACGTCACTAATATCCTTTCAAAAAAGTTCTAAAATTGCTAACAATATAAGCTTTGAATATTCTTATAAAAAAACTTTCCTATAAGAAAGAAAATATAGTGGACTTTAAGTTTTGGTAAATAATACAATTTAGTAAGGATGCATAAAATTCCATATGTAAGACTTTCTTGCTTTTGCTATTAGGTGCCTACTACAGAAGTGCACACTGAATGATATCAGTGTATACCATTACTATTGCCAAAAAGGAAGAACATGACAAATCCCATGCTTTTTCTAATTATCTACATTAATAGAAAGACATGTTTTTTTTACCTCTGAGGGGATATCTTGAGATCTTTATAGGCCTTTGAATATACTTATTATCACAACAATAAATTTATGATACATTTAAAGTTTTTTGGATGAGGTTTTATGGAAATTAAGCATTTTTCATTGATTTTTGATAAGTATTAATGACAAATCTAAAAACATTACTTAATGAAGGAAAATCAGCGGTCTTAGTAATGGCTGAAATACCAGAAAATTTAAACCGAGCACTGTGCTCAAGTAAAAATATGAGCAAAGCAGCATTTGTTGTCTTTTAAAGTGCAGAGTTTTCCTCCATTACATTTGATTTATTCTTGAGACAAAAAAATTCAGTAACTTTATAAACCAAACATGAAAGCAAAAAATACAGACAGGGTAAATATTTATAAAAAAATGTATTGTCATAAAAGTGTGCAAAATAACGCATGCAAACAAAACTTGCACTACTCTACTACCACATTAAATTTTCACTTATCGAAATAATAAATCAAATTACAATTTCTTTTATTGGGATTTCATTGAGGAAAACTGGACATGTTCCTAATTTATTAACATTACTGGAAAGCATTATAAAGTTTAAAAACAAATGCTTAGAAGAGGTGAGAGGGAAACTCTGCAAAATCCCCTCAGAGGTTGGTTCACCTGAGTGAAAATCCAGCAACAAGGTTTGAGAAGCAAATCATTACAAGTGGAAATGCAAGAGTTCCTAATATTCAGGACTTTACCTAAAAAATTGTAATTTATTTTAATTACAACAAGTTTTTTTGTCAAATATGAACAACAATTTCAGGTGATTTTTTTCTTTATTCCTTCATTTTATTTTGAATGAAACTAATTATCAAGGTATGAAAAAATTATCACTAGTTTACGTTTTTTATTACCTTGATAAATGACTGTTTTGGAAGGAATAAATAAATTTAGATTATTCTACTTAGTTTTTTATTAGTATTATCAATTAGTAATTATGATGTTTATTACTAATGGTAGAATAATCTGAGTTCCTTTCTGTCTTTAATGAAACACAAAATAATAAAGTAATTAGTTATTTTCTTTTTAATTATTATCCTTAAACACATTCAAGTATATCTTTTTCATCATACTGTCCCGAAAACAGCCGTTTTTAGTTCTCTAAATCGTACGCAAAATGATCGTTTTTGGATCACTTCGAATAGGAGTACTGGAAAAACATATGGTAAATTTTGCCGTACTCTAATGTCAAAATTTGTTTATGTTACGTTTGAAAGGTTGAACGATTTCTTATCTTGTGTTTGTAAACAACTAACAGATGTGTAAATGACTATGACTATTTTGGATAACCTCAAAATTATGTAGTCTAATTTTTTAACGATTAAATGATTATTTATACATAATGATGAAAATAGTTGTTCATCACATGGAGCAAAAGTGTCTCCTTGGTACTCGATCGCATTTCCAAGCTCGGCTGCGCCTCGCCTGTAAATTACGATCTCGTACCAAAAAGAGCCACTTTCGCTCCTAGTAATGAAAACTACTATTATCTGTTGGCTGCTTGGTGTGTTTTTTTTGTTTTTTTTAATACATCATTTTTATGAATACCACAAATTGAAGGTTAGAATGCAGTCCAGAACAAAAAATGCATGGAATGTTAATAACAAACCCAAATTGAATATTTTTATTTGGTTAATTGTAACAAAATCTAGCTTATTTATACTATTTGATTATTTTAAAAATATTTTATTCTGTAAGATTTTAAAATTTTTTTGTTTGGGATCCCTTCAAGATTTGGATAAACTTGATTAACACTCTTATTGATAAACACCATATATAGTGTTTTTGTGTTTTATCAATGCAGTTTTATGCAGTTGGCAAAACAACATTCTGCTTAAACAACTAACGAGGACAGACTTTGGCTTGGTTAAATTTGAAAATATATGACAAATTTAATTTCTCATGAAGATTATTGTATGGGATGAATTAGAGGTACAATACATTGTCATTAAATCTTTTAGATAGCAAATAGTAGAACAAAGAGCAAGCTTGGGAATTAGTTGAAAAATGTCTTCGCTCTTAGATCGAAACAAGTTTAAAATTAGTTGCATATACTGGAAAAGGTAATTTTATTTTAGGCTATTTTGCCTTTTACTTTTATTTTTATACCACAGAGGATGAATAGGTTTAATTACTAACAGTAACAGAGAAGGCCAATGATAATTTTTGATCTAAATAATGTCAATCATTATTATTATTACCATATGTTTTTCTATTGTTTTTGAAATACACTTCTACATAACTGATACAAGTTCAAATATTTGTAAAATAATTTTCTATTTTATTAATATTTTAGTTGGAATTAACTATCAATTAATATTCATATTTCAATATTAATATTTTATTAATATTCTCATAATAATAAGAATATGTTAGCCTCTGGATTGCTTGCATACAATTAATACTATAAGATCTTATCTCAGCAATCCTAATATTGATCTCAATATTAGGATTGCTAAGGTAAGACCTTATAATATTAACTTAATAATGTATGCACACGAGAACCAGCTTATTTTGTTGAGGATAGAAATAGAACAACTATAGACGAGTTTTTGATGTGTGGTATTTAAAAGCAAGTCACTTTTTGCGGACTTGTAAAAGATTGAATCCTAAATAATATTTTAAATTCTTAGGCCTGATTTCACCAAACTTTAAACCACCGTTAAGGCTTGGTTAGTTTAATTTTATCAGCTGTTTAATACTCTTTTCCTATCTTTAACGAATGGTTTATTAACTGACCCTTAACTGATTTTAGGTGAAATCAGGCCATAGTCTGCTGTAAAAAGACAAAAGTTTGCCCTCGCGACTAACACTCCACACACCTTTTCAGCACGCACTTACCGGACTGGTGGGGGGGTTCTGCTGGTGGGGGGGGCTCTGGGGCTGCGGAGGGGCCTCGGGAGGGTCGAGGTCCAGCAGCGGGGGCTGCACGGGGGGCCGCCGGTGCCGCGAGGTGAAGTGCTCGTAGTTGCGGTAACACCCGGGGCCGGTCTGCGCGGGGTTGACACTCCCGCTCTCGCCCTCCGTGCTGTTGCCGTCTGCCGTCGACAGGTTGTGCCCCAACACGGCGTCTGGAGATTGAAGGAGTAGATTGTCAAGAATCAAGAATCAAAAGTATTTACTGTCGTGAACTTGTACAAAGCATGGACAATCGTCAAACATATTTACATAAACCAAACTAAAAATACAGTGCACTTGAATATACATTTGATTCTTATGTTTTCTAAAATGATTCCTTATTTTCATCACTCAAGTAATCCTGGACACTGTAATACTCCTTAGTCACTAACAAACGTCGTAGCCTCCTTCTCAAACCTGATCTCATATAATTCGGATTTTAATGAAAGGGGGAGGGAATTGAAAAGTTTAATTATGCTGAAAAATGACTACTTCTCAAAAAATGTGGTGTTGTGTTGTGGAATAGTTAAGAAAGTGGAATGTCTGAGACTGTAGTAGTTACTATTGTGAAAATTGAAAAAATGCTTGTTTTTGAAGAAAAATGAGAGACGTGCGTAGATATACAAACAACTGAAGGTAAGCAAATTATTTGTTGAAAAGACACCTCTACATGAATAAGCCCTATGCATTCCGAAAACCAATCTAACCACCTTTTACTGCAAAAAAAATGGAGCCTTTGTTCTTGAAGACCCGCTCCCCAAATTGCGACCCCATTACTAGTGTGGGGACATAGATATCCATAATATGCTGTAAGTAAAACATTAGGGTTTGCAAAATTAGAAAGTCTTCGAAGAATGAAAATACAGCTACTGATCTTGCGTGAATCTTTATCAATGTGTCCTGAAAAGTCTAGACAATGGCCTCCGTCTGCCGTCGACAGTTTGTGTCCCAGCACGGCATCTGGAAATTAAAGGAGTAGATTTTTGAGTCGTAAGTTAGATGTTTTTTTTTTATGTGTCTCTCATATGGGTTGTACTAGTCGAGTTTCATGAGTGTTGAGTCCCATGTGCAAAAACGGATCTAAGCGCTCACATGGAACATGCTGGAAGGCTGCTGAGTATGATTGAGTTTTGTAAACTCAATTAAGTAACTTAGGATTGTGGGACATTTTGCTTTTTCATAAATTAATTTTTAAAATATCCCTCTCTAATAGTAAACAGTTCAAAATGAGCTAAGAAATTATGAGATAAGGAGGAATGACAACTTTTTTATCCCTCTAATGTAAATTTCGAGGGGTTTTCTATTGTGAGGCTGTTAATGTAGTTGGACATTAAAAGAACAATTGACTTGTTTCACAGCCTGATCAATCATCTTTTAGTTTGTAAAATTAATACGGCCTTGCCGAAACACGAACAACACTGAGCGATGAATTTTCCATGAAAGTAAACAATTCAATTGCATGTGTACACAGGCGATCAAGGACATGTTTTGAAAGACTTGTAAGGCAAAGGCACTATAGCTAAAGCGTGTTATGGGCCATGGGAATGGTTAATAATATTATCAAACATATCAAAATTAAATGAAAATTTAAATAAATGGAAGAATTTCAAGATTTTAAAACCAGAATATGAAAGAGGAGAAACAGGTCAATACGTAGATACAAAGGGGAAAAAGTTCCAAAAAATATTAATAATCACGGACAAAGTTTTTGATCCCTGGTTACATTAGAGTTCTCATTAAAAGGTATTGGAAAGCATTGTTCAGTTAGTGATTTCATCATTATACAAATCACAAAAGTACACAAAATAAACAGCCAATCAAGTCACTGTACTAAGAAACAATTTATGTTGCAAACATACAATCAATGATCAATTTACTCCTAAAATTCAAGTCATCAAAAAACTCACTCACAAATTCAAAATCAACTATTATTTTAGTTCAAATTCTACTCAGGTTACCAAAACCAAACCTAAATTCAACTCACAATTACCATAAAGTTGGTCCAAGTTGTAAGTTAGCACCAGTCGTGAGTGTTACGTTGACGAGCCAAAAGTAGAGAGAACAGCCCCATATCCGGAAGAAACATAAACAATGTAATTAAACAGGAAAAATTTTATTAAAAACTACTTTTCATATAACACCATAATCATGAAGATGATCCTAAACTGACTAGTAAATCACTTCGAAAACTTTGTTCAGTAAAGTAATTGAGAAAAAATCCTTTAGTTCTGTTTAATGTGGTCTTTCTATGAACCACTCGCCATTAATAATAAACATTATAGAACAAATTTTATCAGTCAAAGGGGTTCTCAATGAGCAGCAGACTTCAAAAAAAAGGTTGCCCTCAAATGATAGAGTTTTCCATTACTATACGTAAGGTACAGGCTTTTTGTTGTTGTTTAACTCAATAAAGAAAAAGTTTCCTTCAATTTAAATCGTATAAAATTAAAAAAGTAAAATCAATTATGAAAAAAATTGGAATTTTGTATTCAATTTTAACGAAAATAATGTAATTAAGAGATTTACTTTCTGCTGATTTACATAACATTTTTCTATGTTGTTTTCTTAAAATAAGAAAGTATGGTGCCTATGTGATAAAAACACTAAAAATAATATTCTTTCTAAATGATTAACTTAAGATAATTAGAGCATAAAATGACTTTGATTTTTGCGGACATTTGCCATCTTTGATTAATAAAAACAAGTATCACGTTTTGGGATCTGGAATCTGATCCTGAAACTGGATCCTAGAATCTGAAACTGTTATTACTAATCAGTGATTGTAAATGTTCGCAAAAATCAAAATCAAAATGTAAACTCACCATCATCAACAATGAATTTTAAACAAAGAATACAATGACATGTGCACAGTTTTTGTTTTGTCAATGGCTGACTCACAGTACATGAATAAATTAAACCCTAGCGGCATCGACATGTCCGTAAACCAGAATGTGGATTCCCTCCAAGTCTCGGGACAGCTGATACTGAATAAAACAGTCCGCCCGCAGACGTTCTTACGTCACTTCCCTGTTCCGCGTCAATCACTAACAAAGCTTTTGTTTGGATTGAATGGAAACATTTTTTATTACCATAACGCACAAATCAAATTCAAATCCAAAAAAGTTTTTGATAATTTAAAAACATTTGATATCATTGCAAATTTTACCTTTACAGTAATTTATTGAAGCGTAAACACTATATTACAATGGATAAGCGTAGAATGAATATTTTGGTACTGCACTATTTCATGTAGAGATACTACTACAATATACGAGTATACAGATAATCTGAAAAAAATACGTAAAAATAAGTAATGATGAAATTCATGCTGGTACTTCAATCCAAATAAGTCACATACATATAAAATAATTTAGAACTGAGGAAAGGAAGAATTAATTGATTTGTTATAGAAAGTAAGTGCTTTATATCTGGAAAGGGAAATGGCAAAACTTTCAGTTTGGTTAAAATTTTTTTTTAATGATTTGGTCTAAAACAAATATCTGAAATATTTTGATACAAATATTTTTGAAAGTACAAATATAAAACTGATAATAAGGATCAGGGTTTCTTACACTATCACAATAAACCTGTACGTGCCAGGTGGCAGGTGTCAAATGACCTGACCTCGTGTAAAAAATATGATTACTCTGATAACTAAAAAAAATATCTTAATGGGGATATTTTTGCTGATTGAATTGATCGAGTCCAGTCCGAGTCTGTCACTCGATGCGAGCGGACGTGTTCGTTATCTGTGTTGTGTTCATAGGTTAGTTCTACAACTGTGCGGTTTTGCCTGTCGTCCAGCGGTTATGTGCATGTTGGAAGTTGCCTGACTTTAGTTTTAGTGTTTTTTTTTTAGTTTGGATCCACGAAAGCACCAATATAAACTTATATCACTGTTTTAATAATTATTTATTTATTTTATTTATCGCCCGTTCGTGTTAATAAACTGTGCAATGGCGGACAAATGCAGTCATTGTCAGCTAGACGTTGTGCTAATGCGTGACTCGATAAAGTGCACGGACTGTTCGTCAAGTTTCCATTTAACATGCATTAAAAATTCCTCTGACGGTGCAAAGAAAATCACAAGGAGTACACCGTGGAAATGGGGAAGATGCGCGTCGGAAAACGCGTCCACAAGCAGCCGTGCCGAACAGGAACGCGACGAGGCCGGCCAAACAGCCATCTTGGCCGCTATTGCTGAATTTAGGACAGAGACGAGCAAAACGATCGCAGAGTTCCGCAGCGAGAATAATGCTAAATTGGAACAAACAAATGTCAAGTTAGACGAGATGAAGGAAAATATCGCGAAAGTTACAGCAGACGTTGAGGTCGCAAAAGTTCAAATTGAAAATCTAAAACAGGAAAATGAAGATGTTAAAGTGCGAATAAGCACATTTGAAGAGATGTATTACGAATTACAAAGGGAAATGAAGGCTTTACGTTCGGAAATGACCGATATTCAGCAATACTCACGGGTGGACAATATCATAATCACCGGAGTACCGTTAACCAAAGGAGAGGACTTTAATTTATTGCTGGGAAAAATTGCAACTCTTATCAGGGTAACATATAACTGGTATCACATTTCGGCAGTTCATCGCCTTCCTCTAATGGGCGAAGGTAAACGTCACCCCCCCATCGTTGTCAAGTTCTCCTCACGAGCCATTAAAAACGATTGGATGTTTGCCAAGAAAGGTAAAGGCGCGCTGATGGCTAACGATTTAAATGATAAGTTTCCAAACACTCCCATCTACTTTAACGAACATTTGACGTCACACACGAGGGAGGTTTTAAATCGCGGCCGAGAGCTAGTGAGGGACCAGAAGCTGGCGTTCGCCTGGGTGAAAGATGGGCGCGTACTGGTGAAGAAAACAGCGAAAGGTAGAACTATAAGAGTCCGTGAGATCTCCGACTTAAACCGTATTGTCGCACCGTTTCGTTCGCCGGCCACCTCAGCAGGTGACATCAGCGGCACCGTGGACCACACCGCCCCAGACGTATCTCCCCAGCTTCCCCCGGCCCAGCAGCCGCAGCCGCAGCCGGCGGCGTCGACGCAGCAGGTGTCATCTCGCTCCGAACAGAAATAAACAAACAGTAATTCCATAGCTCCGGAGTATTGTGATTTCCACTATTTTGTTGTAAGTAATTTTATTTTCGAAAAGTGAGCATGTTATTTTCTAGAAGTCCTATCATTATTTTGTTCTGTTTGCCCAAACTTTAGAGATTAGGATTAAGGCTACTATTTTGTAGTAACTATTTTATTTTCTAAAAGTGAGTATGTTATTTTCTAGTAGTCCTATTAGTATTTGTTCTGTTTGCCCAAACTAGTGACACATATCACTTTTTTACGTGTTATAGTCGTTGAAATGAAATCATTGAAGTTTCTTTATCCATTTTTAATAATTAATTAGTTTTTTAAAGCTCCACTAAATTAAGCTGCGTTCTATGACAAAGTGTAGCAAATAATTGTACTAACAGCATTATTTTTATTATTATTATCTAAATCGTCCTTTTATTTAATTATATATATTTTTTTCATATCAAAACATCCTCTGAGTAAACAAAACTAGGCTTAAATGTAGTATTACCAATTGATACCATTAGCATAAAAATACTGATTAAACTATAGGAAAAAACTTCTTAATTTGTATAATCATAATTTATCATTTTTTTGCTTATATTTAATTTCTGCGCTTATATTATTAGAAAATGCAAATTATATCTTAAATTTCATGTGGAATCATAAGCTCTTTGTTGTGAGTTCAGAGTTCATGTGTGTATATGGGCAGCACACAAGTGAATAATAGGCTTAAAGTAGGGCTGAGTAAACATAATAGGCTTGAATGCAGTATTCCCAATTGATATAATTAGCATGAAATTACTGATTAAACTATAAGGAAAACATACTTCTTAACTTGTATTGTCATAATTTATTTACTTATTTTATTTTATTTGCTTATACTTATTTTTGTGCTAGTATTAATTAATAAAATGCAAATTATAACATCGGTGTCTGAATAAATATCTAAATTTTTTAACTTAGTTCTGTTATTTTTAAGTATTATAAAATTTCAGTCGAATAATTGCGACTTTATATTGTTTCAAATTATCTGCTTATTACAAGCGGTATTTGCGAGTAACAAATGATTTAAAAACATTTCTTAAAGTATATTTTTATGTATATATTTATAATAGAAATCAGTTTAAATGTAATTCAAAATGAAATTAAATATTGTTTATAAATTGGATAACGTTATGTATAAGGTCTTTCATAAGTTTTGTTTTGTCCATTCTTTCTTTCTTTTTTTTTTTTAAGAAATATTTAGGGCCTAATTGAATAATAGTTTTAACTTCCTCAGCAAACATATTATAAAACAAAGTTCCACCATCTGGACGGCGGGTGAATCGCTCAGTGAATTGTTTACTTTTCTTTCTTTGTTCAAATGTTTGATGAATGTGACCTAGATGATGAATTTATTACTGGAAACACTTTTGCTGTTTGTAGGGACGCGGTAATTTTTTGTAATCTATTTAACGAGATACCTTACAATCAAACATTTAGTTTACTGCACCAGAATATTCGAAGCTACAATCGAAACTTTGACGAATTTCAAGTTTTTTTACAAGCTCTAAATTATAAGTTGAGTTGTTTTATCCTTACTGAAGCTTGGTTAGACAACGAAAGTGATTTAGAAAATATGAGAGGGTACAATTACTTCAGATCCTTTAACAACTTAAACCAAAATGATGGCATAGTTGTTTACCTTGATAATGAGATAACAGCGTCCTGCACCCAGCTGACTCTGGGCGGTGTAGCCACTGCCTTATCTCTGACCTTCGACTGGGCCGGTCATCCTTGTGAAATGCTGTGTACCGAAGCCCGAGCACTAGTCTGCCTATTTTTATAGATTCAATCTTGGACTATTACACAAGCAGGGTTTTTCATGGAATACGCTTGCTTGTCGGTGACACAAATTGTGACATTTTAAATGTAACACAAAATTCTTTCGAAGAGAAATATCTTGATATCTTAAGTGAAGCCGGATTTATTTCCTGTATTAACTCCGTCACCCGACCAGAAAGCAAAACGTGCATAGACCATTGTTTTATTAAGCTAAAAAATAGAATCAAAACAAAGTCAGCAGTTATACAATCTAATATTACGGATCATTACCCTATAGCAATACAAATATCAATATCTCAACCAAATCGAATTATTAATCACACTAACGATTTTTACATCAGAGTCAATTGGAATGAAGTTACACAAATATTACGGAGTTATAATTGGGAGGAAGTTTTGAACAGCGACGATATAAATTTTTGCACGGAACAAATTACAAGTAAAATTACACATGCTATAGATAGAGCGTCTTCCCAGTCAAAAATAAATTCAAAAACATCTCAAATCAAACCGTGGATTACAACAGGCCTGTTAATGTCAATTAGAAAGCGCGATAAGCTTTTTAAAAAAATGAAAAAAGAACCTTTTAATCCTCTAGTAAAAATGCGTTTCATTAACTATAGAAATATTTTGCATTCATTAATTAAACGTTCCAAATATAGTTATTATCAAAGTAAAATTCATGATGCGTCTGGTGACCCTCGTAAATTTTGGAGTATAGTAAACGAAATTTCTGGTCGACCACGGGGTAAGGATCGGTTCCCAGTCGAGGCATTCTGCGGCGACTCTCCCTCTCCCTCAAACATCGAAGATATCAGCAATCAATTCAACTTATATTTTTCTAACGTAGGAGCACAACTTGCTAGTAGTATTATCGCGGGGGGTCCGCCCGACGTTGATGACGCCGCCTACGCCACGGACTCCGTATTTATGTTGGAGCCAGTCAATTCCACACAGTTAACTAAAGTAATAAACAGTATAAAAGGTGGCTCAGCTCCAGGCTGGGATGCCATTCCGGCAAGGGTCGTCAAAGAAAACATTTGTTTGCACCCTCCCATTCTACACTTGATAAATTTATGTATTCGAACTGGTGAATTTCCAAACGCTTTCAAAATCGCTAAAATAATTCCAATTTTTAAGTCAGGACTAAAATCTGCTATGAATAACTTCAGACCTATTTCGTTGTTATGTATAATTGATAAGATACTTGAAAAGTGTATAAAATTTCAGCTAACAAATTACCTTGAAGTTAATAACATTATTTCTGATATACAATATGGGTTCCGAACAGGGAAAAATACAGCAAATGCTTTATTTGACTTGACGAAAGTAATTTCTACAGAAATAGGGAATAAAAATAAAACCATGATCACTTTCTTAGATTTAGCCAAAGCCTTTGATTCAATAGACCGGAAAATCTTATTACAAAAGCTCCGTTTGATAGGACTGAATGGCACATCTTTAAAGTTCTTCTCCAATTACTTTGACAGTAGGAAACAATTTGTATCTATAAATGGCATTAACAGTGACCACACAACCATAAACTATGGCGTTATTCAAGGCAGTACTTTGGGCCCTTTACTATTCATTATATATATTAACAATATCTCAAAATTGAAAATTAAAGGAAAACTTTTCTTGTTTGCAGACGATACTGCTTTAGTTTCGTATGGCTCTGCATGGGACAATGTATATGATCAAGCATCCTCTGATCTACTGATATTAAAGAATTGGTTTGACCACAACTTCTTATCTTTAAATGTCACCAAGACCAAATGTCTTCCAATTTATTTTAAAGAAAGCAACGACCCAGGTCTCAGGATGTTAAGATTGCACTCCTGTGGTGCTCTGCGGATGGCCGACTGTGGTTGCGAGGAAATAGAACGAGTGAGTCAATACAAGTATCTAGGTGTGATAATTGACAACAAGTTAAGCTGGGGGCCACATATTCAAAGCGTCAAACAAAAATTACGTAGAATGATTTACGCTTTCTCGCAGCTCGGTTGTGTGTTATCCGTGGATCACTGCAGGAGTGTTTACTTCGCCTATGTACAATCGTTGCTAGAGTACGGGGTCCTGGCGTGGGGGGGTGTATCGGCGTGGACGTTGGAGCCCCTGGCGGTTGCTCAAAGATCCATAATTAAAAAAATCCTAAGAAAAGATCAAAGATTCCCAACCCATCAACTTTTTCAAGATTTCCCCGTCTTAACAATAAGAAAGCTTTATCTAAAAAATCTAATTTTATTCATCATTACACATAAGGACCATATATTTTCTGAAATCAGACACTCCTATCAAACTCGGACACATATAAATATTGGAATTACAATTCCCAGATTATATAATCACGTACAACAATTTATTCCTTATAATGTCGCGCATTTTCTATATACCAAATTACCAAATGAAATCAGAGCTCTTGAGGGGAGGAGTGTCGCTGTAGTCAGGAAGGAGGTTCGGCGGTGGCTTCAGGGCTTGGAGGAGGATGCGGCGGATACCCTGATCCAACCATTATATAAATCGTAAACTAGTGTATTCTTCTTATTTGAGTTTTATTCTTTTTATTTTATTTTTTTTCATTACTTTTTTACCTACTTCGAATCTTCTGGTCAAAAAAGATTTTTTCTTATTACCTACTTAGATTTCCATGTTTTATATTAGAATAAGAATTATATGTTCAGTGTTTTGTTTCGCCCGATCAGCATAGTGTGTGTGTGCATGGGACAAAAAAGTGGCAGAGAAGACTCGCCCCACGCGCAGACGGATAGTCTTTGTGGGGACATTTCCAAATATGTATTGTTAAAATGTCCATGTAATTGTGAAAATTGTAAATTATTGGAAATAAAATATCTGAATCTGAATCTGATATTTGTAAATATTTAAAAAAGTAAACAAGTGTTCTTGTAAATCAAAAGTGAAACAACAAATTAATTATTTCTATTCATGTGTGAAAAATAAAACGGCATTAGTTTTAAGAGGTCAAAATAATAATTTACAGCCCAAACCATTACTACAATTAATCCTTTCCCGTATATATTTTTGTGTTATAATTAAATGTTAAGTTTTATAATGTGCCATAGTAGTAAATATAGCTCTCGAGCCCTGGAAATATATGTGATCTAAGAGAGATATGTATGATGTACATGGTATCATCACAAAGTTTACAAAACATGATGATTATGTATGATCACAATGTTATGACCGATTATATGTTTGATCGTCCTATCGTATTAGGGCAAAGATACTCAAGCAATAGAAGCAGTCTTAAATTGACTTTGAACGAGCATCCATTGACATCACCATGGACCATAGTTTCACCATTGACTTCCCTTTATTATCAATGGTTTTACTGATAAAAATGTTTTTATCTAATCAACTTTTTTGATTGAAATTTGTATATCCATGTTGAATATAATGGGAAAATAGAAAAGCAACAAAACTCAACGCCAAACTTTTTCCAATGCCCTAAATTATTAAAATTGGTTCAGGGCTTTATTTATTAGGAGCCTTGAGAAAAACCCCTAGCTTTTTTTTATAAGTATAGATTTAAATATGTTCTAAAAATACTAATCTTTAGTACAACCGAAGCGACGTTGAACCAACGGACTACATTACCGACCACCGACCCTGCGGAGGGAGGTGAAACTAACATACTTCGTTACCGATCGTCATTTGTCTGTTGTGAAACCAACAGACTACGTTACTGACCGTAATTTATTTACTCTCATCAACTGAAGTGAAAGTGAAGGATGATCAAAATTTAAATACCCCCGTTGCAGCAGACCTGCATACTCAGCGAATTTCAAATGTAAAAGAACATATTTCAATCCAATGTAGTGAGATTTAATATGTTTTTGTAACCTCCATAAGAATAATATGGAGAATGAGTATGCAGGTTTGCTGCTACAGGTCCGTTAAAACTGGGTGGTTTTAATTCAATATTTCGTAGATCTGAACTAGGAGAAACCATATATCAACTTTTATCAAGATATGTCAAAAAATAAGGAAGATATAGAATTTTTTTATTTCCCATAAGGATAACATGGGGAATGAGTATGCAGGTTTGCTGCCACAAAAATGGAAATTTCGGGGGTTTTAGCCTAAAATACATTAGATCTTATCTAGATGAAGCCATAAACCAAGTTTTATTAAGATATGTTGAGAAATAAGCGAGATATAGAATTTTACTTATTTCCCATAAGGTTAACATTGGGACAATGTACTGTGTTTACCACTTAGAATATCTCGATAACCAATGGACATAGAGCAATGATTCAAAATACTAAATTGTGTGTTTTTTTGAGCTGAATTCAATGGTGCTAACTAAAATTGGATTATGTTTATTTTTATATGTGAAAATCCCGAAAAACCCATTTTTGGGGGGGTTTATCCCCCTTTACCCCCCCTTCCAGTGGTCCGATCGGGATGGTTTTCGAACTCATCCGAATAATTACTACTTTACACGCCTATGCCAAATTTAATTCCGACCGGACCATTTTTGTGAGCGCTATCGTGCTTACAGACATATATATATATATATCTAGAAATATGAACGAATGGTGTTTTTGGTATCTGGGGGCACCAAAACGAAAAGTTATGATGGTCCCGCGCTTAGGTCTTACCATGAGACCTACGGTAATAGCTTCTTCCCTATAGGGGAAATTCGCTAAAATTTAAGTGAAAGTGAAGGATGATCAAAATTTAAAATTTAAGTGAAAGTTATGATCGCCAAAAGCTAGGTTGTGACTTAAAAGGTAAAGAATCTCGTATTTGCAAAGGTGCTGCAAATTTGATTTTGAAAATTCTTATAATATATAGATTTTAGTGATATAACGCCCGTAATTATAAATATTTTTCAATGTTAATACCGTGTTTTGATGTGATGTCTTCACAAATTTACTCTCGTCGTTCACCAGCTCTGGGCATGGGTTAATTCTGTTAGATTAGCTGAATATTATATAACCGAAACACAAAATTTTATTTAACTGGAGCGCTAAATATTGCGTAACTCTAGAGACCGACTGATGAAGGACTTGGCCCTCGCGCCAGGGACCTTTCTGATTTATATTACGCTGGAGATCGCCTAGTGGTCAAAACGTCAAAACTAGAAAAAAACTATGTATATGTTTTTTTACTCCTTCCCATTGTGGTATGGCTTTATGATTACGATTTAGCGTTTGAACTAACTGTTTTGGTTGGCAGTCTTCTTTTTAATTTTATTAATTATTTTATTTATTTTATTCTATTATAGTTAATAAAAGTTTATTTTATTCCCCTTTTAACTTCGTTACTTGGTACAATTACACATGATACAACGTGACCGAAACAAAAATAACCGTGTTCGTGCAGCATTCTTCATTGTAAAGAACATCCACGAGGCTTTCATAATAAATTCACGCCGGACGAGGCAACGAGATAAGGACGACTGCGGAGCAGCTGTTTTATTCAGAAACAGTTGTTCTATACTCTGGCGGTATGGTATTCTTATGCTGGCGTGAAAAGAACTACTGTGCTGCCTCATATACCAAATGACAACACAATAATTTCAATTTTGCCATGGTTGTAAATATTAAAAAAACAGCTATCTTCAATTCCTTCGTAAAAAAACTGAAAGTTAGGTAAAATTTTAAATGACGTTTTGACAATTCAGTAAATTAAGATAATATAGAAAAAAATTATTTTAGTTGTTATTTGTACATAGGATTATTTTCAAATATAAGTCATCAATTGTCACTAACCCTTTTTATTTATTTGTAAAGTTTTTGTACAGTTTAATATCACTTTTACTCTTCTTAAATAAACCTATTTGCTTATGACGCATTTACTTCACTGAGAAAAAGTTCAATGAAAGCTTGGTTTGTATTTGAGATGGTTTCGGATTCCTCCAAGAATTGTATTCTAAATAGTTATCAGTTTCACAAATCTTCGAGGTCTGGAATCTGATTTCATCCTCTCGAAATCGTCGTATTTCGTGAGATTAATTATTTACCTCCTCAATAATCTCAAAATGGTATTAATTTCAAATCAAATTATTGAAATAATTTTTCAATATTTTGACACATAAAAATAAAAATAATTTAATTTCAAAGGTCCAATACCATGTAAATGCATTAGACTTATTGATCAAGAACATACAATTCTGTAACCAAGAGTGAATGGCAGGTACAGTAATTTGGTGTTCGAAACATCTGGGTGTCGGAAATGCCTACCTGATTTACAAGCGGTATGATAATCACTGAACAGATAGTCGGCATTTGCAAGGGTAATCATAGGGCTGCATACAAGGGTTTGCACAAATCAATGCACAAATGATGCAGGAGCAAGTCCTTACACGACACGTCGGCCCCGCCCCTGGCTAAAGGTCGTAACTGTTTTGTAACGTGTTGTTAACGAGATTTATTTTTGCTAGAGGTTTTAAGAGGTTGTTAAAACAAGGTTAATCAAAACTTATCACCAGGAAACATTTATTACTTTATTTAACGACCCCTTGTCTTCTATAGTCATTTGGGTAAGTCTTGTTATTTGCCCTACATTACAAGGTATGTTTTAATATTTGCGGCATTAACACTGTTAGGGGAATCAATGGCAAGGTCTTTTAAAAGAACGAAATATATGGATTTTAATTACGTTTTCCCAAACTCTAATTGACTGAACATTATACAGTTGGCTAATTTTCATTGGGTGGCATAGATTACGTGAGTGAATGAGATGTTTGATTTGGTTTACCCATATTCTCTTTGTAGGCTCTCAGATCTATTGCTTGTTGGATGTTGACAGGAAGTATTTTAGCTTAGATGTGGCAATTATACAACGGTGTTAGGTGTCAAATGTGAGTGACCTTAAAGTTGCCTTCCCATGGTGTTGTGTCATTATACTCTTAAATAAGTAGAAAAAGATGTGGAAAAGGAATATGAGATAATATCTATTGCATGTTGGATGTTGACAGGAAATATTTTAGTTTAAAAGTGGCCATTACACAACGGTGTTAGGCGTAAGGTTTAAGTGCCCTTCAAAATGTCCTCCATGCTGTAGTGCCCTAACACTCTTAAATAAATAGAAAACGAATGGAAAAATGGAAGAAAAAAAGGAATGGAATAACGGAAAGGTAGTGATGGAAAAGGAATGAACTGATCTGGGATGCAGGGCGAGACTTACCGGTGTCGACGATGACGTCGATGAGGTCCATGCTCTTGGCGAAGGCGTCGCGGAGGTTGATGTGGTGGAAGCTGACGATGCTGCCCTCGCGCTTGGCCCTCTCCAGCGCCTCGCGCCGCTTCAGCGCCTTCTCGCGGCGCATCTGGTTCTTGTAGAACTCGGCGAAGTTGTTGACTATGATGGGGATGGGCAGCGCAATGACCAGGACGCCGCAGATACAGCAAACACTACCGATTACCTTCCCAAGGGGAGTGGTCGGGTAGATGTCGCCATATCCGACAGTGGTCATCGTGATCCCGGCCCACCAGAACGTCTCCGGGATCGAAATAAACTTGGTGCCCGGCTCCTCCTTCTCCGCGAAGTACGCGAGACTCGAGAATATCAACACGCCCATGGCCAGGAAGAGCATGAGCAGGCCCAACTCCTTGTAGGAGTTCCTCAGCGTGAACCCGAGCGACTGCAGCCCGGTGGAGTGGCGCGCGAGCTTCAGTATCCTCAGTATCCTCATGATCCGGAAGATCTGCACGACCCGCCGCACGTCTTGGAACTGGTCCGTCGCGTTCTTATTCGTCTCCACCAGGAAGAGGGACACGTAATACGGAAGGATCGCCAGTAAGTCTATTATGTTTAGACCGCCTTTGAAGAATTTCCATTTGTTGGGAGACGCGCTGAAGCGGAGAACGTACTCCAGAGTGAACCACGTGATACAGACGGCCTCGACCATGGCCAACTGCGGGTTGTCCTGCACAGCGCCCTTCTCGTCGTTCACTTGCATTTGGGGGATGGTGTTTAGAGTGAGGGCGATCGTGGACAAGACGATGAACAATATCGAGATGACGGCTATGACCTGTGAACACCAAGTCCGCACTTTACCGTCATTCCGAGACCATTTTCCGAAATCGGACCTTGTAGGACGTTTTTCTGGACACAATAGTTCGTCAACATTTCCATCCCGAGTTTATCAGAGTTGTGAGTAGTGCGTACCGAGTCTTGTAAAGAGTTTTAGGGAATTAATTTTATCGATGACTAGAGAGATTCGTGGAAAACCGATTGTATTCTGAAAACCCGATGAAATATGGAAGAACTGTTGTGGATCGAATGAACATTCAGTGAGGTCCAATCAGAAAACAGTCGTACTCGAACGGAAATTTAAAGGGACAAATTGCCGTGGAATACCAATTTTCATTAAAAAATACACATTTATTTACATGTTTGTGAATTTCCACAAGCTATACATTTGTACAAATGTATGTTTTTGAATTATTTAATTGGTTAGAAAGAATTTAATTTTGATTTATGTGATCAAATTGGTAATGAAAGAATTTTTCGTCAGGTGCGGATGTTTTAGAAATCAATAATTTTTTGTATGCATGGGATTCGTGACATACAGTCAGTCAAATCTTATGGTTTACTTCATTAGTATTTTAATATGTAATCCTATAACTCTGTGAGGTTTGAAAGAACATGTTGATAGTTTTAATTTTGGATAAGAATAGCGTATTTTTTATATCTATCTTTTCCTAAAAACATGTAGTTTATCAATTCATCTTTAAAATGAATACAAGTGTAAAATTTAATCAGAATATGTAAATTATAATTTCTAACGGAGTGTATAACCATATAATAGTGGCCCCAGAATTTTGTTCAATCAGTGGATGTTTTACGTAAATCACACGTGTGTCCTAGAAAAACAGAAAACAATTTAAATTAAAATACTCGTGTATTTACTGGTCTGTATATACTACTTCTGTAGCAGTTTTGCCAGCAGCAATTTTACTGCGTAAGCGAAAGCCACGCAAGTCTATAATTACATCCAGCAATGTCAGTGTTAGTGTGTTAGTATGTTAGAACTGCGGTGCGACACAGCAAAGCGTTAGAAGACAGGAAAGAGAAGACACAGGTTAGGAAGAAACAAACGGTCAACAGCCAAACGCCGAACACGTTAGTACCACCAACAGGCTTAGAGAAGACATTCGCTCTTCTCCCAAGAGAACGAGTTTACTCTCGTTTGGTCAAATAACAAAGGGAGGTCCGTTAAGATAAGTAAAAGATCAGTCAGGAGGACAAAATTTCGCCTGAAGGGCAGAGTACGTTGGCGGAGGTCATTGACCTATTTTCTCATCCTCAGAAGCCTCTATTGTACCCTACTACTCTTCCTACACAGAAGCCTCCACTACCCCCTACTTCTACCTCATGAAAATAATCGGTTTTTAGCGATCCTGCACTTTGTTTCGTCATAAACGTTAAAAGAACAGATGGATCTTTACCAACACGTATTCAAAAGCGTATGAAATTAACAACTGAACAATAGCATAGTATGAACCGCTCAGGTTTTCGTCGTGGACGCTAGACAGTTGGGCGGGTGGTATTTGCGCAGTCCTGGAGGCGCGGGCAGGCGGCGCTGTCTGTCGGTCTGTGTGCGCAGTCTGCTCGAGAGCGCGCTACTGCTGCTTCACGCCTCAGGAGAAGACTACGCGGCGTTGTGCGCTTGTGTGATTCTTGTTTGGTATTCATACATTGATTTTTTATTTAGACCTAAAAAGTAATTTGTATTCTTTAAATGAAACTTTAATAAGGCTCTCAAGTCGTAAATGTGAAGGAAAATTTTTTAAATAAAAAAACATGCTAAAATAATTGGAATTTGTAAAAGAAGTTCATGAATAGCACAGGATTGTGCAGGAGATTGCTTATTTTAATAAATGTATATCTTTTACCGCAGTAAGTTTACTAAACTGTGATATTTTATGCACCTCTTTTGATGTTATTTACGTAGATATTCTCAAAGAGTTTAAATAAGATTTTTTATCTTATCATTTTGTATTAGTTTTTATTATTAATATTTTTAAAGCAAGGTAATGATTATATAAATAAAGTCATAATTGTTTTAGATACTGTTTTTGTGATAATAATGTTGTTTTTTTTGTGGTTTTTATTGTTTTGGTTCATTTGTTTTTGTTTTCGTCAATTGACTGGGAAGAGCTAATATACTAGATTTTATCTAGTTCATTTATGTTTTTGGGTTTTCATGTTAGTAAAAAACGCATTTCGTAATTTTGTTTTCAATATGTCCTAGTATTAATTTTCCTGTTTTTTGTTTTTATTGCTTTGTCATTTATTTGTTCTTGTTTCTTGTTTGGAGGTATGAGTTTTCGTGTTATATGTCAATAGTCTTCTTGTACATATTGTGTGTTCTTTGTACAGTACTTATTTATTTGTGAGTTTTTGGCTGTTTGGTATGTTTACCGTTTGCTGCTGTGGGTGTAATAATAATAGTGTTTTATGGTGCGAGTATAAGTGTTTGTGTTTTACTCTTGTACATTTATTTTGTCTGTTGTGTGCGTTTACTGTATACAGACTTGTTATGTTTTAATATTTATATCACATATGTAGTTTACGTTTCTTTTTATCGCTGTATAAATCAATTTGTATGTTTGCAGTTTACAGCGTTGTGTTTGAGTGATGTATTTCTTGCAGTTTATATACGAGTGTGTGTGTGTGTGTGTGTTTCTCGTGCTTTACTCTTGTTTAATATGTTCGTTTGGATCGTTTACCGCCTGCAGTGTTTTCGTGTTCGAATGTTTTCTTTCTTGTAGTTTATACATGATAGTGTTTTAAATCTTGTCGTATGTACATGTTTTGTACATTTACTATCTACACTGATACTGTGATCGAATGTTTGTCTTTTTCATACGAATGTTCGTGTTTCTCGTTGCACGTATCTGTTTCGAACGTTAACTGTCTCCAGTGTTTTTATGTTTGAATGTTTTTATTTCTTGTGTTTGTGTTTGGAGTTTGCTGTTTGTGATTTGTGTTTGTGTTTTGTTTTTGTGTTTTATGTTCGTATTTTATGTTTGTGTTTAGTGTTTTGCGTTTTGTATTTTGTATTTTGTGTTTATGTGTTTTGCGTTTTGTGTTTTGTGTTTGCGTCTTGTGTTTGTGTTTGTGATTGTGTAGGGGCATCGCTTGCCCTGTAGTTTTGCTGCGTTAAAATGTTTATACTTCTTGTTTTTTGTGTTTTGTGTCTTGTATACTGTCTCGCGTGTTTGTTGTCGAGGGCGAGTGTAGTGTGGGTGCGCCGCGTGCCCGCCCAGGCGCCACTCGCGGCGTCCGAGTCGTCGCGCTGCCCAGCCCCCCACAAGCCAAGCCGACATCTAGAACAGGCACCAACAACGACAACAACACACAAACAACATCAACAACATCAGTCACAGTTAGTTCCCAATCACCATCAACATGAGGTTCGAACTTTTGTTAAACACATTTTTTTTGGAAAGGTAAATGGTTAAATTAGTCAGTTATTGCTAACAGACAAAGATTAACAGTAACACTTGTTAAATAAGAATTTAGAACCCCTAAAATACATAACATACAATTTATGTAATGAACAACAGATTATTGATTAGTTTGACAAAATAAACATCACTATTCATTCTTTCCTGTGGTTTGTATATAAGAATGTTTTACTAACCACAATATGTTTATATTTAATTCTTTCCAAATGAGTAAGACGACACAAGTTAATGTTTTTTGCTAGTAAAATGGCCAACGAATGAAATATGCAAATCCTATAAATGGAGATATATACAATGTAATGGGTAAATTGTTTTCAGGGGATTTTATATTATGATTTGACATCATAAGGCCCCTTCCAAAAGACTTTGAATACTTGGATACATCAGTTTTTGTTTCAAATTTATATTTTAATTTAACTGAGACAGTTCTGTTTACCAACATAATACAAGCTTAAGTTTATGAAAGAATTAATAAAAATTCAGTGATTGAAAACGTTTTTAAAACTATTATTAGTTATATGCATTTGACTACCGCTTGGATATTTCAACTTGGTAAATAAAGAAGTCATAAAAGTTTAGAGGATGAGATGACACAATCCACTTAATAAGGAACTAAAGTTGGATTGAAATGGGTTTTCAAGTTCATACAGAATACAAATATACAATATTAAGGGGTTTTCGAAGAAGCAGTTTTAGTATCTTGCAATTCTTATCTTTTCATATTATTTTCATAAATCTTGAAAACATTTACATAATACTTCTCACTTGCTATCCATATCTCTTGAAAAATCTCTCCTTAAGCATCAAACTATAAAAAGAACAAACAATAAGAAAAGGAAAGTCAATAATGTCACAAGAAAAAAATGTGTCACTTTAAAAAACCACTCTTTTATCTAAATACAAACCTTTTGTTTATACAGTTTGTTCTTAAATGTTAAGAACGGTAATACCTTCCTTTTTGAGACTCTTTTTGGTAGCATATTTTTAATCCTTACCATATTGGAATGAATTCCTTTTGTTCAATGTCTTTATAAAGAATTCAAAACTATCTAATAAATAGGACACTTTTGAGGAACATAAAAACTGGGAATAACCGCGTATGGAAGAAAGGAAATTTACTACTTATTGATTATTAAAGACGTTAATTGAAAAATTGTTAATCATAATGATTAATTTATACTTGGCAACAAATTATAAATGATTTTGAAATAAGGGGATAACACAATACAGCCAAAGTTTTATAACTGTAAATAAAGTAATTAATTGTCAAAACCATAGGCTCCTAAATATTTGGGATTGTTTACAAATTTTGTTCTATAAAACTATTCCGGAGAAAACGACAAAAACTTTGTACATAAAGTTAAAGTGACAATTGTTTTTTTACATTTTTACAAATTTTTGTGGCTACAAATCGTGTCGAACATGCTCTCACCCAATGTGTTACATTTAACATTAACACACAAACAGATGCACCATTTCACACAGAGTACATGTAATATTATTCTTTATACATATTAGGGTTTAGAATAAGCACAATTAATTAGACTAGAGTTTTCCTAACAAATTATTTATTCCCAAAGAGGTGTCACCAGAAACAGGCGATTCTTATTTAATAAATAAAATAATTAGTTATGTACTAATTAAATCTAAAAATAAAGCAGGGCATTACATAGGTTTAGGGTTGGAGAGAAAAAAAAGCTCAAATAGTAGAGAAGTTTATAAGAGCATAAAAGGTCCTGAAAGAAAAGACCGAACAAAAATGAATAGAATAGGAAAACAGAATACACAGAGAAGAGAAGAAGAAAGAAGATAGAAGAAGAATCGCAAAAGCGTTTTGCTTAAGCATAGATTGCTAAGGCCTCTCGGAATATCATGAAGAAATTAAACTCTTATCATTAAAGGGGCATTTTAACGACATACAGTCGGTGTCCCATAAAACCTGTACACAGCTGTTTATTTATAAACGGTTTAGTTTAGAATCTTCAGAAAAATCTCCAACATTATGATAAAAGACTTTTTTCACGAAATATACCAAGTGTTCTAGGACTAAAGTTCACAGGGTTGAATCTCGAAAACGTGTCAAGTAAACATAAGAATAATTTAAAATAATTTTAAGAATGTCTTAAATAGAAAAACTTTGGGGAAACAGACAACAAATATCTCAATCCGTTTCAAAATGACAGTCATGTAAATATTTTAGGCACATACATTGAACACCTTGTATCTAGTAAACCACTCAACAAATTAAATTTAAGATCTTAATTTCAGCTTTTTATGAATTGAAGAAAGGGAATATTTTACATATCTAATATGTAAAATGAAAATTTATTGAAAGGTACTAGTTTTGGGGATTGTATCTATTGATATGGTTACCTAACAAAATTAACATAATATCTTATACGGAGAAAATGGTTCTTAATTTATAACTCAATACCAACAAAATACTGTAAATTTAGATTTGGAAATTTAAAATTGTACGCTAATAATTGGTTCTCGCACCACCTACCTTTAGGTCTGAATTAAGAAATTTGTAAAACCCATTTTAATTTTGAGGGTTTAAACAATAACAATTTCTCTTCATAAAATAAAACTTAGAAAATATTGTTCTATTCCAATTGAATTGGAAGGCTAAGATTATAAGATTTTAGGTTTTTGAATCAGAACTAATACATATAAATGGTAATTAATAATTATAAGAGGTAAAATAACTATCTAAGTAACATTTCTGGATAACTACTAGTAGTTGTGGCTTTAAACAAAAAAACTTTGTAAAGTGTTCGGCATACTAAGTTAAAATGTCTATATATTTACAACTAAGCAGATGTGATTAACATGCACCTCGTATTTGTATTGTACTAATTATTGGGTACGGGTTACCAATGTGACGAAATATATATTAATTCAGGCATAAAACATAATTTGCTTTTTATTCATTCTTAGGCTGAAGATGGGTTTGTATTTTAACTAAAATATATCTGTTTCCAGATAGTTACCCTTTTTATGTACTGATAGCGAAATTTCTGTACACTATCGAAATTAATACAGGAATCACTCTAGTATTGGCTTGACAATAGTTTAATCGTACAGCATGGAATCATTATTATTTACCATAGCAGTAGAAAATAGTAGATAGTTTAAAACCTTAAATGATTCTGTTGTATTCCAACGCTTTTTATCAACTAATTCTCATGACTGATGTCTCGAACTACAGGGATTTTCTCAAACCTTCACAGAATAATCCCCCCCCCCATATTCACATGCTCCTCCCCATCGTACTTAATATTCCATTTTAAACGGAAAAAATTTCAAATTTTTTTTAAAATTAAAAATCTTGGAAAAACTATTATTTTTAGCTTCTTTTACGTACTTGTACTTAATTGACAAGTAATGAATTCGGTGCATGAAAACATCAAACTCATTAAAGGGAAACTACCAATTAAAACATACAACTAACACAGTCATTAAGGAATCGGCGATGTCATGGTGGATTCAGCTCTCTCAGGAGGAACGGCGAGTCAAACACACAGCTTACCGCCCATTGTCCCAGCTCCCAGTTTTGCAGCGGAGAGAAGCGGCGCCGATTTTTCCCCCGGAAATAAATCCGTCTCTAAACTTGGACAGAAATATCACCGACGGCAACCTTTCAGTATTCGCTTTTTGTCCCTGAATTTCTTTGTGCTAAAAGTGGAGCGTTTAAACTTTCCATGTATAATTATTATGTTTGGTTGAAAGAATCATTGTTGAGTACCATAATTGTGTTTTACTCTAAATTTTAATCCTCTGAATTGGATTCAGGACAATTAAAAAGGTGGAAAAATATTTGATTTTATTATTTATAAAAAAATATTATTTTGTGGCTAGTTAAAAAATAATATATTTGACAAAATGAAAATATTTTGATGCGAGCAATTAGTAGAAAATATTATTGTTTTTAATTATGACAGGTTAGATACATTACTTGATATGGCGAATTAAATTTATTATTATTAATAAATAGATTACGTTAAATATTACGCAAAATCTTGAAAACCTCTCCACCAAAGTCGAAGTTCTGAAGTGGACGATGTCATTACCAGAATTCTACGGGGCTTGCCGCCGCCACTTCCAAGGCTTATCGACGTTTTGGTTCTTTAGACCCGTTCTCCTTTGGTACAAACTAAAATTGTCTTTTTAGTTTATAAAATATTGATATTGAGTTCATAGGATTTCTTACAATTATATTTATTGCCGATGTTCGAAGAACTACAAAAACTACACCTTCTATATTCTTTCAATTTCAATTCTCAATAGATCCGAAATATGACGAATGATGCTGGTAGATTGAAAATATGACAAAAATCAAAGTAATAAAAGACAATTTTATTAATTATCATGGGTAAGGAAAGCAAAGGTAAACTTTAAAACGATTATTGAGTCATGGATACCGAGGGTAAATATTATGAGGGAGAATAGAACATGTCTATTTGAAATGTATAAGGAATAATAGGTCTTTGGTAATTATTTATAAGACGATAAGTAATGTAAATTATTTCAAATTCCTTCTTTTTACTTTCTACAATAGAATTAATACAACTACGAAGCGCGAGAGGGAGGGAAATTTCACTGATCTTTCGCCAGCGCCAGGCATATCCTTCAATAAACAAACGAAAACCGAGTATAATTCTTATGATCCCGCTAAGTACGTCATTGGTTGATTGATATAGCGAATTTCCCCTATAGGGTAGAAGCTATTACCGTAGGTCTTATGGTAAGACCTAAGCCCGAGACCATGATAACTTTTCGTTTTGGGGCCACCAGAAGCAAAAAACACCATTCGTTCGAATTTATATATATATATATATATATATATATATATATATATATATACATATATATGTCTGTGAGCACGATAGCGGCCGTAAAAATGGTCCGATCTTAATAAAATTTGGTACAGACGTGTAAAGTGGTAATCCCTCGGATGAGTTCGTGAATCAGCCCGATCGGACCACCGGAAGGGGGGGTAAAGGGGGATAAACCCCCCCAAAAATGGGTTTTTTGAGTTTTTTTACATAGAAATTTTTGATGGCACCATTGAATTCAGCTCAAAAAAACAAACAATTTAGTATTTTTAATCACTGCTCTATGTCCATTGTTTATCGAGATATTGAAAGTGGTAAACACAGTACGTTGTCCCAATGTTAACCTTATGGGAAATAAGTAAAATTCTACATCTCGGTTATTTCTCACCATATCTTGATAAAACTTGGTAAATAGCTTATTCTAGTTCATATCTACTGAATATTGAATTGAATTGACCCAGTTTTAATATACCTGTAGCAGCAAACCTGCATACTCATTCCCTATGTTATTCTTATGGAGCTTACCAAAACATGTCAAATCTCGCTATGTTGGATTGAAATATGTTGTTTTGTATTTGAAATTCGCTGAGTGTGCAGGTCTGCTGCAACGGGGGTATTGATTTTTGTCACGACCCGGGATGTCGACTCCTACTGGATGATTCGTTTGGTTAGTTGTTGTTTATATCTTGCCATAAAAGTTCATTGATTGCCCGCTTGACAGTGACACTTAGACTTTGGAACTGTCGGAATTTCTCGTGTGTTTTCGTCTTCATGCGAGGGGTTGGCCTGTCGCTGGCGAATGATTAGTATATCAATTTCCCTCTCTCCCACGCTTCATAGTTGTATTAATTCTAGTATAACCGAAATGCGTATTTTGGTGTACAATATAATGTAAATACAAAAAATGTCATGTTTGTTTATATAATTACCAGAAAATACAAAGATTAACTATCGAGAACAAATGATTAAAAAAACCTTTTGACTTATGACATTCTTTCAACTTTTTATGAAATTTTCTCTGAAATTCAACCAGTTTTCTTTACCAGGGCCGAGGTAGAATAACTAACCGGTAAACAGCATTGTCGCAAACCAGTGAATAACAAGTTGTATTACAACTTTACCCACCTCAACTCCAACAAGAGCGGTATCGACACCTACAGCTGACAATGACAGCGGGGGAGGGGGGAGGGGCGGGTCGGTAACCCACAGGATTTCCGGGATTTGACAGGTTCTGAGGAGAGAATCTACCCCTCCGACCCACCCCTGACATTGTCAGGTTACCATCACTAAGATGTTTATTAGTTTATTGTTGATAGCTTTGTAGATTGCATATAGTTGATATTATAGATTAAAATTTCATTCATGATTTTCCTGGTAAGTGGTTGTTCTCTTAATATTCTTAAAACAGCACTTTCAATCACTCATGCATTTAAATATAACTTTTAGCAAACACTGGGTAATAGTTATTTAGCAGCAAAACGAGAATAAGCTAACTTTTCTCTGCAGAAGTTAGTGTAAATCGTTATAGTTATAGGGACGTTATATTGAGATTAATTGTATTAATGTTGTAGGATCATAATTGTTTCTATTTTATAACAATTTAAGACTTAAAGTTTTCCTTTCGAACGTTGATATGTTTTTAAAGTTTCTGAAACTTAAAATAATTGTTACATTCACAATAAGAATCGATCAAACTGGTTTTAATGATTAAAAGTGGGCAATACTTTAAATCAGTGTTTCCCAACCTTTTAGTGCTCGCGTACCACCTACCACGTTTACAATATTTATGCGTACCATCGCAAGGGCCCCCCTCCTCCCACCACTGAGGGAACCCCTCCAACAATGTTTATTGTTACCCTTTGGCGGTTTTTTCCAGCTAGATTTATTTTATTTTACTTGTCAATGTACATTTTTGTTCGTATTTTGATTATAAGAACATTTTGACATATTACTTGTTCATCTCAGCTTAGCTCTGCTTAATTTTATAGTCAATTTGGCAAAAAAAACGTATGAATTTGATTATGAATTTCGTTAATGTGAAAAAATGCCTAGATACACGGGGAAAAATAATCGCTGTTTTTATTTGGAACTTTACAATTTTTTTTATAATGTGTTGACAAATTATCATAAACAAACATTCAAAGTCAATGTATACTGTATTTTCATCAATAATCTTACATTTGAGCGTATTATACAAATTTATACAACAGATCGACATAACTAGACTGTGCTTTGAAAATAGAAAATACGTTTGGTTAGTAAATTGTACAACTAACAATTATAGTAATACGACCGAATCAACACTGTAAAACTGGTAGTATATTTTAGTGGAGGAAAGAACATTTTACTGCAAAAATGTTTTGTAAAAGGAATTATTCTTAAAATGAAAGAGTAACAATATTTCCTGAAATATAGTACGTTATTGACATATTATGATCAAAACAGATACAGTAAAAGTTAAGGCATTCAGTGCGATTTTACTGATCGACGGGACAGCGTTCGTTCGTAAACCTAGTATTTTATTTTGTAATACTTTTTCAATATCTTGCGTACCACCTGAAAAGCCTTCGCGTACCACCAGTGGTACGCGTACCACCGGTTGAGAAACACTGCTTTAAATCATTTACCTCAGGTAAAAAAAGGTAACGAAACCTACAAATTTAAATATTTTTGTGGACTAAATACGCTTAATAAAAATTGGGAACATGTTTCATCAGTAGAATGAAATCATAAACAACTGTGAAGGATAAAAATAAGTATTTTTTAGATAATAAAAAAATATAAAAAGAAAATAAGGGTTCAAAATAATAAAAATAAAAATAATAGTTGTAAGAAAAGCTAAGAGTACTAGTTGAATGGGTTGTATTTACATCTGATAATCGGAAAATTATATATTATTGAGAATACCCGCACTGCCAAGGGTGCTGAGACTAAAATCCTTAAAATATCTCGAAACTACTCAAGGATTACAATTCCGTCACTCGAGATAGAACACAAGCCGCGAAGACAAGAGGGCTAAGACCTTCTGGTAGCCGGCAATCGATAGACTACAGAGTTTATGGCTGGTGACGTCAGAAACTGCCATAAACCCCAGACTGTGCCCATGTCCTGCGATGCTTCTGGCGTGGATACTGTATATCGACGTGCTGCACTGAATAGTAAGCTGGAGGCTATATTTAACTTTAATGCAGGAAATAAAACCGTGTTTTAAGCCGTTTTTTTTATAACAAAAACACATTTTTTATATTGTAAATGGGTTAAAATTAATAGTCATCTGGCACTACGTGGATAATGGGTGGCAAGTGACTGTAAGTAAGAGGTCATGAACAACCGACAAAACTTATGAGGATGAAACCGAAAACACGCTTCTAACTTGATAAAATAACTGCCAAAACCTTTTCAATCCAACGATGTCATCAATTTAGTAGTTTAGTAATGCCTGTGAAATTTAGAAAAAGTCTCTTTTGTTTTGAATCTGAATAACTATCTCTTTGAAGTCCTTTAGGGATAAAAATAATGAAAAATAATTTAAAATTAGGGTATGTGGTCCGATCCAGTTGAACCAGGGTCTTGCTTATTATCATCAATGCGTTTTACGTCAGGACTACCTGTAAATGAGACTATGTATTTTTCAATCGAATATGTGGCTAGGAAACTGCCTGTTTATTAAATTAATACATCAAATTCAAAAATTACATACGTTTTACAACTAATATTATCTTTAAAAATAGTTCGGTAAAAAAATCTTCTTTTGTTTTATGTTAGTGATACAAAGATATATAATAAAATAAAATATTTTATTAATTCGTTGAGTTTTTCGTTACCTTTTTTCTTAATTCCTCTTCAATCAGAGGAATGAACAGTGGGCTAACTCAGGCCCTCGGCTGAGAGACAGTTCTCTCACCAATCGCCATGCATGCAGCTTCTATAATATTTATTTTCTTCGAGACTGATTCATGGTAAACTATACTCGCTGCAGCCCAGTTCACCTTATGGCCTTGAGTGAACTATTAAATAAAGAAAATGTTGAATCCTATTATATATCTTTGTATTACTAACACAAAACAAGAAAAGATTTTTCTAATAAACTATTGTTAAATGTAATAGTAGGTGTGAAACATGTAAATTTTAAAAACAAATTTAACCTCATTGTATGTTCTTATTAGCTGATGATGGTTACAGATTTTTAAGTATCCGAAATATACTAATTATTTTATATAAAAGTGAATTTATGATTGGTAATGACCAAATTAGAAAATAATGTTAAAACCAAAATGAAAAATATATATGTGAATCAATTGTATAGTAACAGATATGCCGCATTAAGTGTCGCGGCACATCGTTCCTAGAGGTTGGAGTTATACACTGGTTGACAGCAACAAAACCTGTCATATCACATACTCAGCAATGTCGAGCTTCTTCCCTTTACGATACGCCTCCTCCTTGAGCGGTTCATATAGTGAAATGAAACGTTGTTCGGAAACGTTTCATAGTAAACACAGTCCTTATAATACACCCTTAAAGAACCCCACGTCTTAAAGAACCTCACCTCTTAAAGAAAGTAATGTTTTACAACGCTTTTTTTGTTTTTTATTCCATGGTAAAAAGAAAAGGAAACATTTAAGAAAATAACATAAGAAAATAGGACAGTGGATTTTTGCCGACGAGGCATTGGCCGAATAGATCAATAGGGGCCACGTTTTATGGCTATGACGTCAGGAGCCGGTCTTGTACTGTTATTGGTGTCTTGGTCGAACTTCTCCTGCCGGGAAAACGTTCATGATCCAACGTTAGAGACAGGTCTAAGTTAACAAATGTTCTTGGTTGATAGTGCAAAAATAAAAATAAAGGTAATGGGAAATAATGAAAGAGTAAAAAAAGTTGAGGTAAAGAAAGTGTTGCACGGTTCTATAAATTAGTATATATAAGGTGAATTAAAATTATACCTCAACCTAGTAACTCGCCATATATAGTATATATAAGTAACATTAGAGGAACACTATTCGTACGGGTAAGTCAATATTCGTATAGGTAAGTCACTATAGGTGCAGGTACTATCAAAGGGGGTAAGTTTTGGGAATTACATTATAAGTTTCAGTCCGAAATATTTAAAAACGATCAACAGTAACCTATCTAAGTTTTGAAAAAAGTTAAAATATTGTTGATTCTATGATTGAACTTACAATACTTAATTTTTACTTGTTTACGCTCTATAGAATTTGGAAGTTTTTGTAGATATTGAGCAGTTGAAAGAATATTGCCAACTTTTTCGTCGGAATTTCAATTTAAATAATAGTTTTCGCTTTACTGTAGGAAGGTAAAAGATTGAAGCATTGGAAGAGATCCCAATGATTTTTTATTAAATTATACGTATTTTTTAGTAAATATGTTGAATATCATTGCGAGTATTAAGAAATAAATATTTATTTGCTTTTCAACGTAGTTAAACGAATTTCTTTTTCTGACTTTTGGGATTAGAATAATTGTCATAAGTTTATCTCAGTTGTATGTGATTTTTTCATCAATGTACAATCCTTATCGGAACATAACTTTTAACATAGTATTTAACGTAAAAAGTGGTTAGTTTATTGAAAAAACGAAAACATTGGTTTGATGGTATTAACTATGTATACACAACGTCCAGGAATAACAAGATTTCGTTTTAAATTAATTCTTTACGATGAATGATAAATTTTGATTTTGAAAACAAGCTTGATGGTGGAATATATTTTAGGAGACAAGACACTTCAAACAAACAAAGAAATCGCTTTGGAGTGTAGCGATGGTTGAAGTTTTTAGCCAAGTTTTTCTGGTCTATTTGCCCAGGCGGCTCGGCGCCTACACCCCCCGCTCAAAACCCCTTCCCACAAATCCAACCCCCTCCCCCTCACTCCAACCCTGATATCGAATTCGAAACAAAAGGCAGTAAGTTATTTCATCAAAACTACTACTGATCTGATGAGTTATCACGCATAAAAAATTTTAAAATATTGCTTGAATCCTGTACTCTTACATGAGCAATGTTATCGTGCGTGTGTGCTTGTTTGCTCAACGATCTCCAAAACGGCTCCGAGGATTTTCTTCAAAGTCTGGAAATAATTAATTTCTAACTAAAAAATGAGCTCTGTACAGATTACTTGGCCAGAGCAAATTTAATAACGAAATAAAATGAATTTTAAAGGTGTATAATAATACCAAGCATGTCTGAACTATGTTAAGACTTGAGCGATGGAGATTGATGTGACAGTAATTGGTAAATAAAAGAAACATCAACGTTGTTTTATAAGTAAAGAGTTCAAACGATCACCATCTTATATTTGGATAAAAAAATGTTCTAATTACTTTTAACGTCTCACAGGTTTAAAAATATATTATATTACCCAACTGTCCGTTTAGTTTTATCTTATAATAATAAATCGAATAAAACTTTGGTGTAATAAATTTTTTTTAATTAGGTAATTTTCAGGTAAATAATAACCTTCTGTATTTTATTTTGTACGAATTATTTTTGTATATGTAGTTTTAAAATATGATATTCCCACCATTTAAGGATAATTTAAGGTCAGGCAAAACACAGAAAAAAGTAAGAGGTTCAATACATTGTTGCTTCTCAAATCCAATCATCTCCTTTCACGTTAAATGTTCGGTAATTTTCATGTATGAGTGGAAATATCTTCTCTTAAACTAGTTCAGTGATATAATATACAGTTTTAGAAATAAAGGAAAATTTTACCTCTAGTTTTAGGTTGTTAGTTTGATAATTTCTTAGAATAATTTTACGATTAATAACAAGGACTGGCTCAGGAAGTATAAAACAGTTTGTTCAGTGTTAATGCCGCTCATTGTATACAAGTTTTGCTGAATCAAGTTCACAAATGTTATTTCCTTGAACTTTGCCCCAGCGCTTGACATTCGCCCTTCGTAATGTCAACGTTTAAAGGGCAAGGGCTGAGTCGGACAAGACAGGAGACTAAAAACAAAACATCTGTGTTGACGGCGCAGGTGTGGATAAAATGTGCCCAGAAAATGAAACAACGAATTCATAATTTTATTCTTGAACGAGTGAAAATATATGAACCTAAATTTTAACTGGGCCCACACTTTAAATACAAACCCTGAGAACGTAGGACGCAGGTTAGCAACAGTGAGACTTGTGAATGAATTTTGTAATTAGAGTAGAGCTCAATGAATCGTAATAACTAACGTATAAAACACTAAATTTGACTTATTCTGAATAAAAAACGAGGGTTGAAGAAAACAAATACGTTTGCTGGAGGAAATCATTACAAAAGGTAGAATAAAAAAGTTCAAATGTGTTGAAATAATAAAAAGAGTAAGAAAAAGGCAAAGTAAATATACAATATTGCGCACGAACTATTGCATTTCGTGTTTAAAATTGTACTTGCACTAAAGATTATGCACGCATCATGCTCAGCGTTATTTTGCTTTTATGCGAGTAGGAGTGTTTTGAAAGCAACGATATGGTTTGAAACGATATAATAAAAATAAAACACCAGTGAGTGTATTGAACTTCAAAGGTACAACATGTGTTGTTCACAGCTGCAACTGCTATTGGACCTGACTACAGAGTATGATTTTGATAAGTCATGTCTCGAATAATTGTAGCAAAGGTATAAAACGTATCACGTATCTTTGCAATAACAATTTGAAAGAGGTATAAGAATCTGCACAATAATATGTTCTATATTATGTAATTGCCATCTCGAGTGAAGAAATATCGGAGCAATTTTGGAGATAAATAAAATAAATAAATAAATAAATAAAAGAAATATCGGAGCAATTTTAAAGATTGTAAGTTTTGAAAATAATAACAAAATTAACATTACTTTAAACATTGTTTTGAAACAGATTGAATTATTTACGATGAAAATATTTTCCTTGAAAACTAAATTGTGACGAACGTGATCGTTATAGGCAATTATAAAGACAGCAATTTATTATTAATATTAATAATAAATTAGAAAATTTGCAAAAGCTTTGCCTTCATTTTTTTCCAGATGTGTTTTTCGTCACCATCAACTAATTATTCTGTCTATCGGAGGCTCTCTCGTGACCTTGAGAGTGATAACGGTTCGCGTGCCTGTTATCAGTGGCTCGTGCCTTTTTGCAAACCCGCAATTATTTTAATTGTTCTCGATTCGGCTCCCCCAATAAATTTCTACAAAACATCGATTCCCAGTAAATTTAAATTTAATGGGTTCCATAACAAATGGCGAATTGATTTGTTCTAAAAATGAGAGTGTTATGGAATCTAAAATTATTTGAGATGAATAATATTTTAAACAGATTAACGAAATACACCTAGGTTTTGAATAGCGAAGTCGACTTTACAATTGTTAACGATCGAAATACTTGATATAAATCAGTGAGTGTTGTGATAGATCACTTTGTGTGATTAATAGTTTGGGAAAAAGATTTCACTGGGGTTACATAGTTGTAATAACTGGACTGGTGTATTTAGCCCCCTTAAACATAAAAATATTAAATTGGTTATTCGACATAGTCATAAAACATAAAATATTTGAAAAATTTATTAACCTACTCAATGGCTAATAAATAGACTACTTTAAAATAATTCTCACTCAGACTGAAATGAATTTGATAGTTTACAAGACCCTTTTATTCTCTAACGCCATTCTCTAATGAACCGGCACGTAAATAATGTTTTAATGGGCTTTCTGCTACCGCCAAAAATACCATTAATATATAAACTCATAGGTCTAATTGAACCCACGAATCGATTTATCTTTCTTTACCCCCCCCCCCCCCCTCTCTTTTTAAGGGAAAACCCAATTTATTGTTAATAAAGTTTAGCGCATTTACTATAACATCTGCTATTTGTTTATTATCTATGTAAATGTTTAAATTGCCTACTGTAGAAGAAATAATGGTAACCGTCACGTTTAATAGGGAGCTTTTGCCATCCACGGTAGAACCATACGAGTAAACGGTATTTTTACATAGTTTTTAATGGAAAAAATCAGCCGATTTAACCCTTTAACGTTTATCGTTTTATTTTACTATAGAATTTAAAAATCCCTATTGTAGGCTTAAAAATGCAAATATTTTTCATATTTCATATGTTCTTAAGGTTTCTCGGACAATAAAATGCAAATGCAAGTGCATCAGAGAACAACTAACAGCGAGATAAGAAGTTGGCGTGTTCCTTATCAGTTTTATCAGGAAACTACCCACTCAGTCCGCCTTTTATCGAGAGCTAAACCGATCGGTCAAGGACGTAGTAACTTGGCTATCACAAATATAGTATGACGATGCAATTTCTGCAACCAGTTACCACAACCAATCTCCATCGACTTTAACACCCAACAACAACTTTTAGAAATAATATTGGTACATTTTTTCTAAGAACTAAGTTGTTAGACTAAACAAAACAACAGTAATAAGAAAGTCATCAAAATTTCTCAGTGGACTTTTGATAATAAATAGCTGAGGCTAAATGAATTTTGATTGCAGTAAAATTTAATTTGGGTGCTGTCATAACATTTTTGCTAATATAAAATAAAATAAAACAAATATTTTCAGTGTATTTACATTTAATTATCAAATATGGAATTAATAATAAGGGGAATCATAAACAAATCATAATTTGTAATCGTCATAATAATCATTATTTATAATTATCATAATAATCATAATTTGTAATCATCATAATAATTATAATTTAATATTTTATGGTTATGATTATCATAATCATCATAATCTTTTGTAATAACCATAATTTGTAAGTTGGGTTATTCAAACAAATGTGTTAATTCTTTCACTTGATCAAATTGGGATTTTTTGAAATGTACACTGGATTGCTGAATTCTAATCTTTAAACTTAAATACTTGAAATATTTAATTTTTATAAACCTACGTTTAAACTAAAAAGTGTTATCTGAGGTGTTGAATAATTCTTGACCTCCGGTAAAAAAAATAAATAAAATGGTTCAAAAGTTTATAATCCACGAGCTTCGGACGCCAATCCTTAATGTATGGAAGAGCAAGGGTTGATACGCAGATCAAAAGATCACTTTGCGAAGACTGCCGCAAACCAAACCGAACTCAAAATAATGAACGAGTCAAAAATCTCTTGTTCTTTTGTCTAATTCACATAACTTAACAACCGTCCGATTCAGAACCCCGCTCTCGTACTTTTCATTCTGAAAATAATTTTGGCCGACCCGCCTTTTATAGATAAGGAGGAGTAAATCCAGCGGTGATTATCAAGGCGCAGGAACACCTAACAGAGGCCAATCAACCCCGAGATAAGGCGGCTGATAAGGCTCGCGTGTCCCGCGGCTGCTATCAGTGCGAGCACGCGCGGCCGCGCCGGTCGATGGGGCAGATGCAACAGTGCTAGGGCTATCTTCTCGTTACCGAGGGAGAATGTATAATATATCTTACGAGAAAGAACTTTCCGTTTGAGCAAAGGGATTTTGGAATAACCTTTGTGCTATCTCGAGATTTGATAGCGGGGCCATCTTTTGAAACTACCCTGAAAAAATATAGTTTTTGGAGGGGTACCTTTCTGGAGAAGGAGTTAGTCAAGTCTACAGGGTGTCTGTAAAGTCCGTCACCAAACGCCATAACTTTGTTTATTGGGTCAAAATAAGCAAAAATGTTCCGTGAAGGTATGTCCTAAAATGCATATTTACCCAGATATCCGCCATTTTTATTTTCACAAAATATTTTTTATCTCCGAAGTTTGTGAATCGATTTTTTTGAAACTTGGTATGTACCTATAACTAGTCAAGGTTAGTTTATGAAAAAATAACCAGCATGATCGAATAGTAAATTTCAAAATGGCGGCCGTTTGAAACCTTTACTTTGAAATATCGGAAAAACGTTACGTAGTACAACAAATATGAAGAATTGAAATGTTTAGAAAATTTAATTTCCTGTCTATTGACACCAGAATTATGAAAATCGGTTAATAAATAACTGAGTTATGGTCAAATTTATCTACTGAGGCAGCGTAATTGACCTATGTCAGCGCATGACTCAATGCAACAATGGGCCATTCTCCTTCCAATTTATGCTGCCTCGTTGGATAAATTCGACCATAACTCAGTTATTTATTGACCGATATTCATAATTTTGGTGTCATTAGACTGGAAATTAAATTTTCTAAAAGTTTTAATCCTTCATATTTTTTGTATTACGTAACGTTTTTCTGATATTTCAAATTAAAACTTTTAAGCGGCGGCCATTTTGAAATTTACCATTCGATCATTCTGATTATTTTTTCATAAACTGACCTTGACTAGTTATAGTTACATACTAAGTTTCAAAAAATCGATTCCCAAACTTTGGAGATTAAAAATATTTTGTGAACATACAAAATGGCGGATATCTGGGTAAATATGCATTTTAGGACATACCTTCACAGGAACTTTTTTGCTTATTTTGACCCAATAAACCAATTTATGGAGTTTGGTGGCGGACTTTACAGACACCCTATATATATTTGGGCGAAGAAATTCGGGAATAGGTTCAATTACCACTTGACTTGTTGAGAACGGTAAGATTAGACTAAAATTACTGAATATATAAGAATTTATATCAAATAAAGCGTGCTCTCAGTTCCTCCCTTCTAGAATTCCTTAAAATGTGTTTAATCTAAGGAATTCTGGAAGTAGTTATTGAGCAACTCAAGAGAACCTATGTAAGTGCTTGCCTGAGTTTCTCTCTATTGTTCAAAAAGTGAAATTGAAAAATTACCTTTTTTTGCTCGGAAAGTCAAATAATGAACAACTAACCCAAGTAGATTGTGTGACAGCGGTAAGATATGATGAAAAACTATCTTTTCATAGTTTAACAGTCCGATCCATTACTATTTGAGATTTAAGGCTGAAACTAAAAAACATGTGACTGTACAATTGCTTTTGAAATGACTGTAGTTATCCCAGTATAGGTATTTAGTTGATCCTACTCCTTTTGCTTTTCTCAAATCAGTAAATATCGAGGATGAATGATGATGGGTCTCGATAAGTGGGCCGGTTATTTATGCGCCGAGGCAGGTCCCAATAATGAAGATTGACATGATGAAAAACTGTCGTTTACTTAATTCAATAGTTCGATCCAATACAATTTGTCACCTAAGGCTGACACTAAAACAAATTCGACCGTTATTGCTTTTGAAACGACCGTAGTCAAAAGCAATCGACGTTCAACAAAGATCTATGTAGTTATTTGGTGGATCCTGCCCCTTTTGCTATGCTCAAATAGCAGATTTCGTGGCCGAATGATGATAGGTCTTGATAAATGGGCTGGTTATTTATGCACCAAGGCGGGACCAAATAATAAAGATTGATGCCCCTGATTTACCAAACTAAGGGATTTATTGATTTAATGTTTTGTTTTAACTCCATTGCGTGCTGGTTATAAAGTTGGACGAAATTGTTTTATACGTACTTAAAAGTTTCAGATGTTTGATTAATTTCTTGAATTTTTCCAGAGGGTAAAACTTGAATTCTAACAAAATTGTATCCATTGAATTTGGGATTTCGTTTAGTAGTGAAACATTGTGAAACATCATTAAAGTAACTGACAATTAATCCCCGTGTAAAAAAATTCTTTTACACTTTTGAAATTCATACTACAGACTGAAAGTTAATCCCTCAGCTTATGATTGGTAGAGTTAATACTACAGAAGATGTAACTGAACTATTAGGTGATAAACCGCGGTTTCGAGGATGAGGTTAATTAATACCTCAAAACCGCGATTGCCTATTAATAAGAACTGCGCAGAATCATTGTCGGATGAACCATTTTTTGTATAAAATAAATCATTGATTGCCAGCTTTGAAAAATACAAGAAAAACTGTTTTATTCAATTAGGCCTACCACGTTTAGAACGGTGAGGTTCGACTGGAGTTGCTTCTAAGGCCAGGAATTTATCAAGCGTACTCTCAGTAACAACCTTCTGGAATTTCTTTAAGTATGTTCAAACTGAGAAATTCTGAAAGTAAATATTGAGAAACTTAAGAGAACCCATTTCTTCCTCTGTGCAAATACCTGACTATCAGGTATTTAACATATTTTTAGTTTTGATAAAACAAAAAAATTAAAGGAAACTGTTTCGAGATTTAATGGATTGCTAAAGACAAAGCATATTTAATATAATATACAAACAAAGGCAGCTATCTGAAACTAAATCCATTCCAAGTACAGTAAATCAAATCATAGAAAATAATTACTGTATTTACCATTTGTTTTTTACTCGATTGCAATTAATTACAATCTTAACACGCCGGGAATTAAGTGATTGCAACAGGTAATGAAAACAATCAAGAACACAAGACGGTAAAGTAAGAGGGGGGGGGGGGGAAGTGAAGTGTGACAGCGTAATCACAAGCGCTGTAGTCAATCAATGGTACCACCCTACGCGCAGGAAATTACGTTACCGCGTCGATATACCCGCCTTACCCGCCGCAGGCTTGCCACTCGCGCCATGATTGTATGGAAATTAGATGCCGTCGTGTTAATAGGCAACTTGAGGAGGTATTTCGGGAGTAATTTTGATTTTGATCCTCGGTGTACTCTAACCTTTTTTGATCCCCGGTGTACTCTAGCTTGCACAAAATTTGAAAAGTCAATATTGTAGTACAAAAAAATGTTTGTAAGCGAATTATGTTTGTTTTCAATTTATGACCCCCTTCAAGTTCAACCCTTTCTGATAGCTGATCCTAGGAATGGTGGGATACCTATTGGCGGTTAACTAGACCCTTCTATCCTTCTTTTCTTCTACCAAACGTCAACAATATCATACAGAGTGTGTATATTACATATAATAACAATTAAAAAAATCATGTATAGTGAGTTTCTCCAATGCAAATGTATGACAAAAATGTATCAATTAAAATACTCTTTTCTTCAGCCCAAGAAAATTAGTAAAAAATGTTCGGTTTGCATTTATAGACCTATGGTTGTTAAATTTTCTCATAATATTAATTATAGTATTAAATATTTTCCAAGGGTTTATTTTATGCAGTAACTTGACAAGTAACGTTTCAAAACTTACACAAGTAGGGTATTCCGAGAGGCCTTTATGAAAAAGCAACATAGCGTTTACCTTATCAATGTCCTTAACCAACGACATTGTATCCTGAAAGTCAGTAGGTCCAGGAGGACCCGGAAGGAGGGGAAAGGGTCATACTTTGCCAGGGGACAGTCTACCGCTAGGAGACACGGCGTTCTTGCCACACAACGTGTTCGTCGTGTGGGCGAAGGCCGCCACACGGGATGGTCTCCATAGTGATGGGGTGGTCGACTATAGTGGTTTTATGGACTAGTTGATCATACATCCCACTAGTCGTTTATTTTCACTAGTCGTTTATTTTCACTAGTAGTTTATTTTAACCAGTCGATATTTGTAGTCGATTATATTAGATATTCGATATTTTATAGTTTTTAACCGACTAGTTGGCAACTTAACAGATTAGATATTTAATTAGGTATTTTTACAGATTTACTCTTGATCGACTAGTTTGAAAGATTAGCCTACTGTCCGCGAGAGTTAAGAAGTCTCCCGAGCCAGAGCGATATGCAGCAAAATGTCAGTACGTTGCCGCGCGATATTTCGGGAACTTAAACAGAATAATGCAGGCGCCGAGTAACAATCACCTTCATTTTTCGAATAGACCAGGACTCACGGGGCTTCTTAATTTTCTCGGACAGTATTACGATGACTAATCGACTAGTGTAAACGACTAGACTAGTCGATAATGCAAAGTAGTCGATATCCCCACCACCGGGTCTCCCAGCGGCCGTCCCCCGCCACAGCCAGGGTCACGTGACTCACCCGGGCCGCGATGGAGGTGGTCGGCTTCTCCAGGAGGTCCCACAGGAACTGCTGGTAGTGCGCGCACTTGCCCTCGCCGAACTCCTCCTCGTCGCGCTGCCGCAGGGACTCCGCCTCCTTGCGCATCTCCTCGTGCACGTGCTCCTTGCGCTGGTGGTACTTGTGCTGGCAGCAGCTCTCCAGGTACAGCTCGTCCACCCCCCAGTACTCCAGGTCGTCCGAGAACGCCAGCACGCACATCTCGTCCACCAGGTGCAGCTTGCCGGTCCGGTAAAAGTTCAGAATGGAGGAGAAGCTCTTGGGGTGCCTATCGAAGAAGTACTCGTTGTCGATGAGGGAGTAGTCGTCGCACAGCTCGGTGATGGCCTCGTGCGTGTTGCAGTCGCGCAGGCGGCCGAGGCGCGTGTGGGGCAGGCGCTCCAGCGTGCGCCACAGCACCTCGTGCTTCACGCCGCCCACGTTGATGCACACGCGCCGGTTCAGCGCCTTGGACCGCATGATCATGAAGGGCTCGGGCGGCAGCGAGGACATGCTGCGCGAGTGCGAGCGGTTCTGCAGGTGCAGCGGCAGCGGCGGCGAGGGGAACCGCACTTCCTTGGCGTCCTCCCAGCGCACCACGCCTGGGTCCCGGTCCCGCTCCCGGTCCCTGTCCCGCTCCACGGCCCGCTCGTCCCACCGCACCGCCGTCCCCGTCCCCGTCCCCGTCCCGCCGTCCCGCTGGTCCGCCTTGTCGTCCCATCGCACCGCCGCGTCCCGGTCCGCCGGTCTGGAGTCTTCCCATCTCACCACGGAGGGGTCGGGACCCGCCATGGCTACCCCCGGCCCCCGCCCCGCCGCCCCCGCACCCCCCGTCTCGCCATCCCTCGTGATCTGCAACACAGGAAGCACACTGTCACTCACACATACGAGCTTATAAATCCTGAGAGGCATTTAGAATAATTACAACTCCAGAGAAGCGTAGAGAATAACATAAACAACAAGACTTAATGTTTGCATGGGCGGATTTCGGGGGGTGCCAGGGGTGACTGGCACCCCTTGATATTTGGTGGATGGATTTGTAGGCAGTGAAGGGGGAAAATGTTTTCAACATTAATTTGTTTGAGGTGTTTGCTTAAATTACAAATCGTTTTTGTTAAATAAAATAAGTACCTACTTGGAGTAGGCCTTAAACGGACCATTTTCATAGAAGTTTTCAAACGTTAAGTGAGCTGGCACCTAAATATAACCTAAATCCGCCCATGAATGTTTGTTCAATAAAAATAGGCGGTCGAATACAAACGTGTGTTAACTTCACCTCCCCTACTTTCCCAAGGTCTGCAGAGAAGAAGATTAGAGAAGAATAAAAGTATACTCTCAGGTTATATCAGTACAAAATGTAAACAAATCGCGACGTCTTCAATAGACCGGACACCTATAATGTCAAGGTGTGACAACAAATAATCTTGACTAATCACATGAAGCATACTGACACCTCAATTGAGGGTAAACGTTTACTCAATAGGCTAAGAGAGGCTGCTAAAAGCAGCAAATAGGTCTTCAATTGACGTCACAAGCTTTGTTTCCATAGGCCTTATATGGAAGATAGAGAAAATGAGTATAATAGTAATATTATTATTCTCTTCTCTAATCTACAGATCTTGCTACTTTCCTATTTTCAAGGCTATTCCATATTTGCTGTAATTTTCGTTTGCAACCTTTCCCTAATTCCCTTCTTTCCTGGTTATTTTAACGTCGAAGCTGTCATTGTAATTTGCAAGCTTGAAGACGGCATGAAAACGCAATCAAAATAATAATTGACAAAGCTATGATCATCACCATATTTATTAGCACAGGGTGATTAGGATCAATTTCCCGAACTGAAAAATTGATGTTTGTCTTTCGATTTTATATGAGATGGCCCATGCATGGCCTCGGTCAACCACGTATCCAAATTATAGACGAATCAGACAATATAGTCTTAAAGTGTTTTACGTTTTGTTTCCATTTTAAACCAATGTACAAATAAATAACCAGTAAAATAATACTTATAAGCGTTAAATAAAATAGCAAAAAGCTAGTTAATCGGACCAATATAGCAAAAATATTTTAAAAATTATTTGAATACAGCAGAAAATATATTATGGTTGCACAGAGCTGAACAAAAATAAATAGGCTATTGTAAAGGTAGCTGAAATTGAGTACCTGAAAGTATACTGAGGTGTAATTTTTCCTACATATGAATATTTTTTCTACAATATAATTGCAGCTGAATCGGAAATATGTCTTATATAATAGCATAGTAAATGTGTACTAAAGTGAAAAGGAAACGAGACATCACGAATGCTCAACCATAAAACCACATGAAAAAACGCTGGATAGGGCACCACCATCGGTAACGTACACTACTTAAATATAAAAAGATTTTAAAACCTTTAACATATATTTGATCATAGCCGTCAAAGTAAACACGTTTAAGCCTTATATGTGTGAGCCGTGAAGTACAAGCTGTATGACTAATTAACTCACAACTTCGTAACACGTGCAGAGCTGGCATGCACGCGATTCAGGGATTAGGTTACAAATATAACGTGAGCTAAGGTAAAAATAACATTTACAATGATCGTTTAAATTTGGAAAGTGAGTTGTAAGTTACTGAAGTTTTTTGTATCATGTATAGCATAATACAAGCTAATAATGTTTATAATGAAAAGGAGCTAATTTTGATTAGGTAATGTCTGTCAATTTGGAAGTCTGCAATTTTCAATTTACATTCAGACAACGGTGTTATTTGTCTATTTTTAAAAGCATTGGCAGATTTAGTTCATAAACTTTGAAGATATGCCAGCCACCCCCACTATCATACGAGGTACTGTACGCTCAAATTCAAACTCCTATTGAAATTATCCATTTTAAGGAATA